>JACXIT010000003.1:327544-399628 GCA_014737525.1 Bombus difficillimus | reverse complement strand
CACACTGGACCGACGGTGTCCCACGGCGTCCAACGGTGTCCCACGTTGCAGTCCAGTCTAGATCGTCCAAAATTCTTTTCGCGGCTTTTGGAGATCCACACTGGACCGACGGTGTCCCACGGCGTCCAACGGTGTCCCACGTTGCAGTCCAGTCTAGATCGTCCAAAATTCTTTTCGCGGCTTTTGGAGATCCACACTGGACCGACGGTATCCCACGGCGTCCAACGGTGTCCCACGATGTCCCACGATGCAGTCCAGTTTAGATCATCCAAAATTCTTTTCGCGGCTTTTGGTGACCCAAACCGGACTGGTGCGTAGTTCTTAGCTTGGTATCGTTTTCAAAAAATTAATCAACTGATTAATTTTTGGAAAACGATGCCAATTACCAGGTCTCACCACGAGGAGGTGACTACGCGCGAGACCCTCCCATGAGTTATTAAACATGACACATCGATCTCAATATTTAACCTATTGAATACATGAATCTTTGCAAACAAAAAACAAAGCATAAACAACGCAATATCCATCTCCCACACTACGATTATATCGATCAGTACAAACATCGTACAATAATTCGTAACCCTACTAGCGGCATCAAAAAACATTTTTCTAAACATTTTCATTTTTCTGTTATAAATCGATAGCTCAAATGTTGTAAACTAATGATTTATATGTTATATTTAAATTCGTAATTAAGTTGTTAATAAGTAAACAAAGGTTTCCGGTCGATCTTCTCGTTACGAAGGTTCAAGCGAAAATGAGGTTGCGCGCGAGTCGGATGTTCTTTATATACATGACGATCAACCGTTGACAAGGTTACGGATGAAAGGTGACAATGCACAATGTTCGCTGTCATGAAAATTGTTTTTTCTATTATAACACAATAAAGTTTAATTACTTTGAAATTTTTATTGTAAATTGACCCCTCCAACAATTTGTTACAATAATCAGTTTTGTAACTTTTATATTTTTTATCAGATAAAACTAATTTTACACTTTTAAGGTACTATTTTTTCATTTAGAACTGTGTTAATCTATATTAAATGCCAGTTTATGAAAAGAGTAATTTTATTATAATAACAAAACATGAAAGTGACCAGCGGTCAAGAATGATGATTCATCCCAAAGGGAAAAGAATTTATACGATGGTTTAGTTTTTAATAATTGCAGACTTTTCCGGATTCTTTTACAAGATCTTAAATTATTATATTTTACAACAATTTATAAACGTTCTTAACTTAATTCTAAGCATATACCATCGTTCATTAGTTAATTATTAAATATATAAATCTAATATGTTTTCACACCTACAACTCTATTTTACTTTTTACAACTACAGTATAATATAAGCACATATCTTCATTTTCCAAAAAGGTGTCTATCAGATTCTGTGTAGCGTGTTTTTTGTGTCTATCTGATACTGATTTTATTCCTGTAATATCAAATTTTTCAAATTATACGACGTCTAAGGACCTAAGACTTCATTATTATATAAATGCTATAGTAAATACATCGATGTATCAATACTTTTTCTAATCACTGTCCATAATTTTATCGTGCAATCTTAACAATCTAGTTGAAATCATTGAAACGAACTTTTCTCAAAATTCATCTATGAATTACAAAGACACAGTGGTAAATTTACGAAATATCAAGAAAAGCTTACTTGCATATATAATATTTTAATTATCACTAACGTTCGCCGACTGTTTTGCAGGATGATCGGTGCAATGCCTGCGGTGGCAGTTCGCCACGAACGTAAACGACAGGAAAAAAGATTAAAACGTCCTAGTCAGCTTTACCTAGGGGGCCAATGGATGCCACCGCCTCAAGGCTCACCGCCTACTCCCAGTCCTCATGGCCACAACAACCACCTGGAACCTTTACCCGAGTTGTATCTCTGTGGCAAGGTAATTTTTCGCTTAACGTACAAACATACGAACATATGTACGTACGTACATCACAGTGATGGATATCGTCGCGCTAACGTGACTATTTATTGATCTCAACTGACCATACGCTACGCATCATGGCTACACTTTATGACAACACGAACGTTCGATTTCTGTGTTCTTGAGTTATTCCACTGTGTGAAATTTATGTGTGCCTGTGTGCCATTTATAGGTTTGCATATCTTCTTATAATACGTATTTCAACGACTTGGCAGAACACTCGAATCACTGAAACTCAAGAATCAAAATGATCGATTCTATTTTCTGAAATTTTTATGTTGAAAGAAATTCCTTAGAAATCAAGGTGATCGACTCTGTAATATTTAATTTAATCAAGTATTTCTGAATATATTTAAAGAAATGGAATCTAAAGAGAAATTTGTATGATTTATTAAATGTTATAAAAAGAATTTTTCTCTGGATATTACACGCGTATATTTTTGTGCTTATTAATTTTCCATAAATGTCTGCAAATCGATAATTGGTATTTATTTTTTCGAAAATAAAAATACATTTAATCTCGATAGAACTGAGCAGTTTGCTCTCTGCGTGGATTAAGTAATGTTCTGAATAGATTTTGTGGTTTAGAAGAGTTCTATGTTTTGTTAGAATAGAATTAAGATTAACAGATTAGAAATTAAACATCGAAAAGCGAAAATCGTTTTAAGATTAATATTATAGTATGCATTGACAATATAAGTATGATTAAGAGATTAATTAAAAGAGTCCTTGATAGGGATTATATATAGATTTTGATAGACTTACCAGATGCACGACGTCAGTTACATAATACAGTGGATTGAAAGCTCAAGAAACAACAGAGTTACTACTATCCGTTAAAATCTTGCAGAAAATTTACCGATTACGTTATACACCTAAATATTTACGACTAAAATATTAATATAATAAAGCCTTGTAATAGAAAAAATAATATCATAAACAAATCATAATTTTCCAATTTTTCCATCATCTTCTTATAATATTTTGATATGTCTTTGAAATAATAATTATTGAAATTCTTGAAAATATTTAAGATTATCAAATGGTATTGTTTTTAATAGAATTAATTAAATGATTAGAAATAGAAGAATATTTTATACTTATCACGAAACGTTGCATACTTCAATCAACCGTCTAATTTTCCAATTTTTACATTAGTTTAACAATTTCTTATTCTTCTCTATATGAGTTCATATTCTCATAACCAAATACGAATGACCGCAACTAAAATATTTAAAAAATACGAAACAAATACAGGAATTAAAATGTAAAATCGTGATTGTGTTAGCGTAATGCATAATTAATTCAAAGATGTACATAAAGCTTACGACACATTTATTGCAAATCTACGTTTAGTAAAACAATATGATATACAATATGATTAATGAATGGTCTTAGACATTACTATAACGAATAATTGATCGTTCAAATACTTTCTGTCCACGAATTGTACGTTCGCAGTAAATAATCGCAAACGAAAACAACATGCTACATGCATTTTCAGACTCGTTTCTGCCAACATAGTTTTCAAATAGTTTGTACTATACGTTATATGTACGTAACATGTTCATAAACAATTTCTATATACGTTCAAATACTTGCGCAAGCCACTGTACAAAGGGTAATGCGTTTTAAAAACTGAATATATGTCATAACGTATTTTGTATTACGCATATATTAATATATATGCGTAAGAAGTTTCTGTACGTGTTCAAATCCTTTCGTGATCCGCTGTATGAGCCGTGGTATATCTTAAAATATAAAAGAAATAACGTACAGAGCATTTTTTAATTGTGAAAAGCAACACAGACCATCAGAATTATCCTATAACAGGGAATCATTCGAGAGAAACACTTACAGGATGATGAATAATTTACACCTTGCACGTGGAATCACCACCAGATGATTCCTATGACCGTTAGACGTGGCAAATGATTTAACAAGGACATTGTCGTTTACAGATATCGGGGCTACACGCGGTGGTGGTGTGCCTACTGTTAGGCGCAGTGGTGCTAGTCGTTGGTCTAGTCCAACTTGCCCCGGGTGCGACGACCACCGACCATAGACTCGCTTTACTCGTAGCGGGTAGCATTCTGCTTCTTCTAGGTGAGCCATTTTTTCTCAGCCCATGAAACCGTACCAAGGAAACTCTGAATTTCTGCCAGAACGATCCGGTGCGCTCGTGACGAATGTTCACCAGAGAATAATATAAGAGAGTAATGGGTCAAAGAAATACATTCATCTCAACTGCAATGCATATATAAAGAGAAGAATAAATTCCCAAGCATGTTGTAACTTCAGTTGTAATCTTGTATAGTTAAAACAATTTTATGGAGTGATAAGTATATTCCAGCGAAATTAATTACATCTGAAATTAGCATCTCTTTTCAAGCCTTCTGGAAGCCAAATTTTTTACGCTGTGGGAACAAAGAATTTATTATTAATAATAGAAACGTACTTTTTCTGGTATTTTTATAAAGGAGATACGAGATCACTAATTGACCCAAGACTCACTAACATCAATTATATTTGTCGTTTAGTTGATTAATAACGATTTACTACGGTAATACACCGAGCGTGAAAGAGACAAATATAATAATACGGAGAATTTTAAATTTGTATAATTTTCGTTTATTTTTAGTATATGTACACGCAAAGGAATAACATGTTTTAGAGAACAATTTTGAAAAACGAAATAATTTATTTTTTGTTATAGTAGCGCTAACAGAAAGCAAAGCAAAATTATACATAAATCGCTGGTTTGATGGATTTATTATATATGTGTATTTTATAACGATTTAATTTCATTGTACAAACAGACGTATAGTATTTTCAAAACAAAATATCATATCGAAAAATATAATTCTATTGAGTAACTAGGCCACATTTTTCCACAGTTGAATACTCTCAAATAGGATCTATTATCTATCATGTAAGTTGATTTCAAGTAATTAGGCTATATATCTGTGGTAGAATGATGACGTTTTCAACACATGACATTTCGACTCATTATATTGCATAGTTAATTTCATCGAGTAATACATTGATAACGAGCGTAGGAATAATATTTTCGACAGAATATTTAATTATACATTTAATTATGTATTCTCAACAGGATATGTAATTCCATTGACTAATTGGATTACATCTACAGTTAAAATGTGACATTTTCAAAAGAGCATATCACGGTAACATGATTTCATCAAATAATTCGAATGTATGTATTGTTCATATTTACATATTTTTTGACAAAAACGTAATATTTGTAGCAAAATATTGATTGAAGATATTGACATTCATTTATTACGAATTTATTATACAATACTACAGTTTGTAATTAAAACATTAATGAATATTCGTAAGATGGTAAATCAAGGAAATATGTTTCATAATTATTCCTTTATTTGAATATCTTTCATATCGGACACACCCAATTAAAAAATGCTAATTTAATAAAATGGAATGAAAAGAAAATGATACGAAGAAAAACAATTTTTAATGCATTCTCGTTTTAAATTTTGCAAATTCGTACCCAGCATCTCGTCTTGCAGTTCGTTCTATCGCAGCTCTGAATTCTGTAACTTTTGAACTTTAGAACCACCAAGTTTATGCTTGGAAACTTGCGAACTGAATAGACTCAATCACACTAAATACTAACACGCCTTTGCAAAATTTCAAGCGTTTGTTAACCAGTATTTATGTTCGTTGCAAATGCTTAAATAACGATTCAAACTTGTACAGTATACCAGACAGTTACAGTTACAGTATACCGAACACTGTTCTCAAATCTCGCATAGGGAAATAAGGAACGAACGAAGCTATTTAAAATATCGTGATATTTTGTCTTTTCCGTTTTATTGTTTCTGAGGTGGATAGGTCGTGATAGGTGTTGAAGAATCCCTCGAATATGGTTAACAATATATTTATTAACAAGTAGCTGTTATAAGTTAGACTTCTAGGCGATGCGTTACGACAGTGATTCAGGTTCGGATGATGATTGCTCAACTATCGACTTTCGACTAACGGCTATGGACTATCAACTGCTGACTGGAGACTATCGATTGACGAGTCGAGACTCGACTGGAGACTGGAGACTCTCGACTGACTTTCCATGTTAAGATGATACTGCGTAGGAAAGCTATGATAGAGCGTGTCTAAGGATACGAGATTATCAGATTTGTCGAGGAAAATCTTCGTTAGGAAAGTGAGGGAAATGGACGTTGTTGTTAATTGCTTGATCTCTAAGTCGGCAGTTGAGAAAGGATGCTAACTGCCATCGAGAGAAAATTACCAGCGGGATGCATCGTACCTGAGAAAAACTATATTTCCCGTATTTATATAGTAGGTAATAATTTTAGTAAATGCTAGAACAAAGCCTCTTTGCACATTTGAAGAACCTTCGCTAAGGAAATCCTAAGGTTTATGCCGGGTCCTTAGGGTAGATAGAAAATGTGCTGTAGAAATATCTCAGCGTCTGGTAATCTTGTCCGAAGGATACGGTCTTTGTGTAGCAGGCCATGGGATAGAAACCGTTAGAAAGTTTACTGCCGAGTGTCGCTACATTTCTATCTAACCATTTCATATCAAGTAGATATAGTATACCGATTAATAGAAGAATAAAAATAAGATACTCTAAAATTATGTTCTTCTATTTGACGCTCGAATTTGAAACAGATCCAACTTTTATTAAAAGTTCTATTAATATTTTACTTTCAGAAAAAGTTTCCAACGATATTAAACGTTTATCATGATCGTCTCCTGAGATTATATCATTAAATCTCCTACACAAAAATGTAGGAAAAGCGAAGTGCTCCTGATGAAATATTCACGTTCTTGTATTTATTGAAATTTTAATAAAATATTCCGAATGCTTCGTTACTGAAATAATGGAATTCGCGTATAAACTCGTTTTATTTATTCTATAGTTAATAATGAGATATTATACAAGACAATGGTGAGGTAATAAGAAGCAGTTTGGAAAGAACTTTCTCTTCTTCAGAGATTTTATGACAAAATCATATTACTGCGAGCTATCCATTCAGAGTAATCAAGTTAATGTCGTTTAACATCGTGGTCGGAATAGAAGTGATAGCTGTTCTTTGACTTAGCTAAAAGGAACACCTTCGAGGATGGAGTATCCTTTGTACAAAACGTTAAATACATTTCGTATCGTCACGAATTTATACATTCTTGCAGCGGAAATGTTTAACAAAGTTCTTTAAACAAAAAATTAATTTTATTATAAGTACTCTGCAAATGTTTATAAACACATTTGAGATTAAAATATGCTTGCATATATATAAAAATTGCGTGAGTTTTACAGACGAGATAGAATAGTTTCATTAAAATTCCCTCAAAAAGTATAGTTCTAAACAAAAAAAGAATAAAAATTAGCTGAATTTTCTCTGAATAAAATCCAAAATTGTCTTGTATCCTTTTGCACTTTTATTCGCTCCAAAAATTTTTAAAAAACTAATACGTGAACATTTTCAACAGCTTATTAAAAGTACTCGCCATATTTAGGTCGACTCAAACTTTTTTCAACAAACATTTTCAGTTTTCCATAAAATTGATCATTTTTCCCCCAGCTGCTTTTAACGAGTTATTAGAAATCCATGTACGTATAAGTGAATAGAAAATTCTGGTAGAACAAAGTCACTTTGAGGGAAATTGTTCCCTTGTTTACTTCTCTACTTACTTTTAATTACATTCTCCTTAAATGAAACATTGAGAGCGAAAGTGGACTATGCCACGTTTTTTCTGAACTGTGAGTTTATTAATTTATTCCAGTAAGCTATATTAATCGTAGAAAAGTGGCAAAATTTATTTTTTCCAAATCAAACCCAAATAATATAGCGAAATTAATCGTTGCGCTGAATATTTTGTACTTGTCTATCTATTTTTTGAAAGTATTTATAAAAGTAAAATTGAAATAGAAAAATTTTTTAAAGTAAAAGAATTAAAAGGAGAAATTAGAATGTCGAATGTTATTACGAGAAAGAAGTATATAATTAAATAGCGAACGTTATTCGATATTCTTGTACTCGAATGTTTCTCGTCACATACGTTTAAGTGCAGATCGATTGAACGCACTAGCAAGAATCTCCATAACATTTGCATGAACGATAAAGTTGACCGATGAAATTCACATGCATCGATATTATCAACGCGAGGCCATGCTCGTAAACTTAACAACAGATAAAGCGGTTGCTTCGGAATTAAATTGTCAAAGTATGCTGCATAGAGTATTAATTACACAGTATAAACGCGAAATATATTGACGTGTAGCCGGAAATTTATAGTACAAATTTTGATCGAATTTTCGTTACGCTAAATTAATTACATTCCAGCCTATGAAAATTACCGCAACGTAAACCAGTAAAGCTCATTTTCATCGTCAAAGTTCCGTTAAATTAACAAATCTAAATTTTATGTTGTATTGAAAATATGTATATCGGATCAACATGTATAATCCAATAATGCATTTTAAAAATGAAATGATTTGTATTTGAAAATTTTATTGGAAAGATTTATAAATTGTTATAGATATTTGAGGTAAATATAGAATATATAAGTACATAAAGATATAAGAAAAGTAATTTAAATTTATAATTTAAATTTAACGATTAATGGACGATCTCAGTATTTGTCAGGTGCTCAGTGACTCGTATTCTTTCGTATCTTATAAAACGTATAGAAATAACAAATAAAATCTCTGATTAACAAATACAAGTTTTAAATAAAATCTCTATAAAATGAACAAATAAAATAGTTAAATTGATTTTTTAACGAGTATGTCATATTCATCTTTCGAATTTTATAATTTTTTGAATTAAATATTCATCGTTCACGTTGTAAATTCAGTAATACTTGTCCCTAAGAAGCTATTTATATCAATAATAACATAAGATGTGGAGTAAAACAGAAACTAGGAATATTATTTAGTATCAACTTTTAGAATTAAAATCACGAGCAACAGAAAATATAAGAAATACATATCCACCGTATAAAATAATTATATCACTATTATTAGTCGTCGAACTGACCAATCCATAATTTTGTATAAAGATCGTATATATATATCGCTGTACATTTTTAGAAATTTTTAATGATCGTTCGTAAAGTAAATAGACGAAGACTTGTCTATCAGCTTATTTGTGTTTTCTTCATACTCCTGCTATTTTAATGTCTGTGATTCGTTGTAAAATGTTACACTTTACTATAGAATTAGTCTAGTTCTAGAACGATACTTTTAGTGCCGATATTTCTAACAAAAAATAATGATAAAACTTTTTATCAGATCCTAAAGTTTCCTTTAAAGATTTGTTTATGAAAATTGTGTAGTGTAATTACCAAATTACGAATCGATCAACGTTCATCAAAAAGAGTTTCATTTTGGTTGATATTTGTAACGATTCCCCTTTTAAATTCCACAATTAAACACCTACATTTCACGAAGATCGTAGTGAGTTACAAACGAGCAGCTAACTTACAATTAGTTTAATAATCCTTAACGTTAAACGATCCTATAAAATACCATCATATCGAAAGCTCGATAATCTCCAGTCATTATCCTCGCGTTATGTATAGCTTTCCTTTAACTGCATTTTGAGTTGTTCTAACGTTAAACAGTCGAACTACCTCATAAAATATCATCGTAACAAATATCCAATGATCATCCTTTGAATCCTAATGATCATTACGTACCCTTCCGTATTCCTCTCGATCTTGATCCATTTCGTACAAGTTTCACACTTTAGTGATACAAAAAAAAAAAAGAAAGGAACATACTAGTGTTAAATGGTAAAACGATCGCATAAAGTACGTTAATGACTAAAAAAAACTCAATGTTTTCAGGTATCATACTAGCCGGTGTTAGATGCTACGTGTTGCACTGTGTGCCATTACCAAGCGAGTCGCCCGTGGCAACTCCACTTCCGCCTCCAGCTAACGATCAAGCTGGACTTCCACGAGGCACGCTGGACCTGCTGGTGGGCCATCAGAATCAACCAGAAACCGACGCGTTGATGCACACCGATCACCATCATGAACACCATTCCCATCAGCATCACCACGGAAACCATAAGAAGAAGCGTAGCTCCCAAGGCTCTCACTCCGACGAAGCCTAATGATCGACGTCAGAGAAATCGGCTAATTAATTGGATCCGGTTAGTCGATGATGAAAGTACATCCGCTGATAGAGAGAAACTCCTCAGGCGTCCCAGACTTAAATTAGAAAAAGAAAGGAGAAATGAATGGTGAAGATAAGGAGAAGCAGAATGAGGAGAGAAATTGGAAAACGTATAAATCGAAGCTTTTGAAAGGAAAGTAAAACGGAGAATAACCGTTGAAGACAGTCTATACATCGTGTACATTATACTCGATTCTTTTATCTTTTGTAACTTTCTATATATATATAATTATATATATAATTATATAATATAAATATATATATATATATATATTATCGACATGTAATGCGTAACGTGTACTCAGCTTGAATCGTCGCTGAAGAAAGTGCACTTTTCTATCCTGTATGCTGGGTGTTCGAGCTTTATCCGATCCACGATATCACTTCATTGGCCGTTGATATTTTACCTTAAGTAAACGAAATACAAACTGTTTGGAATGTTATGCTATGTTTCGTAGCGAACCATTCTTTCGGTTACTTCTGGATGCAAACTGCGGAACGTTGAAGAATTCCACGTAGAGATAAGGGACGGGGTAACTTTGTTATCACACTTTCTCTAGTCAAAGTCTTTGTCTTTTTATGTGTACTTGAAGTCAGGAACATTTTGCTTAAAATTGCTATTTTGTTCATTCGTGCTCGAAATCGAAGAAAGAAGAACGCTACGAATATCGATGTAAGATTCTTCCATATTACTTTATGGTTTAAGTACGTTTCAAGAGGTTCTATTTAACTCTATTGCGACAATCAACTCGTTTCTTATCTTTTTTTCAATCTGTTTCTTATTAGTAGAAAAATTTCTTACATTTATGGAAGATAAGAATCGTTGTACGTTGAAACGTTCTGGTTTTAATCTTGCGCTAAAACGCGTCCTAAAATTCTCTTTATTTATTGAAACGAGAGCGAGATTAACGTACAGAAATTCGGAAATGGTAGCGCGACTAAAATTTTATCGAGATATTTCTCCGAGTTGTTGTTATTACGTTGGAAGATGCATAACATCGTCTAAGTGGATTTAACGTGAACGTAAGTGGATTTAAAACCTTCTTCAGGTTTCTGACAAGTAATAAACAGTTATGGTTCTTCTACGATGGCAGGAATAAATTGAAATACAGAGCGAACGGGAAAAAAGAAATTGCCAAACCGAACACCCTGCATTCGATCAAAAACAGTTCGTTATCACTATGAAAGACTAATTCCTTCTTCTCGAAAACCAAAGAAAGCTCTGTACAAAAAAAGAAAAAAAATAACAAACGTGTATACATAGAATAGATGCATTATATATATATATATATTTCTCATGCGACTAAATCGGAACGTTCTACGCACGAGCATAATGAGACAGAGGATAAGAACTATGAATTATTGAAGACGCGCAAAGAAGAAGGAGAATCTCGAGAAATATTGGAATATCGTTAAAAGAGGAAGGACATTTCGTTCAAAGAAGAAAGAGGAAACGGTTAAAATTTGAATGAAAGAAGTCTAATGAATTTAACAAATCATCCGAGTAATGCTCTTAAATCTGATAAGAAATATTAAGAAAAGTTGTTAAGTATAATTTTTACGTGCCAATCTAAAAGTGACAACTTCTATGTAGATGATTCAGTTGCATTTGTAGCAGCACGAAACGATTGTATCGTACCGTCTCGAGTATTCTCTTTTTGTAACTCTATGTTCCTCCGTAGCTTGGCATATGCGTTAATCGTTATACATAACGCGCGCATGTGTGTGTGTGTGCAAATGAAAATTCTAGGATAAGTATCGATATTAAAAAGTGTTTTAGAAGTCTAAAAGAATTGGCCTAGCGTCGGTAGTTTTACGGATATTTAGATATTTTACTGGCAGACATTTTTTGGATTTTAAAGATCGTCGCCTTGAATTTTCATTGAATTTCGATTGTTTAAGGTATTTATATTATTTGACGAACATATCTAGTCTGCTGGATCTGTGCGTAATGTACTAAATGGCCCATAATATCTTGCACGAGTTATTAATATCATACACTTGAATATCATAAAGTCAATATTTTAAAGTCTTGATAAATTATTATCGCACCCCAGGGAAAGTTAAGAATTTACAGCGAAATATCAGTCGTTATCGAACAAATGAAATTCATTCGTACGGTACAAGTAATATTTGTCTGTTAAGAAGTCTATTCCAAAAAATGACTTATTACTATGTTAGATATTTGCTGTTTTAAACCAAGAACATTTTTGTATGATATTTTACACAGTCGTGATATATGGACCATTCTGTATATGGCAGAACTAGGGCACCTGTTTATTAGGAAATGCTTTTATTCTACCACACCATAATTCATCTGAAACTTATGGCGCATTTTATAGGGAAAGAAGTAAAGGAAATGAAATTTGAAAGGGATTCTGGCCAAAAAGAATTCTATTTGAGCTTATCTCGGTAATCATTCAACATTTTCTACTTTCCCATGTTGAATAATTTTGATACCACGAAGTCGAAGGAGAAGAATTTATTATAGAAAATAAATGATTAAAAGTAAAAGCAATACACACGAAGCAGTACGTAAAAGCTTCGAATAAAAACTTGAAAATGTCTTTTCTTCCCAAAATATAATACTTTTGATTATTTTAAGAAATTATTGAAAAATGTACAAAACAAATATTTCGAGAACCTTAGATTTCTTAGTGTTTACTTATTATTATTAGTTATTTACTTATAATTATTAATTTACAAACTAACTGCTTGTAAATAAACTTGATTATTTTCTAATAACAATTTTCTTCTAACAAATACAAAGATATTCGTTTCTAACAAATGAAGTTCCTTCGAACGCACACGATCATTCGTGGTATCATTCATGATTTCAACTATGGGAATACAGTTTAAAGTTCACGATATGATTCTACCTCTGTCTTGAATTTCGTCTTTCGTGAGAAACTTCTGTCTCGACCAATCGCGTATCTGGTAGGTAGGCCTATTAAAACGTACTGTGGTCGTTCCGTGAACAACAAAAAATTAAAGAATAAAATGGTACTTAGAATGTTCGTAGCACGTTGGTATTTCATAGAAACTGTTAGATTGATTTTTATATGTATATCGTTACCTTTATGGATAAATTTCTGTCACGACCAATTAGACGTTTACAATAACTATTCTACATTCAGAGAAATTCGATCGTATGATTTCTATATTTCGATACACGACAGAAGTATAATTACGTGATATAAAGTAACGTGTATTGATACGATAATTGAGCGATTGAACATTTGATTTCATCGGTGAACTTCGCCTCAAAAGAACTTTTTTCATTGTTTCACACCTTAAACAGGTGTTCGGATAATGTGTCAGGAATAGACTGCGGATGTTTATGCATTTATGGAAAATTTTAAGTGCACAAGTATACAAAATATATATATATATATATATCTACTATCCGAAGATCTAATGTTTGAACGGTTACATTATCTGAATTGGTTGAAAAGTTTTTGATCATTTCAAACAATATAAAAATTTCTCTTCAGTTTTGGTACAGGCGGTGAAGAAATGATAAAATTTATAGAACGTTGAATTTACGAGATTTTGATCTTAAAGAAGAAGAAGTTATTAAATCTTAAAGAAGTTATCTTGAAGAAGTTATTAAATAGGAAACGGGTAATGTGAGACTATCGCTATAATTGTATAATACAGTAATTTCAGTTTAACCAGACACGACGTCGGCTCTAACTGATAAAAATGTTGTCGGTGACGTTTCTAAACTCGACGCTGAGAATTCTTTTTCAGCATGAGGAATGTAACGAGAATGGAAACGAAGGTGTTAAAAGTACTTATATATTTATGACATTAAGACAAAGACTTACTGTTACATAATTTGAAGTAGAAACAGAATTCGATACAACTTCGTTGAACGTGTTAAAAACTTTATAGATACTATTTAGAAAGAAGACAAGACATGGTATTCGTAGATAAATAAAAGATATGACATTTGTTGTGAAGTAAAATAGTACAAGTGTGACAAACTTTACAATGCGAGAAAAGGTGCTTCTAAATATTAAAACGTATTAGTATACGTACTCATAAGAGAAATGAATGATAACAATCTTTAAACGAGTACTTGTTTACGCAAAAATTCGATTTTATCTCGTTTTTGGAAACATACGCTTGTACGACTTTCCCATTAAGTCCTTCGGTTGTGTTCATAAAATTTACATGAACATATAAATTTTCATAAATATCCACAGTTTAATCGTGAAACATGATCGAATAAAACTGGAAATCGCGTGCCTGTTCATAGACGAAAAGTGGCAACATATTGGTAAAAGAAGAAAAATAGAGCTAGAAATTGCAACTTTTTTAGACACGACGTGTATGTTAACGATTCATCCGCGTCATTCTCGAAGAGCCTTGTACGTGAACTGGCGTTGCGTACCGATTCGAGAACAAAAGAGGGATATAAAAAGGAAGGAACGACACGGGGATGAAGAAACGATGACAAAAATTACGGAACGTCGCTATGAGCTATTTACAACACCTTGTCGATAAATGTAACTCAGCACCTGCACCCGACTTCGATGTTATTTTTTCGAGGGAAAATTTTCTGTGCGGGAGAGGAAATCGTAGCGAGTAATATTTCCGATGATCTTACGACGCAACGTAAAACATGCGATCTAGATGTGTCTTTCGAGTAACAAATATTTAAATTATCTATTTACACTGCAATATTTATACTTAAAAACAGTTATAAATTCTTCTGTGCCCGTGTGTCGAGAAGACTTTTTCGTAGGAATTTACTTTTTACGAATATTCTATGCGAAGAAAAATGGATAAAAGCGAACCATAGCGATCTTTTAACGTCGACTTACGCAGAGGCTTCAACTTTTTAGAATTCTATCGATTATAGCGTTGTATTTTAAACAGCTATCTAGATTTACACCTATGAAACACGATGAAAACTGCGAACAGATATAAATAACGTTGACTATAACGATTTTTACAATGTTTAACTTGTCACGAACCGGCATGCTTTATTTCAAATGGAGAGATATTTTATCAAATTTTAATTACCCCATCCAAGACGACGTAAAAATTGGAAAAAAAAGAACGTTAAGAAATTGTTCCTCTGGATGTTACAATATCGTACTATATCTAATTTTTCGCATACTCTCGTAGACAGCCAGTTTACTTGTTAATTAATGACACGATCTTATATAATAAAAACTCTTCTCGAGGCACAGGCGTGCACGTTCGACTACCGTTCGGGTCCACTTAAAGTTATTACAAAAACGTTACACCGATATATGTATATGAGAACAGTTGTAAGTTATTTTACAAAGCGTTGGGCACTAGGTGAACGAGGAAGAAATTCCACAAGTATAATCTCCAAATTTCAATTCTCACTCACCTAGTGCTAGTGATATATAATAATATAGTATAATATAAAATATAACATAATATAACATAACATAACATAACATAATATAATATAATATAATATAATATAACGTAATATAATATAAAATAATATAATATATTATAATATAATGCATATGCATAAAGAAAACAAAAAAGTATATATACATACTCTTAATATAATAATAGCGGTACACGCACGAATCATCTCTGAACTAACTAAGGTATCTGTACGTAACTGTAAGCCGCTAAGCTTAAGTACAGCGACATACGAGCATGTATGACAAGCTCGACAACCTTCCGTTTAATGCGATCTGTGTAAATAGTTTCGTAAACTAATTTAAGCTCGCTGATAGACACACCGTTCAACTGGGATTTTTCTATGCGCGCGCGCTATCTTTCAACTTTTTTACTGTGTTTTGCGCTCTTTTTAAGGTTTGATAATGCTCTGTCGAATCGTCGTTCGCGAATCGAGAGGCGAAGATATCGTTAAAACGCGTCTTTTTCACATTGTTTGTCGACGATTCTTCCAGTGAATCATCGTGTATAGGGTATTTCGCTTAATTTCTATACTTAAGACGATTCCAATTGCTATTAACGACGGCGTGAGAAAATAATCATAATGATAGTTGGTTCTATACGAGGAAAATTGTACAAGGATATATTATATATATTATATAATATACAGGAATACATTTTCGCCTTCGCAAATTTCAGATCGTTAATTCGATCGAATAAGAGAATATATTTTGACGGAGTTTAATTAGAAAATGAAATTATATGATTTCGCGAATGGATCAAGCGATCAAGTGATTAATTTTACAAGCTGAAAGTACAAGAAAGTAACAATGTTAGAAGTATTTGTCTTTTGAGGAATCGAATGTTGTCGCGTGCTCGAAGAATGAAACTAATAAATTTACAGAAATTCAGCCGATATATTTTTACTTCTCGCGTATAAAATAAAAAAAAAAAAAATGAGAAATTGAATATTGCCACGTGCTCGAAGAATGAAACTAATAAATTTACAGAAATCCAGCCGATATATTTTTACTTCTCGCATATGAAATAAAGAAAGAAAGTAGCAACCGAAGCAGAAATGATCCTTGCAAAATTACAATCATAAAATAAAGTAACTCGTATCAAAAATATGTTTTTTGCATCGTCAGTAACAAACGAATTAACGCGTTCAATGCGACGCACAAAAGCGAAATGGGTCCCTGGTGGCGGAAATCGATTTTTCTATAACACGTGTCCAGACGTCTTCATCCGCAAGACGATGGGAAGTTCCGACGACACGCACGTTCATGTCTTCCGCATTGAATGTGTTAGATGAAATACCCTGTATACGAGTCCATTGCATTTGAATCGATCCTCGATCCCTACGATCGATCATGTACGAATTACGCTTACTTGCAGTTCGTTGCTTTCCTGCGCTGATTCTTGAATTTCGCCAATTAGTTAAACAAAGGGCAATTTTGATATTTTCAGTCGACAGTTGCGACAATTGCTGTCACTACGCCAAACTATTTTATAATCGTGAACATTGAACATTTTTAAGGTTTCTAAACGATATTACGCTTACGATTGATTGATTGCTTTGCTGTGATGCTTTGTGAAAGCTTGTTTGTTCCTCGCACAGAACGTTGTTTCATCGTTAGAAGGTTTCTGCCTTCTACGAAGCGTTTCTATTTTTTATTATGTATGATATTATTGTGCGTCCAAAATTAATTAATCGCTCGTGATCATGTTTCTTAATCCGAGTGCAAATAATGGAACATGATCGTTTCTGAATACGCCAAATGTTAGACGAAAATTCTGTGCTTTTAATTTTACGTTCTTTGTTTTTTGACCATTTTGATTCACTGAATCTTAAATCTTTTTTTAAAGCATTTTTAATATTACTTACATACTGTACGTATTACCGCAGGGAGCAAAAGAAATCGTTTGAACGACTTTATCAGCATTTTTATTCAACTATAACACAGAAACAATACAGTTAAACATGCATATTATTGAATTATATTGTAATCAGAATACATTATTTTAAAAAATCGTACATCAATGCTGTGGATAAGCTGAAAGACGATGCTATAGAAATATCAATTAAAAGCACAGAATATTTGCTACGTGTAAGAGTTGAGACTTTATAAGAGAAAATTCATAAAAGATTATGTACAATTAAAGGATTTACGTCTTGTTATTTATACAGCCGTGCGTGGTTAATTGATTTTGGACAAAAAACATCGATTTTTAACCCTTAACGACAGATGCTCGTATTTTTGCTATTATCAGAAACGTGTTTTCTCGCAGATTAATGATTTTATCTTTAAAATCACCATGTTTTAAAAGCTTTGAATAATTATATATATATATTTATTTATTTATAAAAATCTTTTACAATTGAAGTATATAAATACTTGCAAGTATTTAAATAAATACAACTTCTAAAATTCTCCACCAATTTGTGATAATGAAATAAACACTCAAATTCTCCTCGAGCATGTGTTCGTAATTAAGGGTTAATCATCTGCTGTATCTTACTAACCAAGATTAATATCGTTATGCTATGCGAGTTCATTCATTTCGAATCTCTGCTATATTAAGTGATATCTAACACCACGATACTTATACAAAAGCTATTATAATATTTCGTTACTGTTACGTAACATTTTCATCCTTCGTGTTTTCGTTTTAGTTGTATTAATAGCGCCGTTGGTCCGAACTAGAAGCTAAAAAGCTACGTTTAATTTACGGGTTATCGTAATCTCTAGGAATAACTGCGTTAACGTTCTTTCAGATAGTACGAAAAAAAAAGAAAAATAAGAAAAAAACAAAAAAAAAAGATGGATTTAGCGTAACACATTGCGACAAATATAACGGAGCCTATGTACGGAATATCTTGGACACTGTTGAGCTACTTCCAACAGACTATAATTAAGCAAACGTGAAAGCAATAAGAATATCGTGTCGTAACACTTCTAACTGTGACTATCATCGGTTATCTTGATTTTTTAGTTTTCGTGACGTTAAATACAGTGAAACCCTCGTATTATAAAACTGTATATAGCAACGAGCGCAATATATGCCACATACGATTGAATTTAATTTATTAATCAGTCGCAGTGGTGCATAAAATAATCGATAACGAGACAAATCAACCGAAATATATTAATAATGATTATACGAGCCTCTCACAAGCCAAACTAACGAAACGATTCTACTTTTTCACGATTTCATAATTTTACTACGTATACGTATACGATTAATATTCAATTCTCAAGAGATAAATAGATTTCTCAGTCATGTTCTTAAAAGTATAAATTTGCATAAAAAATAACAATCTAATGATAACGATAAAGCCAATGCGACATAACACTATTAATAACGTATCGTTAAAATAATCATCTGCTTTGGATGATCCTCAAACACTATACGGTGTTTCGCAATGGATTTCTCTGATATTATGAATCCTTGATGATGGAATTTAGGAATTTTCTACCTAATATCATGAGATCTTAGTCAAACGCGAATAACGGGAATTTTACTGTATTTGCGTGCAGAAGAAGAAATGCTTTTTCTTTCGTAACGAATCGTCCAAGATACTCCAAGATCTTTATCATTGTACTCTAGTTGCCCTAAAAAGTCGACGACGGTAGGAAATCGGGAGTAAAACACGTTCGCCATGCAAAACGTTCAGAAAACTCCATTTCTCGTGAGATTATGTGATCTTCTAGCTTCTAAAAAAAAGTCTGTTATATTTTATGTATATACACATTCGCCTCGGGTCTCTGTCGGGTGATCATTCTCCGTGTCTTTTAAGAAAATGCGATGGGCAAACATGGCACGCTCAACGAACTCGTGAGAGATCTGGCTACGATTGCACGCGAATTTTGTTTAACTTCGTTCGTTAAAACGGGACTTCGATAATGAAAAAGTACGAGTCCCCTCGAAGATCGATGCTTAAACGAATCACGACCAATTGCAAGTTGAAAATCTTTCAGCTGAGAGAGTGTGAGCGAGAGAAAGAGAATGAGAGAAAGAGATAGATAAACGACGAGAGGTGAACTTTTCAAATTTACCTGAGATATACACATATACATATATCTATATATGTATGTATAATTTATTATCGCCAGGAAGTATCCAAACGCTTTAATTAATCTGTAATAACGATTCATAATAACGACTGCTGTTACATAATACAATAGTAATACGATTAATTATGGATTACTTGCTAAGAGCGATATTTATATCTTTCATTATATTCATTTTCCTACGCAGTCAGACAATTTTGATTATTCGTTGAAAAAATTTACCATTAACGTATTGAAATTATTCGTCGACATACGCCCCGGTTTTAATTATCATCGCTCCAATTAATCACGATAATCTTTCTATGTGTATATATCTCATCTATATTCTATACGTATTTTGGAAGGTAGAAGCTTTTTAATGATTATAAAAAAATCTAAAAATACAGAACTCTCTATATAACGAAACTGTCCCATAACGAATGACAAGTTCTTGTTCGCATATTAATTTTGAACGGTTAATTTTACCACGTAATGGTAATAATAAAAACACATACTCATCTTTGCTCCTTTCATTTATAATCTTGTAATTAAATTACATTCTGACGAAAGTAAACAAGTGTTTAGAATACTTCTGAGCGATGTTAACATATGCATATGTGTAATGTATATACATTAATATGCACATATATGAATATGTTAATATATATGCAACAATATACATATAAATATGTGTGTATATATACATATATATATATACAAGAATAATATATATATATATATACGCTACTTCTTCGGTATAATATTTATTGTACGTTTACACACAAAGCCATACGCACGTATCGCATGAAAATTAGGTTCGTGCAGGTTACGATTATCGTGGAACCTTCTTATCGCACATTCGGCTCGATAATTACCTGGTAACATAACGGGACTTCGCATGCATGAACGACATGATCATTTTTCTTGTCGCATCCGAGCTCGTCGTAACTTCGTGCGTGAAGTTTCGTGACAGTACTCAGAAGCCGCTAAGGCCTTTGATTCCTTTCCGATTGTACGATCATGCACGAAATAACGTGGACATAACGAGGCTGTAACGATGTTACGATAGCTATCGACTATAATTTCAACATTTCCGGATAAGATTATTTTAAAAATGGTATATCGACGATTGACTTATTAAACAATTTTTCACACTTCCCTGGAAACGATGTTTCTCGTTCCTTGTTTTCTAAGTAGAAGCAAAAAGTAAAGTTTTCCCAACTGAAATGAGAATTAATTGAATTACTTGATACTTTATTAACGATAAAGAGAATGAAAATATTTTATCAATATAACAAAGGTAATTCAAAATTGTCACGAATCAAGAAGATGTTACAAGCATCGATTTCGGAAAACTTTTTAACTTTTCTTCGTCTTTATGCTTTTACTTAATTCTGTAAAAAAAGACGAAGAAATAAGAAAGAGGAGAACGATAGTTCGTATTATCGAATAGTTTAGATGAACAATGGACTGTTTACATACAAACACGAGGAATTGAGAAAATTTTAGAAAGAAAGCGAAGAGATTAACTCGCAGCGACAATATTAATATCGAAACAGATTTTTCCACAGAGCTTTAGACTTCAGGTTGATCTAAAAGGATTGCAATATCGTTCACGTTATTTCGCGCGATCCTTAGTTCGAAAGCAAATGTCAGAGGGAATTGTTTATTTCAAAGATGCGGGCGTTGATAAATCAAAAGGACTGTACGGTTTTATGCAGATCATTACAGATTGTCATTCATTCGATAGTTTCGTTGAAAGCTCTAGCCATGGAGGCGAGCGTTTGTCTCCTAAGGTACGTGATAATGATTTTTGGAAAGACTGAATTATTTCTTAACTTTATGAGAACGTGAACACGGAATTACGACGAAACTTGAGGTTTGCACGGAAATGTGTCGCAATTATTACGCATGGAGGGCCTCAAGTACTGTAACCTTGTATGTGATTCTACAGTAAAGAAAAAAAATCGTAAATAACAGAAAAAAAAGAACTCTACTGCTATTGTAACTTTCAGAGTTTAATAAAACGTTTTCACTAACAGAGGAGAAATTCCAATTACGACAACCTATCTGTGAAATAAAATACGCTGAAAAATTACCCTTTCGTAGTTATACCGTTTCCACAAATCGACTTTTCCACCAATCACATTTTTACCGATAATAGGTCATTTTAATTTCAAGGGAAAATCTTCCCTCTACTTTTATTATTACATTCGTTGTTTCAATTAAAAGTATCTCTCAATTCCAGCTTATTACGATGTATCTACGGCGAAACCTTATTAAGAGATACTTGGCAACAGGTAAAAATAAATTAAAATCAAATCGATATAAATACAAAATAACGATATATAATAATTATAACAAAATAACCATTATAATAATTATCTACATTTATCGTTTTACTAAACCAAATTGATCGTGAACAATTGTTGCCAATATATACATTGAATCGTTTAATTTGCAGGTGTGTGGGTACACGTGTGCCGGGATTGAGACGGATCGAAAGAAGTTTTCGGCGGGGTCGGGCTGATCTCGGTATACCCATATCACTGAGGCTTTTGAAAGTTTTAGGATCCCGAGACTCGATTCGGGCGTTGGCGATATAAACAGAACGAACGGGCGATCTAATTTCATATCAGCTCGACAAAAGTCAAACGAGATTGACCAGAGACACGAGAGCCATATTAAAAGAATATAAGAAGACGCACGAATAAATATCATATCTATTTCAAGTAAACTCTTAAAATTTTAACTGAAAATAAATATCGTCATAGGTTTTCGATGAAACGTGAAGATCTCGTATTAAACCCATGCGACGTTCGAACGATCGTTTATATTTTTAATTTGAGTGAAATTAAACAAAGAAAAAGGTAAATCGTTGGAAAAGTTCAAATTCGTTTTCAGGGATGAGAAAGGAAGGCAAACGATACGATTAGAATCGCGTTGTTCTTCTAATCAGGAAAAGCACGGATTCTTGTTCGTACCTGATTGCATGTGCATAACCGTCCGAGCTCTGTCCGCCAACGCATTTCCATGTCTGTGTCAGCGAACAAGACAGAAAATCTATAGACCTGCAATGCAAATTACTGTAATAAAATCTTCTGGAAGCGAATTGGAAGGGCACAGCCAACAAAACACGAATACCGTCGAGTTAAATATTAAATGGTCGCAATTACACGAGATACTAATGACGGAGTGAAACTTTTGTATTTTAAAAATACAAAAATGAGAAGTTTCAAATCATAGATAATTTAGTTTTAATGGATGTCTCTTTTGATAAGTGTAGAGTACCAAAAAATGTAAGTTACGGTCCTCGGTTAATTCTCAGTTACAGTTACAGTTGAATTCCATTTATGTGAACTTCGTCGTAGGACAACATATAACAAAGTTATATAATTGGAGTTTGCCAATTTCCCTCGTTATCTATCATTTTTCCTTCACATAATAGAAGCTCACGTTTAGTTAAGTGAATCGGCAAAAGTTGAGTTAATCGGGCATTAAATCGATATTTCGTTCCAATAAGTGAGGATCTTGCTGTATACTCAACTTGTTACTAATGTTGGTCTTAATTAGAAATTAATGTCGTAGGTATCGATAATAATTTCTCTTTTCTGTATTTGAATGAATTTTTTTAAATGTATCTTCTTGATATGTAAGAGATATATATGTCTTTATTCGTTATAATCATTTATAGTAGTAAGAAATGATGAGATAAATAATTCTTTTATGCTTAGAATATGTAAGAAATATTTTCTAAATAAACAAAATTAAACAACACGTATTTCTTATATTAATATCACAAAATTCTATCGAAACTAAAGTACAAACTAAAAAGAAGATATCTGTTTAAAAGCAGAAGTATATTTTTGTATAAAAGTCCAGTAATCGTTGATCCTATTAGACGCATAGTGTCAGCAAAAGCAATAATGCGATTGAAACAACGCTACTATTTTCTTTCGTCCTATTTCCTTTGCAAGACTAATTCACAAAAATAAAACCACATAAAAGTTATCTTCTTTCAAACGAATACGATACCTTCGTCTCGGTGAGCCGGAAATTGAAACGTAGCTGAAGACCAAAGCAAATGAGATACGATTTATCGTGAGGTACAGTGCTAACAGTAACAATCATTATCTATGATCCTCGTATTTCAAAACATCATACATATTGACATCGTTAAAATTGAACAAACAGGCAGGTCACGATCATAAAATCCGAGATTTTTATTCTTGCGATCGACTTTCGCCAAATTCTTCGACTATTTTAAATAATAACGTATTTTTTAAATAATTCTAGTAAACAAAAATTGAGCACACAGCACGACAAAATTTATATTACGAAAAGTGATCTATACCTTGACATATCGTCGAATAAAAATTAATTTCATAAAGGCAGCTTTCGTTACGAGATCCAAAACTTGATCATTTAATCAAATATAATTCTTCTACGATATAACTACGGATAGATTTATAAGAATTTTACAATATAATGAATATTTTGTTTAAAAAGATCGAGATGTATTCAACAGGAATTTAAGAGAAATTCCTGTACTCTTTTCTCGTCGTCAAAGGAGATAAATACGGACAGACATTTTTCTTATGAATTCTTTTATCCAACCTACGCGTATCGCTGGAAATGACGTTGAGAGTTAAAAATAAATTTTTTGACGCAAAGATGTGATTTAACGCGACCAACGGTCTAATCATACGAGTTACATTACAAGTTCTCGTATTTCAAAATATCATCATATTGACAGCACAGAAATTGACTAGATTTTTCCACAAGACTTAGAAGGGTCGAGACAAATTGGAAAGGTCAAAATTAATATTTCACGCCATAATGCAATATAACATGATCAACTAGTAAATCGTGCGATTTACAGTACGAATTAAATCCGCATTACATAATCTACGACACCCACGGGCAAGTAACACCCACTATATGAACACCGATATTATAGTTTGGACGTCGTGAAATCAGTCAGAATTATAATACTTATAACATCCGATACATGAGAGTTAACGTCGACAACTTTGATCGAAAATGGATCAGGCGAGTTAATATTAACTTTACAATTTCCGTATTGTCAGATAAAATTTAATTTATAGTCGGCTGATTAATCAGGCAGGAATATCTCCAGGATTGTATCTGCTGGGAACGTAGGTTTCAATGTACATTTGAATTGACACAAGATGGATGGGACGAGCAGGTTGATTTTATTCTTTTTCTTCTTCTTTTTTTTTTCTTTTTATCTTGAAAGTAACATTAGCGAAACATCTTCGGATTAATTATTCAGAATTAATCAATACCACAGTGGTCATCCCTCTAATACACACATACATATTGCAACAGCGAAGATTCCACCTACGTAATATTACATAGGATTATACGAGTTTAATTTTTTTCCATAGCAATAAAAATACTCTGGTTTCTGGAGAATGAGTTTCGATATAATTTTATGCGAATATTTATAAGGCACGATGTAACGGGATAAAAAATAAATATATATTTACACGTTTTCAAAAATTCGAGCTTTTAATTAAAAAATGAATTTGTCGATGAAAAATGAATTAAAAAATGGATTTGTTTAATTTGTTTGGAAAAGTAACATATATCGTATTAAAAAAATGTCTGATTGATAGAAAATAGAAAAGCAGAAATTATATAAAATATCATGAAGTACTTTTATTCAAATTAGCTTTTTATTATCTTATTATTCAATAAAATATGTTCCGGTTATACATATACCTTAACAGTTACTTACTAAGTGTTAATAGTCTTATTGTTACTTACTCTTGTAAACGCAATGTTATGCAGTTAAAGTTCGAAGAACGATTTACATGTAATTATAACTCTGGTAAAACATTTTGACATTATTTTTTTTTTGACATTTTGACTTCGACGTTATTCACTTTTTTACTACATTATCAGTGAATTAAATACGTTGCTCTAGCACGATGTATGTTTACGTTAAAAATATTTTATGTCGAAATTAGATTTATTAATTTCTTTCTACATCAAACTCGTAAAAGCGTATTTTCCTTAACGACGGTATTTCAATAATTGAATCTCTATTATTACGTTATAAAATTTCTTGTTTGTCTCGGTACCCAACACCACAATCTACAGATATCATCTTCATTCAATTTAAACAATTGTTACTGTTTCGAGTCAATTGTACTTTAATGTAACTTCATTGTAAAATTTCCATATTACTATTAATCTATAAATAAATATAAATCTATTAGCCTACAAGAAATACTTATACACCAGAATATTTGTTAAAAGAATATGTTTACTTGAATGCAATATCAAAATTCATACTTCACTTCACTTTGCATATAAAATGCATCATATTTTATTCATTATGCGAGGAAATGAGAAATTTGTATAATGGAAACGAATCTCGAATGACGCTCAAAATTAGGTTTTAGACTCCAAATACAGTTGTTACGAAAAACATTTGTACGTACCATTATTTTTCAATGAAGCGTGTTTTTATTAAATTCCACGTTGCGTTTTCACAATATCAAATCTTTTTAACCGTATGAACGTAGGACTAAATGACACGAAATTTGGTACGATACCTGGTCTTAATGAACCAATATGTAAATGTTATAATAAACACAATACTTTTCCTGCAAATACTTTTTCTAGCTATTGTATATTTTGAAATTACTTTCCTCTGAGAAAAGAAGAAATGTGACTTACCGTATTGCAATTTCAATCGCAACTTTCTGGCAGAAACGTGTACTCCGAAAACGATTTTATTACATCGGAAAAACGACGCCACGATACCAGCAATGTCTTGAATAGCCGTTTCGAAGAAACGGTTCTACTAGAATTCACTTCTGACGCAAGGAACAATCAATTCCCTGAATGGGAGGCATTCAAACTGATCCTCCATGTTATCGATCCAATCCTAATTAGTTTGTACTCGGAAAATTTCTTCGTACCGTCACGTTTTCTATGAATATTCCATGCACAGTCCAAACATCCTATAATTTGTGAACGTCTTGTACAAATAGACAGAAAAGTTGGTTTAGGTTTGGAGAAACGTGTACGTCGGACGGAAGTCTCGCGATTGAACGTAAAGAAACACAATAGATCGTCGCCGGAGGCTTTAACGAATGATACATTTATTGGTTGTTTTGAAGCGCGTCACTGTAGATTGCGATTCGATGATAAAAATAGGTCGTGAGCGAAGATAAATGTAGGCGAAAGTTTCGAAGTTTTTTTTTTATTTGATTATACGGTACAGTTGATGGAAAGATTATGGTGATTACCTTAAAATATAGATTATCTGATTCTTTTCATACGTTCATTGTGTACGACGCACAATCGAGTCGATACGTACCTTTAGATTATGTATAACACTGTATAATGTATGGTATCGAACAGGATGTGATATTCGAGTTAAAAATTCCCGAAATTATAAAGAAGTATTTCATAACAATTCATATTAAACACATATATAAAGTTGCGCGATATAAAGAAAGGTATTGTATTAAAAACTTTTTGTTAACGTATACCACATTGTAGTACAAACAGCATACACGGCATTGTACGAAAAGAAAGTCGGATCCGCAGCGAACGTGATAAATGATATGTAAAATAATAATGCAACAATAGATTCTAAACCTAAAATATATAGAAATTTCTTTTTAGAATGATTTTCGAAATAATATTAATTTCACATTATCTAGCGGTTTAAGTTGAACTGTAACAATTAAATTTTTATAATAGAGTATCCTTTTTATCGATTATAAGGTTATTAGTGACATTGTGGGAAAATATACCAGCTGCAGAACATTAATATCGTACTAATTCGACGAGTAATTTGGTTTCTTTGACGAACATTAATAATTCGTAGATTTTATTGCCTTCTAAATCATCTTTCAGGATAATTATTATTTACTATTCAGTCATTGTTCGAATCGAAATCGCTAATAGAAATCGCAAAATAATGTTACCTTACGATCAGTATTTTTGGAAATATGGGAAGCAATTTGGATTAAGAGTAGAATTTAATATTAATTTGTTAAAGGAAAGTTGTTAATTTGTAGTTCTCGTTTTAGTAGAGAATGTCTGTTGTCACATTTGTATTGTGTTTAATTTCGTGTAATTTAATCTATAATACTATAATTTCCAGTATTGAAAAACGTTCACTTAATTTCTTAATTATTAATTTATTAATTGACTTACAATTAGAAATGTTTCACTCTTATTACCAGGAGAGTTAGTTTTAATTTTAATTCTACTTAATTTTACTTATACTTTTAATTTAACATTGATCGTTTTTTATATAAAAATGTCTGACTTCTCTCATTTTAATAGCGCTCACCTTTTCATCCCCTAATATAATATTTTCGCGACACTGTTATAGTTATACTACACAACACTATTATTTTATACATTGATACCATTAAATAAAAATATAATACCGTTATATTTCTTCCGATTTAATGGTTATTGGCTTTAATGGTTATTTAAAGTAAGAACGTCTGACTTATCGTACGCTTTATCACTGTATCTGGTGCACTTGCATCCAACGTACGATAACGAAATCTTTACCAAGTTCAATCTAATCGTTTGATTATTTCCTTGCGATACAAATATTATCGCATACAAATTTTGTAATATTAACAATCATAGGAATAGATCAAATTAACTGTTGGAAAGTAAAGTGACCGATGAAATGAGAGAAAACTAATTTGTGGAAACTATCTGTCGTACGATTGACAAATCAAATATCTGTATTATCGGACTAATAATGTTCGTTGGATGAAACGTTATTATTGGTTATTTTACAAGGTTAATTACGAAATTAATTATTGCCGTTTAACGCATCGCGTTAAGCTCCAATGAAGAGACTGCCAACCTTGTAGAGAAGGTCTCATCGATATTTTATCGATAGCGCAACACCTCTACGCTGAACGCTCTAAAAATAATCACTCTGAATACTACGGACTGTAAAATCTGCGTCTCGTGTTAGACGCGCATGGAAAGTATCCGTTGGATGTTTCCATTTACAAATTCTAAACAAAAATTTTACGTCCTAATTGAGTGGAAGCAAAGATAATTTTTCTCTTCGTTGTTAATCATTGCTTGATACACACGTGCATCGAGAACTAACTACGAAGTATAAAATTACATTTTATATATATTACATATAATAAAATTGATATACATATATTATACGTATATTAAAATTGATCGTAACGATGGTTTATTAAATTAATAAACCGAGTATAAAGTAGGTAGATGAAAACGTGAAAAATTGAAGGACTTTTCTTATAACTGGATATAAAATGGGAAATGTGTCTAAATGGATTTTAATATTTGATAAAATTAAAATAATAAGTCTATATTTCTATAGAAACGTAAATATTTTTCGTCCAAATTTACGAAGATATAATTTGTTATTTCTCAACGTCAGTTTTTGGTCTGGTTTCAATTAATGGAATTTGAAATATGTTGTTGCATATTACACAATACTTTCGTATTATTTCAATTTCTTCTGAATTTTTCTCTATTCGTCATTGTTGTATTTCCTTTATTTAAACTTTCATATGATTTTCAACATATTTTGCTAATTACTTAACAACTATTTTGTTATATGAAATTTATTTAGCGAACTTAGTCACTTGATCGTGAATAATACAGCTATAACTTAAAACTGAATAAATTATTTTAAAATTACCAAACAATCACTGAACGA
This sequence comes from Bombus difficillimus, assembly GCA_014737525.1. Classification (NCBI taxonomy): domain Eukaryota; kingdom Metazoa; phylum Arthropoda; class Insecta; order Hymenoptera; family Apidae; genus Bombus; species Bombus difficillimus. The sequence continues at coordinate 370,312 of JACXIT010000003.1, read as the reverse complement.
TTACATTAAATCATTTAAATATTTGAATGAAAAATAGAAGGAATTGCAATGTAAAAATTATTGATAACGCTAACAAGTATCGATAATTATTGTGTAAGGCAAACAACAACATAGAGTATTAAAGACGAGGACGCATTTCTAGATACTTGAAAACATCATTAAGTGGTTCGCCTCCCGTTGCAAAAATGTCATCGGTAGAGAAGAAAGGTTAAAGGTATGTTAACGAAGAGAGCCGCGTAGTGCATAAATTGTAATACAACAGGTTAAAAATATTAAAGCTAGTTAAAGTAGGTATTTCCATTTGTTTCCACTTCCTCGTTAACTGTTTTATATTATATATGAATTGTTTCACAATATTTTACATAGAGATTATAGCCTTTTGTATTATAATGCTACAATTGTCTCCACATCCTATACTTTATACTTTAAATTTTATAATTTACACCATTTTACTTTACTTCGTGTTTTATTTTCCTAACACCATTTATTAAAGTCGATGTTCGTTTCAAGTAATAAAAAAATGGTACGTGTGACAATTTTTCAAATGCGATAGACACGTGTATGTTCTACATATTTCAAAAAAACTATAAAAATATTTCATTACAATTTATGTAAAATTCTTTATCCTACGGACAGAGTAAAGAACGAGACAGTAATATTTGTTAATTCTTACCTTTTGTTTTGTTTACAATATTTATAATCGGTCTAAACTATAAATTAATTAGCTTTAGCATATCTGATTAGTTTCTAGTTGTTAATTAAATTTTATAGTCGATTAGAATTTCCAAGGTATTCTAAAAACAAAAGCGATATTCCACTTAGAAAAGTTAAAATCTTCTTCTTTTGTGACCTTCTTTTAATTTTTATATTATAACTGCCATACGTTGGTTTTACAGTTGTGAAATAAGAATAAGCTAGTCTTCTAGTGTTTTACTTTTTTTGGTGAATATAATCAATCCTTTTGGGGGACGAAAAAAATCAATTGTTTTTCGATACAATATTAAATATGTTATAATTCGTTCCTTATCACGTTAACGTATAAATATATAATATATAATGCAGTATATAAAAATTGAAAATTTTTCCTCGGTTTTATAATTATAAGCAATGTTGCTTCGTAACAAAATATATTATTCTATACAGAAATATTCAAACATATAAGAAAAGAAATAGTATATTTATACAATCTTGTTACTTCGCGTGAATTATAGATTATAACAATATTAAATAAACACCGCGTTTAGCGACTCTCAATTAGTTGTCTAGCATACGATACGTTAATTTTTAAATGGCAAAGAATTTAGGAATAATTTAAGAAATAATTATCCTTTCATAAGACTCCTTGCATTTTTAATATCAAATACAAAAAAGACACATACTTCCAACTTTCTGTGCCAAATAAATATTGCTAATCGTGTTACGTATGATAGGATTTAAAATGTGAAATTTATAGTAGACGCTTCTGTTTGAAAGCTAATTAAAGTACTAAAGATTTACCTCTGAAACTTCCAAAGCAGTTAAAATTATTAATTTCGAATTCTGTGTCCTCGTAATTACCAAATAGGCATAGTACAAGACTAACGTTGATTTTTATTAACACCGAAACGTGACTACATACATTTATTCATTTTTATCGCGCTACTTTAAGACTAGACTAGAAATCAGTACTTAGTTCCAGCGTTAACTAAGTAATCTACACCGACGCTATATCCTGCAAAAATAATACCTCAAACATTTCCTGCTACCTGAAAAGCCCAACTTAAACTCCAAACAGCCAAACTAAAACACTCGAATCGCAGTGCGTACTTACTTGTTGCACCGCGGATCTGCGAAACGCATCAGCAGATAATAACGAGCATCAACGAGCATTCCTTCAGGTGACGTGTAATAAACAGCGGACAAACAGAGAGGAGCGAACAAAACCGAAGAGAACAGCAGAACCGAGTGAAGATCAAACATACTCGAACAGACAGGTCATAAGGCAAACGAAAAAAATAACAACCTGTCGTTCGAAATCTCGTTTCGAAACTTTGGTGCACGCGAACGCACCATGCACCAGGATATAAAGTACATGTTGGCAGCGTATCGGTCGGTAATCAACGTGAAAGGTTAAAGGTGCGTTTAGGGTAAGTGTGAATGCACGGGAGCCCACGTGAGCCAGCGCAGGTGTGATCGTACCTTTAGTGCGAGTGGGTGGCCCGGAGGGGTGTCTTATCGACCAGGATACGAAGCTCCGGAGGCTCAGTATTCGCGGGACCACCACCCCGTCGAAGCGTTCTCTCGCCAACCGGGATATATACATACATACACAGTGTTCTTCACGGTGCTCCTCGCGGTGCAGCTCCGCTACGTTCGATTTCTCCGTCTGTCGAGCTCCAATGTACCGTGCGTCGTGAGAAAGAGCCTTCTCACCTGTGACCGGCGTTTTCCTCGCGAAACGACGCGCCGTTTCTTCACAGAAGCTCGTCGAACGCAAAATCATCAGAGTAAGTCTTACAGCCGATAGATATTTCTTTTCCTTTATTATTTGTTCGAGGGTAGGACTCGTGGAAAAATAATTAAATTTCCGAAGATCCGATAGAAAATGGAATCGAGGACGAAGGTATCGCGTTGGTGATAGACAGTGCAAATACAGAGGTGGCTGGCGTTCTCGTCTGATGATTTCCGCGACATTTTCTTGCAGATCAAAAGATAGACCGTTGTTACTACGGATGTAGTTGTTGATGGTAGTTCACGTTGGTTGATAGCCTGGTTCGTTCGCTAATTGTCTTGTTGTGATCATTGGCGTAGGTGTAAATAGGTACGAAGCGTTTCCGTGCTTTGTTCGCCTTTGTGGAACGTGTTCGCTCGTACGGAAAGATAATAGGCGATTCGAATGTGGATTCCAGATAGTCTGTCACTTTTGCCGCCCATTTTCGCTACAGTCGAATGACCCAGTTGACGATCGAGTACTCGTCGTGGATACACGAGATATTGCCCGACGACCTGCGGTGACCCATTTATCGATTCTCGAGATTTTAATGAACCATTTCCACGATTGTTTTCATCGCTTTCACGCATGTACGAGTACATCTTCAACGATGTTTCCATCAAAGCGTCTTTTGTTGCCATTATTACCAACTATATGGCTAGCTATTCATCGAAGCTTAATTTAACAAATTTAATCAAAATGCAGCTGATTTCAAATATGCCTTAGAAAGATCTATCGCGCAATCCTATTTGTCCTTATTTCGTTCATCGAAGTAAAAGTCCTAGAAATCACGTTCCATCGCCAAAGAGGTCTCTTTATTAGATTTTTCCCGGTTCTCGGTGTCCGGGGCCAAAGTTCGACGAAAGAGGCGCGCATTAAAATCGCTCTACGAATACATACATCAAAGCAAGGGGTACACTGACCTCGATTACCGAATCTATCGAGGCAGCTTACAGTTATACGACGCTGGAACCGAGCCAGAGCCAAAGTTGCAACTGCATTTCGTGCGACTGGCAGCCGTGAGTCAACGTACGAGGAATCCCTCTCGCCGGGGACGTATCCGTAAATCAATGTTGTTCGACGCTCACGAGGATCCCGGCCTTTCACACGGTCGATAATTAGGTCTCGGTGAGATTCAAGCCGGATATTCGACTCCGTTTCCCGCTGGTCCCTCGCTAGACGAAGGGAAGTTATGCACGAGACGCGGGGAAACCGAAGCAGCTTCGAGCTTTAAGGTAATCGCGTTTCCCCGTCGCACCAAGGACCAATAATCAAAGAGAAAATAGTTTCAAGGAGCGATAGGAGAGGATTTATACGATGGAATATTTATGCTTCGACGCTTCGAACGCTGTAAGAACGATACAAGAAGAAATGAAACTTGGGAAAATTCTATCGAGATTAGTTAAAAAAGCTCGAGAGCGATTAATCGTGAAATACAAAGGGAATATTATCAGTGAATTAATTCAGAATTCATAAAAGTATGGTAAGATGATTAGTTGGTTCTATGATCGATGAGAAAGGAGAGAAAGCTAGAAGAATTTTATTAAAACCGATTCGTAGTCTACTAAGCTGTTGTTTATTAAAAGTTCTATTCATAAAGTTGAGGAAATACGTAAGGGATTAATTACGAGTTACGAAAGAAATATGATTAGCAAGTTAGTTTAGAACTTGTAAAGATGTGGTAAGATGTTTAATCTTACGATGAATGGGAAAGAAATGAAAATTAAGACAGTTCTATTAAATCTGGTTTAAAAAATATGTAAGTGATTAATGACAAAATGTGAAAGCATCGTGATCGACGAAAAAAAAGAAATGAAAATTAGGAAAATTCTACTAAAACTGGTTTGAAAAATACGTATACGAGTGATAGTGAAATATACAAAGGAAATAACGTTAGTGGATTTAGAATTTCGAGTCGCTGATGACATACGACGAGAAATTTATGTTAACAGAAATTATTAAGAGACTATCCACGTGATTAATCGAGGTAAATGGAGAAAAGGATCAAATGTCGGGGTAAATTTCGTTGAAATCAGTTTAGGGCCACTACTGGCGAGCCTGTTGGCGGTGACCGACGTGGAACGCTTATTTTCACGCAATGCACGGAACACCCCTGTAGATTGGTACCTTCCGCGAAAGGGTGAACCACCTTGATGTCGTGCCACCTTCGATAAAACTGACTTGCATGCACCATGCGAAGGCGCGTATTTGCATAAATACTTCCCAAGCTATTTTCTTTTATCGTTAGGACTACACCTATGGTCCGATCAATTAAACGTTCTGGAGAAAAAAATTGGTCGGTCGTCGGTTAATTTTCTCTGATGTAATCTCCGATGAATTCTCATCGTATTGTACTTGTCATATTTTTCTCGTGCGATCTTCCGATGATTTATGCCTGGATTTATCGTCGAATGAAAATCGACCAGTTCTATAAAAACTTTTATCGAAATGCAATTCCTCCGCGATATAAATACAAATGTATTTATCGGAATCGTGTAATACGATAAATAATTTATTAAAAAGATTGAAATACATTGAACAGAGATTAAAGCTGCTATTCTTTCACTTTCTTGGAGAAAGACAAACACGAACAAGGGTAGTTTTTTATTATTAATTCTTCAAGTAAAAGATCGTTACTATGAACGGTCCTACTGTACCAATCTCAGCGAATGAAAGCGAAACGATTCTATGTGCTTGATAGATCGACGTGTTGTTCGTATAATACTGTGACAAGGATTGACTTTAAAACGATAGTATGAATAAAAAATGTGCAGGTACAACAAGTAGGTAATTGTTCAATGGTAGTAAATTATTATAGGAATTTTATAAATATTTAATAAGACGTGACGAAGACTAATTGTATATTTTCTATGAAACCGAATTCAATCGCGTGGCGTGGACGCACAAGGATCGTTTATCGCGGTCAACAATCTGTTTACTAATTTTTGCTCGAAACTCTCTGGCGTGTCCCGTTAATCCAATTTTGCGAATCGATAATTTTATCATGCATGAAATAGATTATCGATCGTTCCCCAATTGTTTACGTCCTACAGCCAGGAACTGGAGATCCTGCGAATGTATATCAAATATAAAACGTTCCACTGCCAATATGAATCGTTCGTTCGTTTACCAACAAACGATATTAATAGAATCCCACGAACCCTGCAGAATTCTCACAAATACTCATTCCTCCATCCTCCATCTCGCACCGTTCGTGAAATATCATTTAATATTTATCTAAAGGTGAAATTTTATACGGACGAAATGTCATTCTTCCCTCTCAACGCGAATCGTTCATCCGTTTACCAATAAAATCAATTCCGCGAACTGTTCAGAATTTTAACAGACTTCCATTTCCCTGCACATTTCTCTTCGCACGTGAAATACCATTTACCCTTTTGACAGTGTAATAAAGCAAGAAGTTGAAAACGGATAATCTAGAAAATAGTTGTCTGTTTTTCCTTAACATTTCCTACATTTTCTGATATAAAATACAAGGAATATTGTGAAATTTTTGTAAGGAATAATTTTAAGGATTAATAATTGCATTTTCGAACTCTTTGCGTCACAATTCCGCTTTCGTTCCAATGAAAAAAAAAGAGCTTTCAATGCCTTAAGAAAATTTGTAGCATAAAATTGAAACATAGTCCTTGAACATAAAGAATTTTCTGGCAGTAGAAACATACGATTTGAAAATGTCCCAAAGAGCATAGAAGAATTAAGATGCGAAATTTATAATATTATATTTTGGTTATATTCTCGCCTATATTTCTGAATGCTCAATGATCAATTAGAGTAAAAATTTTAAATCGACGAATATTTATCTTTCCGGATATAAAGTCTTCGTCCATTTACCAATGGAATGCTGTTATAATAGATTCCCACATTTACAGTTTTCTTCATACGTCATGAAATATTATTTAATATCCATTTAGAGACAATTTGCAAGCAATAACAAATCATCCCCTCTCAACGCAAGTCGTTCATCCAATTGATAACAAAATCATATTAACGAGATCTCCCGAATAATCCAAATTTCATCTCTTTCCTCGCACATTGTCTACAAACATTATTTTCTATCCATCAAGAGCCCAAATTTTAGACCAACGTAAAATCATCGATACGTAAACTTGTTATAATAAATCTCCCAATTGTTATAATACTAAAATATCGAAGATATTCAAATATTGTTTGTCTTAATAATTACGCTTTTGAAATTTCCATAAAATTTCCTTGCCTCGGTTATTATTAAAAGACTAACATCTTTGCATCGCAACAGATTATTTTCATTTTCATTATCTCGTATCTAAAATACTCCTAATAAATAACATTAAGATCAACAAATCGAGATTGTGCTTGTCGCATTTCTCTCCTGCGATCTTCGATTCTTTCATTTAACAAAGAAATATTTAAATAGATAAGAAGGTATCCATGTAAAGCGTTAATATCCATTTAGAACGAAACTTTTAGCCAAGCAAGCAACTACGTGTACACGTGTTTGAAGAGATAAAAACATATGTATTTACGGTATTAATATCCATTAAGAAGCAAAATTTTAGCCGAAATGATCGTAGCTTGGTCAGCTCGTTGCTACCAAACGAACCGAAAAAAGTGGAACGAATCAGAGCGAGGAACGCGGAGGAACCAGACGAGTCCACTGTGCGCTCGCATAACGCGCGCATATTAATCCTACGTGTTTTCACGTTTCATTCCTTTTCTCTTTTTTCTTTCTTTCTTTTTTTTTCCTACGATTCCTTTTACACAACCGACGAAAAGAAGAGAGACGGAACATGCCCGCGAGCTTTTGGCAAAAATCCAAGACAGACTCGAACAGTGGAGTACTGGTTGCACATTCGGTGTGTCTATAGCCGTTCCACTCTGGTCGGTGCACATGCAGCTGCAGCCATGACACCAGGAATCAGGCCACTGTCCCACTTTACGCCTTTCCGAGCAATAAAGGTTACCCCTTCGTTCTTCGTGCACGTAACCAACCCGTTGCGAAACTTGTACGATTCCTTGGCTGGAAATGCAAGACGCCGGACAGGCGCGCCGCGCCGTTTCGACCCATTCGCTTCGAGGAGAATCGAACCGCGTGCGTTTAGAAACGGGGACGAAGTGTGGGCCTGGTTGACAATCCGGCCGGCCTTGCGATTTCGTTTACAGCCGCGCTTGTGAAAAGCCGCGACCATTGACGAGGTCCTCTTGAACGGGGCAGCCTTGAAAGTTCTGCGCCGACGAAAGTTCTCCGCACCGCGAATCTAGGTTCTATCGAATCGCCAGCTCTCTTACAGTTTCTTCCGTAGCCTCCTTTTTAATTGTTACATATCGTCGAACGAGAAATATCGGTGCTGCGGTGTTGAGAAGGTACGCTTGGTCGTTCTGTATTGGAAATGTATCGTGTCACGATACGTTTTTCTTTTCTTTTTTCTTCATTTTGAATAATATCATTATTTTCTTGTTTTATTTATTTATCTCCTTGGAATTTTTATACAGAGTGTTGGGTTTGATATGGGTTTAAAATTGTAAAGGCTTACAGTGGTCATCGAGAGAAATAGAAAATTGCAGTAAACATTTTTTGGTAAGATGTGACTTAGTAATTTAATTACGATTCTTGGTAACATATCAAATGTAGAATAGAAACATGTGCAAATACGTTAATTAGAGAAATCTAGAGAAACGTGTCGTAACAAATAGTTGTGTCGAGGTGAAAGACTTTTTCCTTTCTTTGGTCTGATTTCTTTTCGTTCGAATATGAAACTCGTATTTGTAATTAATTTTTCTAATTCGACTATGTATCGTGGATGAGTAGAGTAAACTTATTTAGTTTGTAATAACTAAAATTCTGTTTACTTGCGAGCAAAAAAGAATTATATTTCAATCTAAAATTTAGGAAATAATTATTTTCATAAATAGATAATATTTGGTATTGTTATAATAGTATATTGAGAGAAAAATACAATAATAAAGAAATAACATTAAATTAAGTAAATACATGGACATACGAAAGTGCATCTTTTTAAGTTACATGGCGTTATAAACGATGAAGTAACTTTGATATGAAATATACCAAATTATGTTTCGCACGAAAATTACATACCTATTTTAAAACTTGCATCGATTAAACATTCTTTTATTTAGTCTGTTAAGTACCCCTTTAAACCTTTAAAATCTCAGACCTGTTTTTAACACTCGTATGTTGAAGCACGACTTGCAATCACGGATATTGTGTTTCTTTATGCAGAAGTTTTCAGCATGGCAATAGAAAGTTTCGATGGAGTAGTTAGATAATTTCGTACCAAGTTTTTATTTATCGCGAATATGATTTCTAATATAATAAATGTAATTATTAAACTTTCAGCTGGATATACATGTTTCGTGTGGAAACCAGTGAATTTCATGAACGAAGTACAACGTTATTGTTAGAAATTTTTATTAGATGCGTTAGACTAGATAATTCTGTTTTATTTGCAATATTAAACAGTCTTATTCTTGGAAAATAATCTTTTCTTTTGCACTGTACTTAATACAAAATAAATTATTCTCAATTTTCATTGCCATTAGAAAATCATTCGAAGAAGCAGGTTTCTATCGAAACAGCTTTAACAATAAAACTGCAACACGCGTAAATAATTTCAATCTATAAAACTTAACAAATCATAAAAAGTTATACGTACGCCTTCCCTATCAAAAATTTCATTTTTATTAAATACTACGAAAAGCTTCCTTTTCAAATTTTCAATTAAAATCCTTATTTCATAACATTAATTAACACGAAGAATGCCAAAGGAAGAGAAAGTAAAACGTTGATTATGTAGGTTATTCAGTAATAACAGCTGAAGCTTTCTTTGCGTTCTAATTCAAACGAAGCCAGAACAATGAGAACAAATTCAATAATTGGAAATCCACGAGCATGGCGGCAACAGCTTTTCATCGAAACGTATGAGTAAACAGAACGGGAATTGTTGAACTACTCGGTTCTGTGATTTGTTTCTATCTGTCCAAGCCCTGGATGAAATTCGTGCACGTTGAATAACCGGGCTGTGCAACGCATGGTAACACAACACGTGCAGATTGGATCGCGTGTCGTTCATCTCCCGTCCTTCGTGAACGTAACCGTGGACACGCGAAATTGTGTTTATCATTAGCACGCGCAGAATTATTCTTTTATAAGATTAACGATGAAATACTGCGGGTCGTTCCCGCCAGCCGGCCTATCGCGAACATAAACCAACTCCATTTCCGAAAATTTGTTATCATTGCCTAGGAATGCACAATTTTCTAAGTTTTTTGTTCAGACAAAAGCGTAAATATTTGTGAGAATGGGGTACTTAGTAATTGCAGTGGAGTTTATTGTGTTCTTGTTAAATATAGCTATTGTTCGTTATCAAACACAAGGAAATTGTACGACGTATGATTTAGACAAGTTCGAAGGATGGTACGATAGGTATGTATTGCGTTACGTCTTTTGTAGTTTAGATTGTAGAAACATTGTCTACGTGGTTTCATTTGTGGGATACGTTTTTACATTACGTGCTATTTTGTAATGTCAAAATTGTAGAGTATCAAACAAATATTGTACGTTCGCTCTAATTGTTTTAAATTATCATAAAATGAAGTTATGCTTCTATAAGATCAACGTATATATACTTTTCGTTGGATCATTTCTCTTCCTTTTTAAGCAAGACAATTCCGAACCACCAAAAGATTTCCTAGCAATTTAGTAATATTAAATAATAAAATAAAATAGAATTAAAGTTCTAATAAAAAGTACAACGAACAATATAATGTGCGAAACAATTTTCTGGAAAGAATCATGTACGTTGCCCTTTTCTTCTAGACCGTTATTTCCTCTTAGTCCTCAAATATAGAATATTATAAACTATTTACCATACGAAAAGATTCCGAAAATGTTAGAAGAGAAAAAAAATATATTGCGAAATCACTGCAACTTTTAATCAAATTATTAATCCCTCGAGCTATTCAATTTTAATTATAGATCAAAAAGTGCGAAAACTCGTTTATTACACGAAATAATTCCATAGAAATAAAAAGAGGAATTAAAAAAGATATCGTTAAATCGCTGTAACTTCGAAATTGTCACCAGATCAAATAACCGAGTACGTACCGAGTTGTATATTTCCACTTTCAGACTATTCTATTTTAATTTTTCACTCAAACGTACCAAAATCCTCTTATCGTACAAAAAACCGGTTCTCTAGAACTCAAAAAAAAAAATATATATATATATATGCGTGTGTGAGTTTTCTTATATATCTTTGAAAAATGAAGAATTCCAGTCGAACAAATCTCTTTAAAGATGACCTTAAAAATAGAGGTTCCAAGCATACTGACATCGATTCAGACACAAAAATGGATCGGTTAAATCATCGGTGAAGATGGCAAGTCGGTGTTTACAAGTCGAAACGCTCTCTTGAGCGTGCTAATTTCAACGCAACCGGTCGATTCCAAAAGGAAATCAAGAAGGACGCCAAAAACGGGACTGCGATAGTTTTCTAGCCGTGCAGCTGCACCCGGTGCAAGCTCTGCTGTTCGATAACCGAGGTGCAACGGCCGTCGGCCCCAAGAACGTATCTAGGCCACCGGCACCAGCATTTCCACCACCACCACCACCGGCACCACCATCAATATCATTGCTACTGCTACAACCATCGCGAACCATCGTATATTAATACTACAACATTGTTGTTGTTGCTGTTCATTACATATACACGAGACGCTATTGAATTAAGGAATCGCGTTTTCCTGGATGATCAAGAGAAGCGAATTGAACACGAAGAAAAAGATAATCAAGAGGCTCGCTGAGAAAAGTGGTACAAGTGCATTTTTACAAGAGTAAGATAAGTATAAGGAAGGATATATAAGATTCATGTTTATCTGGAGAATTTTGCTATAAATTTGTCGACTCTTCTTCGTCAGTCTTGTATACATAGGAATGAGATTTTTTGTATATCTGAAAACAAACGTATACTTTTTATTAAAGTCTAGTTAAATCAGAAATTTTTCCATTCGTATCGCTTGTTTTCCGAACTCTCGGTTATCGTGTTCGTATGTCGTTATGTTGCATTATGATCTTGACGATTTAATAATATATTAGTAGACTGTTCATTGACTATCACGAGAAAGAGTATAGAACAAAAATTACGCGGTTTTATGCTGAGACTAAAATATCAAAATTTCAAAGGTTACTTTGATATTTTTATTTAATGGAACATCCTGTATTTCCTTGCGGGAAGTAATTTTTAAATCGAGATTTCGAAAATCATTGGACGTTATTTAAGATGAAATTACGAGAATCTTTTGTAAATGCTACGTAATTTCCTTAATATTTCGAGAATAATCAAAATTATTCGTATTGTCTTAAAATTAATAGAATAATTACGAATTGCTTTTGAAACTCTCTGGTGTTTTTGGCACATGACGTGGCAAATGCATGACGTTGAAGACGTTTTCTGAGAACGAAGAAGGAATATTTTAAAGACTTTAAAACAAAGGAATTGGTATTTGTACCGATAAGAAATATTTTTCATTTAAGGCAAACGTAGATTTCGTTGCGAACGTGCGATATGAGAGAATTGAAAAAGATATCGTGGACGTCGAAATATTGAATATTTTGATTAAATGTAAAAAGATTTAAGTAGCAATTATCATATGGCGCATTGTAAATACGGCTACTACTATCCCTACCAGGGACTTGACTATATTACCGCCGTTAATCGATGTGAAAGGTCACTACTATTTTTTATCAAACATATGCACTTTGATAAATATTACGGGGCCAAAGTTACGGGTATTTTACAAAAATAACGTTGCATGAACTATACGAACCTATTTCAAATTTGACAAATAAAACAAATTTCTAAAATTACATCGTACTAATTTTTTTGAAAAAGGTATATCCCATAATATCTAATTCAAAATATTTGCATCAATCTTTTAAGAAACATTCTATAGAAATCACGCAACGTTTCAATCTTCAAAACGATCACCAAGCAATGTCCTTTACCTCCTGGAATAAAGTTTTATATTATACCGACAAACGTTAGTTACAAAACGATACTTAAATGTTCTAAATTGAACAAAAAGAAAAATAAATAAATAAATAGAAACTATCCCAAAAGTAATACAACTTCAGTTTACCCAAAAAGAGCAGTGCACTTCATCCAACGCCATAAAACCAAGTCACCCTGTTACAAAATCCAGTGAAACTCGAACAAATCCAATTTCCCTGCGTCAATCAGCAGCAAATGCATGATAAAAAGAAACTAAGCTTCGACTTGCATAGGAAGATTTCGAAAGGTGTGCCAAGGACGCGATCATTAGTTTCGCTGGAGACACAGGTTTCAAGGCATCGCCGCCTTGTCATTGATCGCGGCAGAAAGACACAGAAACAAGGAGTTACAAGAGCAAGAAGAATACAAAGTCTGAGGAGATCTTGAGTTTCCGTGATACATAGAGTGGATGGACAAGAGATTGCCACATGTTGAGCGAACAATAGGCTCGTCACTGTACCGTGGAAATACAACACGGTCGGCTCCTTTGTCGTGTAAACGTGCTAGAAAAAGGGATGTTCGCGGCGATCGGGGAATTAAAGCCAAGGACAGGCTGCAACCTATCTTTGAGATCGAACAACGAAAAGGGGAGGGTCGCGTTATTGCCGTTTTATCGACAAGCCATGGCGGACTCTCGCAGGTTTCCCTTGTTTTCCCGGATTCAGCCACATCATATACGACAGCTGGTAGTGCTGCTAGATATTGTGTGTTCGAGCAACGTGGAATAAGGCCGGGGAAAGTTTCTGCGAGGACACCGGCTCGGGACGATAACTCGAGGGACGAGACACCGCTACGAAGTCGATACGCAATTTCACGCCACGTACACTTGATCCTTTTTTCACGTATCGGGTGTTGCGAAAGTATATTTGGCATGTTTGCTCTGTTAACCACAGGATGGAGGATATGTTAACTCGTTACTTGGATTTCCAATTTGTTTCATTTCTTTCGGAAATGGTTCATATTATAATTATACTTAAAAGAATTGAAATCGATCTATCTTTATTAACTTTTAATTTTATAATTATGGGATTTCTAGTTAAGGGATGATTAACGAGTTTTTTTCTGTCTCGATCTTGCTTTAGTTCCAAGCCAAAAAGAGATTTGTTACGTTTTTGTGAATATTTTTCGTATAGAATTAGAATGAGAAATTACACGCATAAAAGATTAAGATTGCCAAGATATCCTCGTCTATTCAAGAGAAGGCTATCTTAATTCTATCCTACAACCATATATGCATTTTTTTAATACATTCATCGTTGAGGCTGGTTGTTTTCTATAGAAAAGTATTAAATACTTTATGCCAGAAACTTAGTCTAGTCAACTTTGTACATACTGTCATATGTGTAAGCTAGATATAGTTACATTTATATAAAAGTATACAAATTTAAAGAGAAGCTTATAATCTCAACGATATAATAAAACCATACTGCAGTTAAAAACTTCAGCGCTTTAACAACCACCGTATATTTGTTTGTGTATAAAACATTGGTATCGTATATTCGAATTAAGATATTTTTAATAAAAAAGGATATTTTTATGAAAATTCTTTAAGCAACTGAATTGTCTTTGCGCGTATTTATATTCTGCCATATGTTTTTACTAGATAAACATTGTACAGTAATATGTAGTAATACGTTATGCGTGTGGGTTTTATGTTTGTGACTTTTAAAGGCTAAAGTTGAAGACTTCGCTTACTGATTCATCTTGATGCATATTTTGCGATTTATAGTTATAAGATCAGTTCAAAATTTACAACTTTCATTATAAGGCCCNATATTATAAGAACTCTCTTTTCTTTTTTATTATAAGATAACAGTTACAAGTTTTATACGTTACGGTGAAATATAAGTGACAATAAGTTGTATGCATAAAGATGTTTCTTTTTAGAATAATGATTTAATAGAAAATTTTAAAATAGTTTGATATTAACGACTAAATTAAACGCAATTAACTCAATGTATGCATAATGTTTATCTATATAGGAAACATTACTTTTGAAACGCGACTCTTTAAAAACTCTGGTCTTTATGCCAAGAATACTTAAACGCGAAAATTCTTTAAAATTTGCTATACTTTTATATGTATAACTTCTTCTTATTAGTAAAACGATATATCTTCATATTCTACTTCTCAACTTTCAATGATTTCAAAGTAAACGATCTACTCACTCCTGCATTTATTATTCAAATTTATAGAAAAATAAATATATCTGGAAAATGATTCGAAGCAAAGAGCTGAAATTATGTACAACGGATTAAATTTAAATTTTAATGGGAATATACGACAAGTTTAAAATTTAATTATACTTAACTAAATCATAGCACGAAGAAAGAAATTATGCATACATTTTTCTTTGTACCTTACTATAGCATACTTCGCTCTGCATAGTTTGAAGTAATGCTAGTATAAACTATACAGTAAACTATTTTGGACAAACTTAGGCAAATTATAGTTATATAGTATGCGAACACTATCGTCAATTCGTAGTCATAATACTGAAATGTTACCAAAACGCATAAATTAATAGTAAATAATTGAAATGAATGTGTACCTTGTCCTTGATAATAAAAACTTAAAAAATATACCGATAATATATTAAAATTAAATATGCGATTCATTGATTAAATATTATTGCTAGAATTAGTCATGATAATCTATTTATGAGTTCAAAAGAATCTTCTCTATCTGATTTATAGCTTAAAAATCAGAAAAGATGATACTAAATTATTTTTCAAATAAAATTATGCCATAACGTTTACCACTTCGGCATTCACATAAGTCAATATTATTGTTACACATCAACTTCTAAAACTAGATTTTATCGTGTCATTTTTTAAATGTGGGTTTTTATATACTTATGGAAAATTTAAAGGTGAAAAAATGTACAGAATACATATAACATACAATAATACATGAAATTTCCAAAGTAGAGTGTTCGTTATAATCTTCAACAAATAAAACGAATTTTTTCAGTTGCGATCATAAAAATGTAAATTTGCATAAAAATCCTCAGTCATCATAGTATTTTACAAAATCTCCTCGTTCGTCATTTACTAACTAAATTACATCCTATGTATACGAAAACAAGCGTACAAATACTTAAATATGGACAGACAGATTTGATTAAAATAGCAAAGAAAGCTGCCGCTACAAAGTGATGTTCGATAAAGTTTATTTTCAAATTATCAAACAGTTAGTTCAGAGTTTTCGCCACGCCCACCTTTCCCATCGACAGAAATTTAAATTGCAAAATTGTTCATTAATGATTGATTGCCTCTGCTTAGTACGATCCGCATTTGTATTTTCTTTTTTACCGTGTCAGCGTATTGTTTTTAAAAGAATAATCGATATCCGGTTTATCGGATTTTTAATTAAATATACAGGTATTACAGGAATAATGAATATTTTATTTATGGTGTCCTTTCAAAGATGATCACGGCATTGCCAGTGCCCTCGGTGAAGGTCTTCCACAAAACTTACTATCAGGAAAAAGGATCCAGGATAGGGAACAGTCAACCTGGAAGTCCTTTGGCCGAGAATGAAGCAGTGCTAGCTCTAGTTGACAAAGAACCTCCGGAATATTACTTTTGTGGCAAGGTAAGAATTATTATATCGATAAACCATAAGTATTAGATATTTTGTTTTAATAAAAATAAACGTGTTCACGTAGTATCGTGGCTTAGAATACCATGCTTTTAGATACAGTGGCTACTAAAAGTATTTGTATTGTATTTGTAGATAACAGACAAAGAATATGACAAGCAATTTTTAAATTTAATAATCAGTTTCATATTACGAAAATTGTCCTTTTATTTGCTTTTGATATCACGTATATATTTTTGCAAACTATTGGACACATCAATAATAATTCGTTACTCGATTGTTCGCAAAATTTCACAGATCGCCTATTTTTAAGAAAGTTATATTTATAAAACGAACAAATTGATCGAATTTACGAAATTAAGAAAAACGAGCTTGTCGTGTTCTTCTCGTGTGTTCTTCGTTTGTTATAGCGTGTACGTGTTATTTAAGCATGTACAAGTATTTTGTATATTAAATTTCATACTATTTAATAGTATTTTCATATGACCACAAAAATTTGATACTATGAAAATGAAATTGTATAGGAGAACTGGTAAGAAAACGCTTTATCGAAGATTAAGAGTATATGTAAATACTTTTGTACCCATTGTATTTTTGGAAATCTTTTTCCAAAGAAATTACAAAATTTTGTTGTATCGACTCTTTGCATGTATATTTATTAGCGCTTGAAGAACATTTATCACTGTCACTTTCTTCGGGTAAGAATAATCTAAATTACATGAGTTACCATTGCCATTATGTAGAACTCCTTTGAGAAAGAGTGTTCTCTCGGCTGACACGATTTCGGTCATTCTACTTATCTGAAAAGGGAAAATAAAAAAGCTCTTGATCACTGACAGCTAAAAATTAGACGAAGAAAGTTAATAATGTTCTGAAGTGACATTTATCAAGCGTCTAAACATAATTCATAATCTCCTCAATTGCAAAAGGTTAATTTAGTACCTGCTGCATTTAATTGACAAAGATCGATTACTTTTAATTTTTTAAACGTACGAATCGACGTAAAATAAAAATCAGAATTTTCTTCAGAAAAATAACTAACTATCGAAAACGAATGCAAAGCTACTGTCAGTGATTCTCTGAAAACAAAAGATACTTGCTACTCGAAACAATTGAACACAAAGTTTAAGGAGGTAATTTTACACATGATTAGCGAAAAACTAAAAAGTCAGTGACTCTTTGAAAACAAGAGATATTTACGAAGTTATTGCATATAAAATTTAGTACATAAAAGGAAAATGTAATTTTTCTGACAGTTCGCTAAAAGAAAATGGAAACAAAGTCTCTGAAAACAAAAGATATCGATCACGTTAGTTAAATATAGAAATTAGAAAGTTTGATAGCTGAAACTTAATCGATGAACAACCGTAAATGGTGTTTACTACGTAGTAAAGATCACAAGCAAAATTTCAAAGAACATCGTACCAAGCGATAAATCAACAGACCTCAATTACAATCTTAATTAACTCCAAGAAGTCTTATGTTAGTACATGTATACGTACATAGTTCTTCGTATACATACAATCATTGTTCTCTTCCTTTACTTCGCTCTTAGCTATTTTCAAGTGTAAATGCAATTTACGTACGTGAAACTGATATCGACGAAAGACGCGATGAATTTCCACAAAATGCTTCGTACGCATCGGTTGCTCTAATTCGGGTTATTTATAATTTTTTAATCGATTTACGACGAACTACGGTACGGTTTCGAATTACGACGAATTTTAAACGAACTACGTAGCGTTCTTGGTATTGATGAAAACACGCATATACATAAGTAGTACGTAGTGACTCACGAAGGTAATTGAACACTTCCAGAAACCTTTTATAAATATACGTGTCATGTATGTTATGGAAAACATTTCAAGATTTCATTAATATTGTAACGAGACACGTCTATTATAATTACTAATTTCATATGTCACATCATCAGTCATCAGTCACAGAACTATTTACGCAATTAATTATTCATTATTAATAAACCACCCCATGATATATTTTAACGTACCCATTGTTATCACTAATTACATTTGAAGACAATAGGAAAAGAACGTAATTCTTCGTTGATTTTCTGATTTTAATGTTATTTGCTAGCTATTGTATAAAAGAATGTATTTTAAAATGAGACTATCAAAATGCAGATAATTAAGTGCAAATTTGTACAATGAACATTTTTGTGAACCATCAATAACACCTACGTAATATTAGTATAATATCGTAAGCCTAATTTCATAACGTTCAATATCCTCGAGATGTACGTTTCCAATAAATATCTCGTAATTTTTATATACATTTGCGGACTATTTTCGAATACAATGAATAATTATATCTGATTACAAGTGTTGGAATGCAATTTTCCAAACGTTGCGTATAACGCAGACAACGTATTCATAAAAATCTTCTATGATGATTATTCGCGTAATTTTTATAAAAAAGAAAACAGTGAAATTTCTAAAATTCGTAGAAAAACGAAGGATGCGGTCAAAGGTCGTTTCTGATCAAATATAAGATTACGAAGAGAGACAAGGCACAAAATTAATGAGTTCTGAGATCGCGGAGGCGTTGTACACGATTTTTGCTCGGAACGTTTAAAATATTATTGCTAATTAACTTTATTCGCTTCTCTGTCAAACTTGATCTTCCAACACTCGTCTTCTACCACTGTCGGCAAAAACTTTTCAATCTAGTCAAGTGCTCTTACGATGGTCGAACGTGTTCAAGAAACGATCTCTAATACTCCTACTGTTGCTGACGCAACGTTTTATCTCCCTAGCCAAATGTTCTGTACTTTTTCAACGTCGTCGTTCTGAGATGTTACGTACTGACGTAATATCATTTCCTCTTTTACTTTTTTGAGAAAAGTTAAGCGCTTTACGTATATAGATATATTAGTGGTAAAAGCAAATAAACGTGTTTCGGTTTATTCTAAATGAATAATTACGTCAAACGAAGATTATACACGAATAGTATGACTTTTATGAACGAATAACATGTTGCGAAAAATATATGTATACGCAATATATCCCAAAAATAACGGAACTTCTTAAAAATAAGAAAGCAGAGAAATCGTTTCGAGGAAAATCTTTTATTTTATTCAACTACTATTAAGGCGTTGCGCGTCTTTTCGTGATATCGCTTTGAGTATCGTAACGGCTCCTCTTCGTTGTTATTTGAAGCCGTGAGAAGAAAAAGTAGTTGCATCGCTGCATCTGATGGACAGGATGGGTACTATGATATCTTAATTTGCTTGTTTTCAAGAAAAGCAATTACAGCCGCATTATCACGTAACAGAACCAGATTTTTCGACGCGTCAACGAACTCTATCCTGACGTTGATTGTTATGACTCTTTAGTTAATTCTTCAGCTAATTCTTTTATAACTCTAAGCTTTGAATGACATTAATCGCCATAAGAATTGAACATGACGATAATAAAGGGTGTATTTCTACGTGACAAAAGTTTCGTTACTGTTATTGCCATTGGTTTTTTCTAATCCTAAGAAATTCGATTATTTTGGGGCAGACCGTGTATAATACACGAGAATCGAATGATTCGTGTAATTTAACACGTGGGTGTTTCTGTTAAACGTTTCGATTCTCAAATGTTGTGTTCGTATATTTCATCGAACGAATAGTATAAATATACTTTTTGAAAATTACTTCATAATTCACAGTTTAAGTAAGGGAAGTTGTAAAATAAAATTAAGTAAACTAATCCAAATTATGGAAGTCACTTATTATCCGAGGATACCGCTTGAACGTTAATATGAATTAATAATTCGATCTGAAAATCATTGCTAACAAGTAGCACGCAGAAACATTGATATATTCTCAATTATTAATTCTATAACAGCTGTACAATATATATGCAAAATTAAATAATTGTAAAATTTAAAAAGTTTTTAAAGTTTCTTCTAAATACTTACACTTACTTATATAATATAGCATAATCGTTTGTCAAGAAAATTCCATTATATTTTTCCTGCGACAAATATCGATCGTTTTGATAATTAAGATGAGTGCAATCATTTCTATAACTCTCGTCCTCTCCGCAAATGATTATTTCAAATATATAAATGCATCCGCAATGATAAAAACAGTTCTAAAACTTTTGATTACAAACAATCAGTCGCACAATCTGATTAGAAGTAAATGTAACGAAACATCGCACACCATTTTCCAATAATTTACATTAATTTAAAATTCTTCGTTTAAATTCAGTTGCGGCGCACGAAACTGAACAACTTCGGAATAATTTCATAGCTGCGAAACGCGGTGTACTCTACGTTCGGAAAAACCCGATGTCAGGGAAAATTGTACCGTATTTTTTATCAGATTCCATCGTCGCTCTTTATAAATAGAATTTCCGAGGCAAGTCCGGTTAAAAACGCGGCGGACGTGATTCTCGTGTAAACGCGTGAACCGAGCGGCGGCACGCGTACGAGAAGAAAATCCTCCGACACGAAGAAAAGAAAGAAGAAAGGAGGCTACGAGCTTCGCTTATGAATTTCAAATGATTTCTACATGAGATTTCAAAGGCAAATTACCTGTGAACGCGAAACTTTCGGCCGTTCAGAGGAATCCACGTATTCGGTGGGATTAACATTTTTTATTGCTCGTGAGAATCTGGGTCGAGAGAGGAATCGTCAATAAAAATTGAGAAATGCAAGAATGCAAGACGCGTAGTAGAATTTTTCCTGTATTTAGAAATAAATCTAGTACAGTGTGAAATTAAGACAAACTGCCTGCAAACACGAAACATCAGGATGTGAAATTAGTTTTTTTGGTGTTAAGCTTGAGGAACTTGAACGGGATAATTCGAGATATATCAAGGAAAGACAAAATGAAAAGGATAAACGATTAATTTGTTTGATATGTAGATTATTTAATAAATGGGATAAGTATTAACGAAGAAAAATATCTTTTCAACAAATTGAGTAAATTATCGTATAAAATTAGAATAATCGCTAGTTCGAATATTTATTTAATTAATGAAAAAGAATAAAAATTCTTGTATAGTATTCTACGATAGACAGAATCGGTTAGTTTACGCAGACAGAAGGTATACATCAAATTCATTGCACGTGATACGTACAGATATTTTTTCGAGTGCCTCTTTACATTGCTTCTCTTTAGAACATTCCAAATGCGTTTCAATTGCATTCATTTTGAAATAACTCGACGCATTTAACGAACGTATTTAAAAAGTACTTGAATCCAAAGATCCAAGCAATTTAAACTTCCAATTAGTATCAAATTATGTACGTATTATATCGCACGATATATATCACTTTTTGCATACAATTTGTTGTATCACGCGTTTAGTTGGATTATATAAGAAAGTTGGAATTTAATATGTCAATTAGAGAACTACGATTCACTGACATATCCTTGGAAAATGCGATAGTGAGAAAGTGTTGCCTTCAACTTTGAAGCCTGAAACATTCGACACCCTATTACTCAATAATGATAGAAACAACGATCGATATTACTTGTAGAAAGAAAGCAAGAAGAATCTAACATAATATAATATACGCTCACAACATCCGCTATTTTCTACCAGAGTCCGAAAGGTGAAGGTTGAAATAAGGAGTTAGTGCAAACGCAATCTATGGATTAGCCATGTATATAGATGAAATTATTTCAGCCTTATGACCCTTGTTTTATTCTCAAATTTCCTCTCTAATACAAGCTTATTTAGATTGGGCAATAATAACGTGCATACGTAAGAGGAAATATCCTAAATCTTTTGCTTCTCTTTTCTCCTTCTTCTTGCTCGTATCTTATTGAATTTATTAGATTGTCCGAAAAGTGTCTTCCTTTCGCAAACGTGTTTTTTTACAACAAACGCGAAACCAAATCTGTGAAATGTCGCGGTATTTATCTCAACAGAACAAAATGGATACGCAATTCGGCAAAATAATATGAAACAAAAAACGTTGTGCGTCTATTATTTCCTCATAAAACGGAAGAAACTTTTCGCACAACCCAATAGTTTCGTGTAAATTCTACGATAACTATTCATTGATTTAAACAATCGCAAATTTTATGACTCGTAACACATGACATTTCGCTAACTTTGATCTTCTATTTTGGAATTTATATTGTGAAAATTTTCTTTCTGAAATTTTTTAACGTTTACATTTAAATCGCGCAAAATTTTATTTGTCAAATAAATATCGTCGTATCTGTAAAACACAGAGAAAGCTCGCCAATTTTTTTCTAAACCGCGATACGAGCACGCTGTCAAACTACAATTCCGATTAAAAAATTTTTACAGATCGTACCCGTTTTCCAAACACCTGCAGGGTTCATGGGACGATCACGTTTACAGAGAGCTCTGTGAATCCCTTAAATTAGGCTTTAATTGCAAGTAACCTCATTTTATAAAATATCGATCAACAAATTCTCTGGCTGTTTCCTCGGGAACACCGTTTTCGCTATATTTCACGGGATACCTGAAACTTTGTGCTACAAACGCGAGTTCTTTCCATCTTAATTTCATTATGAAACTTTGCGGGACGCAGAACGAAGAGAAAAAGTAGCTCGGTGGAAATGTAGAATCTCCGTGAAAATTCTCGTTCAGTCAAACGGTGTTGATTTTGTAGCAACAGCCAGAGGACGATAATTCGATTAGGGAACGACGAAAGTCTCTGGTCGACTCGGGGATGCGAACGGCTGCAAATTAATCACGACTTTTCCTTTGCATAATTTTTCCATGGAAAAATGGAAGCGCCGCGTTTCTCCGTTGTAGCATAGCGAATTACCAGTACAGAAATTGAATATTTCCTGGACGCGGCACGGCGTGCGGAAAATGACGTCATTGAAAACTCGTGGGCGTTCTGTTGAAGCGGCCCGTAACTACGCGATAAAGCACATAGAGTCCTGTTTGGAATTTATTTTCCCGCCTCTTACCGCGCACCTCCTCCGCAGGTAATTTTTATGAACATCCTTCCCCGATAATCGACACTAAATTTAGCTGTTCTTTTTTTACATCTAAACGACCATCTTCTTCTTCTTCGTCGTCGTCGTTAATACAACTTTCGGGATAATAATAGGGCGATGAGATATGGAGTTGTTATCGTCGACACGGTGCTTTACGATGTGGATCCTATGACGTGTAGACACAGTGTTTGTTATTTTCGTTATTCCGGACGAAGGAAGTTGTTGTTGTTGTGAAATGATTAATGACTTTTGCGATAATAATTATACGTTTCCTGTCTTCAGATTCTTTTTCGCGTACATCGTGTGAATGGAGTGAAGCGAAAGTGGGAATGTCAGGTTTAGATGATTGGAAGGTTCGAAAGAAACTTAATTTCGGATCGAAGAAAGAATTTTATTAGGAAATTTTAGGAACCAAATTTATCGGAGCGTGAGCTTCTATGAATTATAACATTCTAAAAAAATTGTAAATGTGATTTTGTCGTAATTTTGTTTGAATCCCTCGGATTAATAGGATAATACTTCTATATAAATTGTTATAATTTTTCTGACATCGGAATATACAATTTCTTGATAAATGGAACTGTATACATTTTCCACTTGAAAGATTATAATTAGTCTACTCTTTTTTCCGAGTTTGAGTGTATCATAGTCTATATTATTTTATTACTATGATTACTATTAGAAGAAAACGTCTCAACAGGAGGCTCTTAACTTTTATTTCGGGAATAAGCTACTTCCTGTGGGAAAACATTGAGAAAAATATGAAAGAAACGTTTTTAGTATACGTTATTTCCTGTTTCAATTTTCCAAACAAATCCAACATCAAAAGCAAGATCAACTGTAGTAGGATCAAAGGCGAAGTTTCAGTTAAGATCGAATATAAATGTATAGGAGCTGTGAACTTATTAAATTTGGTTTTAAAAATTATTTTTTGAGAGAAAAGACTAGAACTACATTGACGAAGGAAAATAAAATCAGTTAGATTTTCATGAATAACGAATAAGTTAAGAATAAATGAAATAAATAGTTGAATTTTTTCCGCCATATAAGGAAAATTATAGAGTTTCTGGTGTTTCGCTGGTTAACGTCGCATGACGGTAAGCTAAGTTTAAATCTGCTAGTTAGCAAAATGATGCAATTTGAGAAATGCATTAAAACCTTCAAGGTTCAGCCTTGAAACTCGATATTATCTATGGATAGTGAGAGAGGAAATGCGAAGTTCAAATTTTCACTATTTCAATGCTAGAAATTGCTTCCCTTGGATGTTCGTCCGCCTTGAAAATTTGAAAGTAATCTCAGAAATCCTTGAATATGAAACGAAAACGCCTTAAACGAACCATCTATTTTCTGCGAATTTATTAACGAACTTTCCAATAATTACAACTGTTGTAAATCATCATTAAGATGTTTTCAGATAACATTTACAAATTTCATACGGATAGTTTGAAAGCAGAATGATTAGCATATAATTAAAAAGAAAAGGAAACAAGTGCGATAAATTTCACTTGGAAGAAGAAAATAATTATATAAACCGGAGTGTATTTCCTTTTCGTTGTCGCTATAATCTATAAAAATATATATATAAAATATATAAAAAAGTGCTCAAAGCTCTTTCGTTTATCTCTTATTTGAAACCATCTTTCTTTTCATCGTCCAAACATAACGCAAATGCGCTCGCATGCTTAATAGATTATTCTACGCCCTTTTAACGCTTTTCTCTGCTTATTATGATTTTCATCAGGAGAATACTAGAAATTAATACGGCACTACAGCTATCCGTTTAATTATTCCATCGCAATCTAATTAATAATAGGTTTTTTAAACATGACGTCGCACGTCCAAGTTCTGGCGTTTCTTCTTCGTTTAACTTCTCAGTTGCAGGATATTTCAAGAATTCTATTTCTAATTAAGTCGATCCACTCCTGCGCAGCGTAGTGAGAACAATGTTTGCTTTCGCGTAACTCTACATATAAAGGAAAATTCCTCACAAAGAGAAACCTTCAAAGTTAAAGCTCGCATTTAGCAAAGTAACTTGCTAACGGCAGCTGACACAACATTAAATAAACCATCTTTTAAACAATGAAACATTCTAGGAAAAGAACAAGCACGCTTTCCAAGAAACGTACAAAATGTGGAAAAGATTCTTTTATAAATGGAAAGTATAGATTTGTATTCTGAGAAATTTTGAAGATTACCTCTAAACTTGAAATTTAAAGTCGATGACATTTTGCTTAGATCACGATAGAAACAGATATCAAAGCAGCACTGAAAGTAAAAATAAATCGAAGAAATTACAGAACGTTTAGACGGAGAAAAATTGTTATTTCACAAGATAACAGTATCGTAATATAATTAAGGAAAAGAATTTAATGTTCGAAGTAACTAGAATTCTCGAAATATTGAAAATGGTTGCTTGATTTTCATTAAACTAAAAGAATTATAATAATATGTATAGAACATAAATTTTCTATTCATAAATAATACAAATTTTATTAAAGAACGTACAGATCCAATTTCTACGACGATGTTTCACTTTATTAATTTAATTATTTTGATTCATTTCATTCCAATTACAACATTTCAATCAATTTAAATTCCATCAAATATTAACTCGTATAATTATTCTATTATTCGAATTAATTTCTCAATCTCTATACGTATCAGTTATTTATTTAATTATTTATTAGTTATCGTCAATCTCACCTTTAAAAAGAAAGATTCTTGTTTCACAGTGTTATTTTTTTAATATACTCATGCCACTCATAGAATAATCTGATAAACTACGTAAAGTGTAAACTATGAAGCTGATTATTGATTGAGGCTTTTTCAATGTTTTCGAAGGTCAATTCTTTACACGTGGTAGTTGGATCATTGCTGTTGGGCGCAGTGGTGTTGGTGGTCGGTCTGGTGCAACTTGCACCTGGTGCAGAAGCTGCACAAAACTCCACCGCCCTTATCGTCGTTGGATGCAGTTTGCTGGTGATCGGTGTGTTCCTCGCGCCTCTCAGAGCTTTGTGCATCAAGAAGCAAAAGGCTGGTCAAAAGGATGGAACACATCAAAGAAGTGTTACCAGCATAGACATGCTTTTGGCTCAACACAGGTGAGTCCGGACGTAGCGCGGATTATGTTTCGCGACTGAAATAATACAAACGACGACACGAGTATCATAGACAACTTGTTTAATCGCTCGTGAAATTTTTATTGTTTACCTTTTGCACTGTACAATCGATTAAGAGAAAACATCGATACAGTTTACCTCTGTTACTTAATTTATGAATAAATGTAGGAAAATTTGAATATTTCATTACGTATAAAATTTAATGTAAATATTTGATTCATTTGGTATATTTTAACATTGTTGTCGCGTCAAACGTAATGTAATCGATTTGAAATCATTCTTTTTTTTTAAATTAGGGAAATCTTACAATAAATCAATGAAAATTATTAATATTAGATCCGTCGAAAAATTCTATTGTTTCTTATATTCTAATTTACTTACTCGTTTTAAAACTTATTCGTTAACTTGTGACACGACGACTATCATTGTATGAGATCGTATTCCATTTTTCTAGTGATTCAGTGACTTCATTCGCGTAAGAATCTTTTATTTTTCTTTATTGAAATTACGTCATCTTCGTTCTTTAAATATTTTTTATCCAGAAGATACTGTAACGACCGAAGTAAATGAGAATCAAAAAGGATCAGATCAAGTCATTCTTTTCAAAATCGATTTAGAAATTTCCTATCGCGACGCAATAACATTATCTTCTGGTATTCGTACAAGGTAGTATTTTAGTAACGAATTAATAATTGCCATCTGCATTCATCGTCTCTGTGTCTGAGGCGAAAATAATACAAGTCAGATGTAAACGACGAAACTTTCCCACAGAGTTATTAACTTTCGAAGCCAATTCCAGTCTCGAAATTAACCCTTGATATTCGAATAGGGATCAAATGAAAAAGTTTGAAGTTTATGAGAAATGAAAAGAAAAGACTTTATAATAAGTAAATAAAACGCAGTAGTAACATTGCCGAATATTTTTTTACAAACAGAGACTTCACAGTGCTGACGCCTGATGAATTGGAAGATCTCGTCGGCCGACCAACCTCCGCCCTGGAGAATAAAATCCGCAAACAGGGACACAATACCTAGGTATTGTCGGCCTCGAAGAAGGCCCATTCATCGTCACCATCGTGCTCGAACACGCCATCGTCATCGACGTCGCCAGGAACTAGCTCATCCATTCTCTACACGCATCGTTACGACTCTCGAGAACATAGTCTGGTTTAAGCAAGAATAAAAAAAGAAAAAGCAGAAAAATCGAAAAAGGCGAGGAAAAAGGAAACTGGCGTACGGTCAGCTTGACTTTTTAGATAAAATCAATTTTCGACTAGTGTGCACGTACCAAGAGCTGTTTCTTTCTACGAAGGTTGCACGTCTTGCCTTTAGCTTGGTGCAAGCGGTATCCCTAAGGCGATCGAGCGAAACATCATGAATATCATGAACGATTACGTTGCTTTCGTTTGATAAGCACACGCGATAGAATCGCCTACAAACACATAGTACATTCTTTACGATTGATTGACCGTTGTTGTTGCTTCGTGGACTCGGGTCCAATTGTTCCGAACACGAATAAAAGATCATGCAGCAGAAACTCGACGTGTGAATCGAAGAAAAGTCGACGACACTAGCAAGGAAGATATTAACCGAAGACGTTGAAATCTTGACTACGAAAGGGGCATAACGTGATGACGATGAAGGTGATCAATTGGGTTAACGATCCCTTCTAACCGTGAACATTTTCTTCGTAAATCGATTGGACGAATCGGAGTGTTTGAAAGGAGAAGTTCTAGAACGAATGGCATTCAATTCGCATAAAATGATGCAAAAGATGAAGCAAAAAGGGACCTAATTACCGGCTGCCTTCCTTTCATCGTCGTCCAAAACTCTCTCGGTTCACTGTAGGATCTTATTTCCTTAAGCACGTGCGGACTTTACTATCGTTTCAGAGCAACAGCACGCTTGTTTCGAACGATACTGTGTACGAATGTTTTGACTAGAGAAATCGTGTAATGTATTTCAAGTATAGTTAATCCCGTGATCGTTCGTTGGCTCGCAAAAGCGTCGAGAATTGCGAAAACAGACCCGATGCACGCGAATTACGTTTCGGCTGAGTCTTTGCACCACTTGTCGTTTGATAAGAGTAAGAGTAGAGTTTCGACATGACGAAATCGACTCGTACGCGCGAATCTCAAGAGGATCTGCCTTTTGGTTATACTCGTTGAAGACTATACCAATGACGAAACTAGTCTTCCCTCGAACGAACACAGCAGAATACATTCGTCGTCGAGGAGTCTAGCTTATTTGTTCGTGTAGAAATCTTCGAAGAATCTTCGACAAAGGAATGATCGAAGGAGATTGGTGTAGATGGCTGATCGAATTGTCATCAGGAACATCCGAAGGCTGCTTCACGGCTAACGATCACTGAAAGTTTTCGATTGTTCGGAACATCGTTTACCACAAGAGACCAAAAAAGCAATTTCGTTCGAGACTTCATTGTGTTCAAATCGCCAAGATACAAGTCTGACTCTCAAGTACGTTAACCGTTTAAACGTTATTAGAAAAAAAAAAACATTTAAATAAAAATATAGATCGATCGGTCGACGTGCCGCGGACAAAAAAAAAAAGAAATCATATATCGTAAAGTTTTTTGTATAAAAATTTAGATTAATTATAGCACTTGATTACTTCATTGCAACTGATCACTTCACGAAATGAAAGGGCAAATAGAAAGGGACAACAAGAGGGTAAAAGAAGAACGAAAGGCGAATGAAAAGAACAGTAAATATTTCATGCATTTGATGACGCGTGATGATTAGAATTTAGCGATTTGGAAACGATCAAGCGAGCCAAGTAAGTAGCTTGGAGCGGCCTTGTTACAGTCAACAGACACCCTGCAGATACTCGGAAAATATTTTTAGTCGGGACCTGGTGCCCGTCCACTTGCCAGTAATACGTTTAAGTGAATAAACTTTCACACTATAAGTATCTATCACCGCATGATGTATTTGCACATATCTTCGACTATTAAGTAGTAGCTGTAAAAAAATTTGGAAGAATTTGAGTAAACGGAGAGGAATATGTATTTGTATGCACGAAACAGCGTGACGAGAGTCGATATCTCGAAGGAAGAACTTCTTAAC
Organism: Bombus difficillimus; assembly: GCA_014737525.1. Taxonomy (NCBI): domain Eukaryota; kingdom Metazoa; phylum Arthropoda; class Insecta; order Hymenoptera; family Apidae; genus Bombus; species Bombus difficillimus. The sequence goes on along the minus strand of JACXIT010000003.1, from coordinate 341,021 downwards.
TGATGAAAATGCCATATCTAATTAAGCGATTAATTCTCGAAACAAGGATTAACTTGCGAACGAACTAGAAATTATTTCATTCAACCATTATGTAGATAATAACGATATCATACCTAGAATTAATTTGCATAGTTTCTTTAAACATCCATCTGCTCCTCTAAAGCCACACAAAACTATATAACCGTACATATGTATACCGCGTAAACGGAGAACGACAGTTACTTTCAGATATCGAGTTCCTGCTAAATTATCGCTACAATATCTCGTCGATACTGTTTGTGTTCGATGAGATACGTTTCGAGCAAGAAAAACGATAATTAAGGCGAGAAAACGAGTAACGAGAACGAAAATGAAAAGATCTACGATCTCGTAAATATTTGAATAGTTTAAAATAACGAAAAAAGAAAATGATTACTGAGCCGACCTCGCTCCGGATAATTTGCGAACGTTCTAATAAGCTAGTGAATTTTACGAGCGGCGATATATTTCATAAAATATTTTTATGGTCGACAAATACCATGAGAGAGTTTAAGGAACAAAGCGAGAGGAAAGGTTCGCGATATACATACATATACATACGTATTACGTATACACGTGTCTTTTAAATTAGTCATTCATTTCACGGACATTTATATACAGATATACATATATGATAATTATGTACTGTACTTAAATCATATCAGCATTGTTAGGTGTTTCATTCGGACACCGTTTCGTTGATTCTCGCGGCGCATGGTTTCTATGGTTTCGAGCATCGTTCTCCAATGAAATTCTTCTCGCGGTTCACCAAGAACGATTTCACGAGTGTTTTCAAGAATTTTCATCGCGCAACAATATGAATGTCGTATCATAATAATCGTGGCACGATAGAAACGAATGTAACGCGGTTCATCTATCTGACACCCGTTATACGAGATCGTGGAACACGGTAATATATTATTCCGTTCCATGAAATAACTATAGAGAAATTGGTGGTTTTCATCGATCGTCGAAAGACGATTCGAAGGAAATTCGATCATAAATTGAACGTGTCGTAGTCGAACAATGAGGCCGCGAATGGCTGAAACATACCAGAAAACGAATATTAATAAATTATGTGCTTCATATTACGAAACATAAATCGATGTTTAGGCTTAGTCCATAGGCGTTAAGGCTGCTCGTTCGTTTGTTAAAGAAATGATGGAGTGAACGAGACTCTCGAAGAGCGATTCAAAATATCGTCGAATTTAGGAATAATTGCTCGAGAAAAAAACGATCGTATCGATCTCAGAAAGGCTGTTAGAATCATATTACATTTTCTATTTCATGCGTATAATTATAAATGATAATTCACATTCGAGGATTCGATTCTCTATACACGCCCAGACTATCGTAGACGATCGTTTCCTGATAAATAACTAAGAGATATTAGATTCATAAAATATAAAATTTTTACAAATTTTAGTGCGATTTAATATTAGAATACGCATTAATAATAATCTTCCGATATCGATCAATTCAATGAAATAATACTATTACGATACAAAATTAAGAAGTTATACATAATAATTTCAGATAGATAATATCAAAAAGTACTTTATATATACATATATGTAAAAAAGATCGTATATTAGCGTTAAATTTTAGAAACCTTTACTGGACAAACAGATTTCTGTTTAAATCTTGTTTTTTCTTTTACACACCCTCTATATAGGTATGCATTTGTATAAATATCCGCAGTCTAATTATAACAGTTCTAAACAGCTTAAAATCCAATGTATTCAATAAATTTCAATTATAAAAGTAATCTATATGTGGCGATCATGAGATTCATAATGGCGTAAATCAAGATTTCGGAAACCAACATTCAGTATGCAAGCATCTCTTAAGAGTATCGTTTCTTTAGTTCCCTAATTAACGAAGTTACAACTTTGTTCTCTCTTGCAATACAATTTCACGACTCGAAGAAATATAAATTTGTTATTATAGTAAAACAGTTGATTGACTTACACCGTTATGATTCGCATTCAGCTCTCCGTACGATTCAAGCGAATAAATATCATATTCATAGTATATGGTCTCCTTTAACAATAATCGTTTAATATTTTATTCGTGTAATACCGATCGATAACTACCATTTTCTGGGCGTACAGAACGAATCCAGGCACACGAACATTGCGAAAAATCTATCGTTCGAAATTTTTACCGATTTTCTCATTGATGGCTAACGATAACGATGCGTATGGTGTTGTGAATTGCTGCAACAAGAAAGAAAGACAAACTCACGCTTAACAGCGTAATGAACGTTTAAATAGCGTTACGTCATCTTTCATTGAGAATGGAAGTGAATGGAACAGCTTAATTGATCAGCATTTGTTTACGTGAAAATGTCATTAAATTATTACGGTCGATCTCGTTTTCAATCGTCGCTAATAATCGTGAATATAATGACGTAAGATTAAACGATAACACTACGTAACTAACGTAAGTTACTATAAGTAAGGAAACATAGAACGTGGATAGACGAGATAACATTCATTTCGAGTAATACTCGAGCAACAAATTCGCGCCTGCAAATCCTTTTCCTTTCGTTCATGGACAATGGTCGTGGTTTCGAAACCATATCTTTTTTGGTCCTCGATTAAGGAAACGAACGCTGAACAAGTTACGTCAATGCTCTGTCACGACACCTTAACATCAACAATGCAACATCAACGTCCTCGTTAATGTTAAATTTCGCAATTTAATAGAGAGTTAAGAGAAATTAATGCGCGTGTGATAACGAACCATTTAATTATACAAAATATCGATTTTGTCTTATGATTTATACTATCGGCGTTCTGTCTTATTAATTAAGGATCAACAAAGGGTAGAGCGTACGTTTCTTCTTTTTTGCAACGAGCAATGAATTTCGAAGGAAACATATCTATCGAACGAGCGATACGTAGATAACTATTTTTTCATTGCCATTAGTATATACAGCAGAATGAAGTAAAAAAAAAAAAAGAGTAAGAGAAAAAAGAAAAAAGAAAAAAAAGGGGAAAGAGCGATTGAAACGACGCTAGATACACCGCTATTGAACATTCGTTTATTATCGAACGACATCCCATTTTCGCTGAGATTTCCTTCTACAGTGAGAGACGTTTGCCTTAATTTGTAAAATGTCCGCTTCCTTTACATATATAAACATAAATCTTAGAAGAAGTTAGCAAAAACGAATAGTTTCGATGATGGATAAATATGAATACGTTTCTAGGCGAGCAAGCAGTTATTTTCGAACGTGAAGTAATTTGTAATAGATGAAAGGGGAAAAGGGCGATGGAAATATTTTTGGGAGAAACAAAGATTTGCATTCTCCTCTGTTCTTGGCGAATTCATTTCGTTTCGCGTATAGAACGCGACAGAACAGTAAGGATATTGTCATTGCTAAAATTATAGTTTCTTATCATTTCGAAATGCAAAGTTAGTTTCCTCCTTAATCAGTGTGATCAATGTCTCAAGACATTGTATTTCTCCCTAAAATATTGCTCCCATGGTAGTACTTAATGTGAAGCGAATCTGGGTAAGGTGCAACAAGGAAAATATCATTCGCATATTAATTAGAAATATTATTAAAATTGAAAATGAAACCAAACATAATTATCCTGTTTTTGCAATAATTTAAACGTAAATGCATCGTACATTTAAAATTGATTTTTTTTTTTTCATTTCATAATTGACTGTACCACGTTTCTCAATAATTTTTAACTGCTTCAATTTATCATAAATTCATCGAAATTACAAATCTCACTCAAGATAATAAGAATTATAAAATTGTGTATATGATTTATACGGTAGGAGTCTCATATCATACTTTATTTGCATAGAGCAATTGTAATAATAAAGAAGAACAGATTTCTTGTTGCATATTGGTATCCAGTTTAATATTAAGTCATTCAACGCACACACTTAGCTGTAAGAATTTTTATAATGGTGCTCTATGAGATCGTCTCTGCCGTCGAATGCTGATATCATCACACGATTTGTCTCTTTTAAATATCAAAACTTTTCTTTTTGTCGCTTGTTAAAGCTAGAAGAAGAAATCGAAAATATATTGCGTGTATTTACATCTTTGGCTTATTCCACAGAACACCACGGTACACGCTGAGTACTTTTTATTGTAAATATTAGGATACGTAAAGGAAGGATACAAAAAAGTGATAAAAAAAACAGGGGTAGGATGAGTTCAACGCGCAATGATAATTTTTTTGTTAGTCGTAGAGGACGTTCGACGACCGTAAAAAGATGATTATTATTGTTACTATCCTTATTACATATAAGTAGCCGTGTTTAATGACCAATTGGGATGTCATGACAAAATTGTTAGGACGAATTTTAATTGAAGTTACTAAGGTGGACGGTTTTTAATCCGTGTCTGATAAAAAAAAAAAAAAAAGAGCAGTTGCTATCGAGAATGATTTAAAAAAATTTCATACAAATTTCATGTTTAATTACGATTGTCTTCTGTATTTCTAATTTCCATTCGATATTTCACGCATATTTTAGTCAAAGTTAAAATTGACTCGATAACATTGTATTCTGATTTTATGGATTACGAGACTCTGTTAAAGTTATTTAATCGCGCATTCATATAATCTGTGGCCGATCTTTTAGCCACGGAATTCACTATCAGATACGAATTAACGAGGCGCTATATGTTACACAGGAATTTAAGAAAAACGGCTTAATGCAAAGAAAATTTTGTAACGACACGAAATACACTATCGTATTGCCGATTAGTACACGTAATCGAGAAAGTTTTATCGATAAGCTTAAAACTAGAAATATCACAATAACGTTTACGGAATAATGATAAAACGTTCACGATGGCGTAACTTTTCATCGTTATGTCCGTGATAAGTCCATTCAGCATTGTCTTCATAATTCAACATTGCTATATATCATTTTGCAATCACAAATTTCAAAGCACATGGTAAAAAGAATTCCAAAGTTACGTAAATTTTTCGTTACTATTAATGAGTTGCTCCTCCATTTGAATAATATAGTTGAACGCTAATGATTAATAAAAATGGCTCTCAAGAACCAACTGGGATAAAGCAAACTTTTCGTATGAAAAGTTTAGTCTGTTTTATCACTGCCAGAGAGTATTTGAAAAATAACGTAGACTTCGTAAAGAAAAAGTATGATTAAGAATATAAGCATAGATCCGATCGGTTACATCACTTTCGAATAAAGGAATCTTGATCGAGTTGATATACTAGTTTGTTTAATGTATACATGCTTGTAACGAGGCTATGATTTCTTTTTAAAAAAATAAAAGAAGAAATGAATTTTTGTTCCACAAATTATTCTGTCATAATATATTAATAAAAAAGCAGGAATAAAAGGAAGAAAGTAAAATTAACCAGATATCGATGTTCCCTTTCGCCATCGTAAACGTATTAAAACTTCTACTAATGGCTATTACACATTACAAATATTTTATCTGGAATATTATTACCTTGTCGCTTGAAAGTTGTGTTAATCTGTATATTTTGTAAGCAAAGATTATCGATAGCAATTAATAAAGATACTATTACGACAGAAAATATGGTTCTAATTGTCATAAAATGAAGAAACATTTAAAAATACATAATATGTTTAAAATTTAAACGAATAGTGGTCATTACTTAATTGTACGAAACATTGTCTATTGGAAACAGAAGAATTTATTATATACATATATATATATATATATATATATATATATATATATATATATATATATAACATTTCTTAATTAACTGTAGAAATATAATTAATAATAAATTTTACTGAAGATCAAACCCAATTAACGAACCCGTAAATAGTAAAAATATTAATAAATAACAAAATTTTGTTATTTACTATATCGTTTTTAGTAGTATAAATAACATATAATTTACACATTACATACAAAACGTAAAACAAAAGATATACTTTTCTAAATAGGCTTTATTTTCATGATTCTTAAATAAGTTTTTAATATAAAATATTCCTCATATACGTAAAAATTTATATGTAGTATATTATATATACTCAAATAAATATACTATTAACAAAAATAGTAAGTTAATTACTAATTTATATTTTGACTTTAAAAAACCCAAGTATTATCGATAGTTCCCAATTGTAATTTGTACTGTAATTATAAGCACTACGGAAACTTGAGATCGAAAATACGTAAATGAAAATTTACTTTATTTTTGCTCAATTAGTTTAGATTTTTAAATACACTTATATACACACATATTTCAACGATAAATGATAAAAATATTGATGAACTTCACTCTTGTCATGTATGACTAATATTATAAAATTGGGGAAAATACTGTCAAAATTTTTGAAGAATTACAAAATGAAAGCTGTACATGTGAATTTCGTGTAATGTGCAATGCTGTACAAATGTAATTCATGAAAACCAAGCTTTAGACTTGTAGCGCCTTCACGGTCGAATACACAGCATCTCCGATAGCATCACAGAACCCAAGGGAAACAGTTTAATGGCTACCGTTGTAATTGCAAATGGCTGACTTATAATGATAAAGGATGGGTCTTGATTTCGCATGCCCAAAACTAACAATTCTAAAAATGCCGTGTAATATTCACACGTGCTAATTTTAATAGTGTTTCTTGTTGAAATTATTGTCATAATTATACATGAATTAAACATAAGTGGGGTAAGTGTAACAAAGTACGCGGGAAAAAAATGACTCGTGGCCGGAGACACGCGCCCTCAGTTAAACTCATCCGGTAACCGTTTCGAGGCACATAAGCGCGTGGAATTTCGAATTAATCGATAGCATTGTGATTCTACGTGGTCGTGGTCAGCAAATATCGTTTATAATGTAAAATGTGTTACAATACCGTTGATAAAAAATATTTGTATAAGATATAACGTATATAATCATCAGGAGAAGGTAAACAATGAATCTGTTGGCGCGGTATCTATTGCACGCCGCGTGCTTTTAGTGTACTTTGTTAAAGGTTCGGTGTGATGTCGTGTAATTACATGAAACATTTCACGTAATTTCGCCTGTTCTTTCATCGTATCGAGAAATTTGTATATATCGTTGCTTCGATCCATCGTAAATAGTGCTTTCATAAATGAATTAATAGTGAAATTAACCCTTTTGACTCGGTATCTATGAAGCAGTGTATTTGTAGTAGATACATATCTTAAGTGAGAAAGAAGGAAATGTTTGATTGATGTTGAATATCATAGAAAATTTTACTTGTTTTTGAAACGTTTCTCCGAGTGATCTATCTAATAATTACATTATTTTATTATGTGTTATAAAAAAATCTTGATTCTTTCTGTGTTTGATTACAAAATTTTTTAAATTCTTTATTTTTTTCATAATATTCGTTATCTGAATACCATATTGACCAGAAAAAATGTAAAAAATCTGAGTTTTTTAAATGTATTTATTAATGTTAAAGTTAATATATAAATATGCATTCAGTGGTATAATTTGCGTACTCATTTATATACTATGAGATATTGCTTCTCGTTCATGTAAGAATTATGTTCTCAAACATTGTATGCATATTGCAAAAAATGATAATAAATATTAATATTTTTATCTTTTGATACCTTTAATCTTAATAATAAAATAGATATATTATTTAATATAGTTATTTCATTATTACATATTCTTTTGTATATAGGAAATCAAATAACAAAACCTTTTAATATAAAGTAAAATAAAGTGAAAATGCCTGCTGTAAGCATTTGTGACCCAGTTGCGGCCACTCTTCGTCGTACATTAGAAACTAATCAGTCCAAAACATCAGACGACTTAACAGCAAATTTAGTTACCAGTGCATCAAGAATTCTTCAGTCAGAAATTCAATATAAAGAAGTCGATGATTATCAAACAACAATTCTAGATCAACTTAAAGCAAAATACATTGTATTAAGTTTACCAAATTCTGAAAACTCAGATGATAAAATGAAGGATGGTGCAAATTATATAAAGAAAAATGAAAAAGTATCTAAAGGACTCAGCTTGCCAGAACCAACAGTTACTTTATATTCTCCAAAGAAAGTTAGCCTAGGGTGGAAGGGTACATTTCCTGTTGGAGCTGGCATGTATAATGTTGGAAATACATGCTATTTAAATAGTACTCTTCAAGCTCTGTTTCATGTACCAGCGCTTGTAAATTGGTTATTGTCAGACTCTCATCATACATCAAAGTGTGAACAAAATGGTAGGTTATTAAAATTTATAATTTACTTTACCATATTCTACACATTTTTAAGAAATGAAATTATAATCCCACAGTTTTGTATCGTATTGTGATAATAGGTTAATTTTAGATGGAGGTGGAGAATGCCTTACATGTGCAGTGGCTAAGACTTTACAATCTAGTCACCAAAAATCAGGATGTGCTATCAAGCCATTCTACATATATAACAAATTAAAACGTAAGTATTAAATAATTATAAAATGTTAATCAATTATTATATGTTTGTTATATACATATATATATATCTTATTTTTTCTATTAGTTATTTGTCGAACCATGGTACCAGGGCAACAAGAAGATGCTCATGAGTTTTTACGTTATTTATTAGAAGGCATGGAAAAAGCCTACTTAGCAAGACATAAAGCTAGTAAACTAGACAGCTATTCTAAAGAAACAACACCTATCAACCAAATTTTTGGTGGTTACATTCGTACTGAAGTAAAGTGTCTACAATGTCGACATGTTTCCACTACTTTCCAACACTTTCAAGTATATATAATATACAGCTTTTCTAATAATCATGCTATTGATTAAGTATACAATAAAATAAATATGTTTTCAATTTTCTGCAGGACTTATTAGTTGATATACGTAAAGCAAGCACTTTGGATGAAGCATTGAGTAGCTATTTTAGCCGTGAACAACTAGATAACAATGATTACAAATGTGAAGCTTGTAAAAGAAGAGTTCCTGCTACGAAACAATTTAGCTTAGAACGACCCCCTAAAGTGCTTTGTGTGCAATTAAAAAGATTCAGCGTTCTAGGAGGAAAAATATCTAAACATATAGGTTTCAAGCAAACTATAAATATGGGTCCTTATCTTTGGAAAGAACCAGGCGAACCTACGCAGTCACTTACATATAAGCTTATGTCAATAGTTACGCATATGGGTCCATCGGTTAATTGCGGGCATTATACTGCAGTTGCGAAAGTCTCAACAGGCCAATATTATTCCTTTGATGATTCTTGTGTATGTATTAACAATGTTTCTTTATTTGTAAAATATCGAACTATCTTGTTAATACTAAAAATTCTTTGTATATAGGTTCGTCCACTTAGTTTGAGTAATGTATTCAGTACAAATGCTTACATAATGATCTTTGAGATGGAACAACAAACGCAATCTCAGGTTCAAGCTCAACAGACTGTCAAATTAAATGGTACAATGACTGTGAACAACACATTATCTTCGTCAGGAAGCCCTATGAATAAAACTATAACTCCCAAGGCATCAACATCTGGACTACACTCATTAAATGGATTAATCAATGGCACATCAATTAGTAAAGATAACACAGATAATTCAGAAACGAATTTACAGATATCAACAAATAAAACTGCGGGACCTCAATTTAATACCCAAAAAAGCACGAATTTTATCGGGCCACAGTTACCACAAAAATTACAAGATAAGTCTCAACCAAGATTAATTATGCATATTAAAAATGGGAAAATTTTGAATGGAAATAGCTTAGTCCCTTATGATGGATCTAGTGAAGAAGAAGATGTTAGTTCTATTGGAACATTAAAAAATCATACAAATTCAAATACACTTGCAAAAACAAACACTTCTACTAGTACTACTAATGGTACACAGAAATGCTCCTTGACAAAAAATGGTTCCCCTAAAGTAAATCTTAATGTATCGAAGACAAATGGTAGTAGTGTATCTCAGAATCAAAGTAATGTAACACAATGTACAAAAACACAAAATGGTTCTAGCTGTAGTACCATTACAAGTACAATAAAGTATCAAAATGGTAAATCAGAAACAAATGGTAAGACAGAAAATAGTAATAATAATAGCAAAAGTAAGTGGCATCAATCTGTTAGAAAAACAGGACAGGACGATAAAGTAATTACAAAAGCTTCAAGCAGTAGTATGAAAGGTTGGCAAGTTTCAAAAGATACATCTTTTTCTGCTACATCAACTGCAACACCAAACGGATGGTCCGTGACTGATAAGTAAGTTATATTTTATTTTTGATATAATATTATTAAAAATGCAATATAAATTAAGCATTATAATTCTAGCAAATTTAATTCAATAATGTTTAATATACGTATTTGAATATTTCCTCATAGGGAAGATATCCATAAAATTAGTCAAAATAATAGCACGCCGAGTGCTGCAGCTTTAAGAGATTTCAATGGAACAAATCGTTCCGATACGGTTTCCCATTTATTAAAGATGTCTCACCGTGGTTATGGCAGTTCTTCGGGTCAGTACAACAAAAGAATTCTATTGAAGAACCAATTGAATCCAGCTGCTTTCCCTTCAAAATCCTCATCAACCTATTGTGCGCCCATGCGTCCTAAGTCCAAAAATTCTACATAAAACAATAGAATAAACATACAAGAAGCGAAAATTCTTATTCGCTCAAATGTTTTGAAACCAAAAATCCCGCCAATAGCTTTAATAGAAATAATAATAGTAATAAAAAGAATACTAGAAAAAAAAGTAACTTTTCAGTGATAAATTGTGGATATTACAAAACATTATGAGCTATTGTTAATCCCTAAATTAAAAATATTTGTTTTGTTACACCTCTGCTAAGTTGGTAATAATAAAAAGTATATTTTGTGATTTATTAAAAAAATTATGTTAAGTGTTAAAGTAACACTATTAAATGACAAAAATATTAAAAACTGTGTACAAATATTTTTATTCTAAAAATTTACTGATAAAATAATGTTATTTTCTTATCAAACGAAATAATGAGTATTAAAGTGTATGCTTGTTTGTTTACAGTTGCAAATTGGAATGGTAACAGAACACACTTAGATAGAGAAGTTGATAATGATAGAAGGGAAGAACGTAAGCGACATTTCAATGCAGATGACGAAGAAATAGATCGTGGTCGAGTCAAGAAAGTAAAAGATCATCGAACGTATGAAGAAAGAAGTAACTCGGGGTATAATCCATTCCAGGAATATCAAAATGGCAAAACGTGGAACCGATCTCTTGGTGGTTATTACCGGAGACATTACTATAATACTTCCAATAATGCACGACCGCGGCATGGCAGAAATTATAGGCCTCCGCATTACAGATATCATAATCATTCTCGTGCACATTGGCAACGAGAATAAGATAAAAAAGATAAATTGTTGAGAAAAAATTTCGAAAGCAATCCAACGTCGAAAGACTTCGTTAGATTTCAATTACTAAAGCAAATTATAATTTTTCAATACGTTAAAATTAAAATAAAGATGTGGCAGTGTTGATTTAGATAATTAATGTTGGACATTAATATTCAACATTCATTATAATGAATCGCTAAACTGCATCGTAACAACCATGCATGTTCCTGACAGAGTCTTCATGTACTCTATTGTTGTTTGTAGCTCACGTACGTATGTGGACATTGTACTACACAGTACACGGGGGATGAGTATCAATAGTTCTGCCAATCTTGTGTTCAGTATGAACAGAGTAAAATTTGTTATAAAATTGTACTATACTATATGTGCGTTATTAATTTAGAGTGCGTATTAAAGAAATATATGTATGGATGCAATGGTTAAGAGTTTAAACAGTATATCGCTAAGTGTTTAAAATTTTCTTGTTGACTTTTTTATAAATTAGTTATGGTCATAAAATTATGTTCTTATTTAATTTGAAGTAACTTTCATATTACATAACAATGTCAAAATCTTTAATAAGTATTTTATACTAATCTTATGTTACTTATATTGATACTATTGTTGAATTAAAATTGTAAACGCAATATTTGACATATATATATATATATATATATATATATATATATATATATATATATACTCGGTGTTTAATTGTTCATAGAACTTGATAAGTGTCCATACATTTTCAGACAAAAAAACAATGCATGTTAATTAACAAAAAATAAAGTTATGTGTAAAAATAAGTTAGTTTTAACGAGACGAAGATAAAATTAAGTTAAAGAAAATATTTTGAAAATTTTATGTCAACAACATCTTTCATTTATGATATAATAATCCGTCCTTTGTTTTAATTAACAAAGATACTCCTCCCTCATCGAGCTGTAACAAAAAACATTCAATTAAGCAGTCAATCTTGCTCGATCAAGAAACGTGGTCTTCGTCATCGCTTACTGAAGAGAAATATATTCATAATAATTACAATGATTAATCAGTAAGTGAATGATTTCTCTTAACATGATGAATGTGCATACTTGTGAATACATGTGACTTCAATTCTCTTTTTTTTAACATAATATATATATATATTATATACAGGTAATTCCAGAGTGTTTGTGGAACTTGTGAATAATCGAGTGAAGAGTGTTTAATGGTAATGGATTAATAGTATCAAGTTATTGAAATATTAATTTCAAAAGGAAAGAAATTGTAAATTACATACATAAGTGTAGAATTTTAATATTATGGATTTTTCATAGAGCATTAAAAATTGCAAAGCCATAGATAATTTGTTAAGCCAAGGATAAAAGAAAGCTGGCTTTTTCGCCTGCTCGTTATATATAATACCTCGTTATATTATTCTACAAATTAAATATTAGCCAAAAAAAAAAAAAAAAAGAAATAAGCAACCATACGTTAAGATCTGATGATTGTTACAGATTTTATGGTACTCGATATTTTTCAGGAGATATATGACTTGGACGTACATGCTGGACCTGTATCTTTATCCAAGATATTAGTCGCAATTGAATAATCACATTAGCTTGATATTGCGGTGAATACAATATAATTACCGTAATATAGCCTTAAATTAAGCACCATGTTATTACATGCGCTAAAATATAATAACAATGGTTTCTGCACTGTATAAATTCATGTATCGTTTGAAGAATGAGATTTGAAGTTCTATAAAATCGGTACATCTGATACTGTAAACGTATGTGATATTGCTCTGTACAGAGGTGAACAACAACAAACACCAGATTTAATTTATGTATGAAGTATCACAAATAAAACGGAAATTGCCGTTTGTACAACATTCAAACTATCGATACAGAGTGAGATAGACGTTAAATCCATAGAAACCAATTCATTTATACTATAAAGGAAAGAAAAAGACTATCGCGTTTTCGAGCGAAGATAATATAATCTGTAGACGCACGTAATGTATTTTTATTTTCATCTTGTATTCTTATAATTTGTTAAAAGGTAATTCTTCATACATATTTCTTCATTTACTCCGTCATCTTGAAATGGAGTGTCTGATGAAAAAAAAAGAGCCTTCGTCTAACGAACTCATAA
>JACXIT010000003.1:308039-327409 GCA_014737525.1 Bombus difficillimus | reverse complement strand
AGTTAAATAAAAAAAATTAACAATAATTAGTGAATATTGGAAAAAAAAAGATGAAAAAGTGCATTACTGTTTACTTGAAAAACTGATTTTAAAAAATGTAAATAAAGATGAGCAACACAACACAGCACTGTTAACATTTATTTAGGTAGCGATCTTAAAAATAGAAAATCACTATAATTCAAAGATCATTTATGAATTGGATGTTAAACTCATGTACTTCCATAACGTATCACGTAGTCTCGCGGATAAACTTGAATCTTTATGGAAATTAGCTGAAGCGCATCAACCAACGGAAAATGAAGTAAAACAATTTGCTGATCACATTGCAGGTTTATGGACTTCTATAAATCGTCAGGTAATATTTATTTTACTATTAAAAAAATTTTTTTTCATACTCGAAATTATGTTTCTTCACTTTTTATATTTGTTTAATTTTAATCTCACTCTGTTATTGCGAAATAAAATATTTTGTTGGAGAAATATAGGAATTCTAAAATAATTTAACTATATGTATAGATTTATGAAAAATATTTTAAAATACGAATGGGTAGTGCAACATTGCACGGAGTACCATTATCAATAATTCTTAATAAAATAAAAAAAGAAATTATTCTATTCAAAGTATCATTACAACGTCATGAATCTATTTATGATCAAGAACATATATTAAAAGGATACAAGCTAATTACCAAAAGTGAAAAATTTATAAGCAGCTTACAAAAATGTGATAGCAAGGTAAAACTTGCTTAATATTTTACTAGTATAAATATTAATATTTAATATAAATTATTTTTTCAAATTACAGTTGCAACAACTATTATGCATATCAAATATTATGCCACGTCTTATAAAATTACAATCTGCAATTGATAAATATGTTACCACTATTGAATTACTACCTAGAAGGAGTTTTCCTGCATATGACTTAAGCGCCTTTTCATTAGTTGCAAAGTTATTGACGGGTGAATTACTTGGCTATGAATCAATTGATCCTAGTTATGTTCTAATGGAAAATATGCCTAAAAAGCCTGTTTTTATTATCAAAAACGTTAAACGCAAATCAATTCATCCATATTATCCAACATAAAATGTATTTATAATATGTACAGTTTTACACATGAAATATTTAAAATGTTTTCAAAATGAACTATTGTATCTAGGATAATGTACATAAATATTAATAGTAAATAATGACTTTATATAATTAATTAATTATTATCTTTATTTACTTAATGACTGATATTTGGCAACGTGCTGCACATTGGGCAAATGGAATTTACATCGATAAAAGTATACAAGTCCTTATCAATACTATACACAATATAGCTATATTAATTTACAATATACAAACATACAATATTTGAATCCTGCTAAGCAGAAAAATATCTTAAATACCACAGTTCCAGAAATAGTGAAAAATATGAATGGCGTATTTTTATATATGTGAAAGGAAGCCTTGATAAAAACAATTATAATTTAATTTTGCATATAAAATATGATAACAGAACAATCTAATTGTTCATGGAATGAAAAATAAGAGATCCAATGTAATATATAATACATGTATAACACGCAGCAGTCATTTCTACTAACAGACTGTTACACACCAGGGGTAAGTGTATAATATTAAATTGTGATATTCAAAGACTAGATTAAAAAATACCCTCAAGATCCGGTAAGGAAGTAGGTGGTGCAAGTCTTAGAGAAAGATCTTTATTACGCATAAATTCTGGTGGTAGAATTTGTTTATGTTCCTACAAAATAACAAATTTAAATTTTACTATAAAAATATCAACAATATCTTAATAATATATATGTATGATATATTTATTTAGAAACGAAATCAATATATTACTTACATGGAATGATTTAGTAGTATGTGTGATATTAGTAACAATAGGTGCCCATCCTTTAGACTTTAAACATTTATAACAAGATTTAGGTTCTCCTAAACATTCTGAATGAAAACCATGCCCACAACTGAAAACTATTATATATTCCGTACATTGTGATAACAAATGTCTACATATTGAGCAGATTACTGATACGCTTGCACAAGCTCTTCCTGCGTCCCTAAAAAAAATAAAAATGTTAGTATTAAATAATTATTACGTTAGTATTAAAAAATTACTTATATGGACCTATACATACCTAAGCGACTTTTTCAGTGCCTTGTGAAGCTCCAAACTGACCAAACGTGCAGTAGTTTCAACTAAAGTTTGTTCATATCGGGAATGTGTAAGTACTCCAGATAATAATTTTCGTATGTCACCTATTGTTCCACTTGTTGCCAATGGATGTTTCAATATTTGCTCTAATACGGTCGATAATGCTGTTGTTCCACTAAGAAATTCTAGTGCAATTCTTAATAACTTTCCACTTAATTTTTCAACTGTAATTTCGTTCGATAATTAGAAAGTATTATTTACGATTTGCCATTATGTCAAAATGTACCATACCTTCTTTGTTAGTACTATTTGAATGTGTTTGAAGTATAGTTTCCACAAGTGGCATCCAATCTAAATTTCCTGCAGATCGTCTGCATATTCCTGCTAGTTGTATCGCACTGTGAATTGATGCATTTTCTGATACTTTGTTCTGACAATACTAAAAGTAAATATTGTTAAAGTAGAAAATAATAATCAATATTATTACATTATTTTCATACAATATACCAATTCTAAATTATTTTGAAATTCCTTCAAAAGAATATCAAACGCATCCTGATAATTTCCCAATTTTTCTAACATTACTGCTTCAGCATCTTTGTGATTCGCTTTCTGAACTATTTGCAATGCCTCATTTAGTCTACAACCATGAAATCCTTGAATATGTTCAACAACCTAAATTTAAAAAAATAATTAAAGTTAATAATATACTTCAATATCTATCTATAGTACAAAATTTTACTAACATGGTCTGGTTGTAATTTACACATTAATTCCAAATATTTTTCTAACATTTCAGTCGTAAGCTCTAACGTGATGTCTTCTTCTTTGTATTGTACTATTTGATATAAAGCTTCTAGTAAAGTATATTGTAAATTTGGAGTATTTTCTAGTATTTGTAAAATTTCAGAAACGTTGTTTTGCAAATGTGTTGCTATCAACATAGCAAATTGATTTGCATTAATTCCCACTAGAGCTACGGCATTTGCTATTATGACTAATTGCAACGAATTTGGAGAAAGATGTTTTAACCAGAGCCAAATATCATGATGTCTAGATGGATGCAGTATCATACATTTACAAACTGCAATCCAATTTTCTCTGGCGCTGTACAGCAACTCCGCAACACGCATACTGTAACATTATATACTACGATACAAGTTACTATGTATGATGCTATTAATATTAATAATGCTATATAATTTCTCGGAATGTAATATTGACAGGTACACTATAATATTTTTTTTATTATGAATATACTCTATCTAGCTAATAAAAATGTAGTACACAATCAAAATTAAATAATGGTATACATGTGTAAAGTTTTATATTTATATACATATACTTACAAATTGGCTCTTTCTGCTAAATTAAGTAAAGTATTATCCGATATATTACGCAATTTTTTTGAACGCAATAATCCCAGTATTGCGCTTTCTTTATCAGTCTTAAGCTCGTTTGATGATCCCATACTTGAGTCAGTACATAATATTTCTATCATTTTATTTAACATACTAGGTTCTAAATTAACAGTATTTTCTGCAACTTCATTAGCTATAAATATAAGAACTAAATTTCTTTGTTCGTCAGTAATATAATCAGGATTCCTTGGACTTAACGGTGTGCTAGGCATAACGATATTTAATAATATATCTATGAGTCTTTGCCGTTGTCTGAGGCCCATCTCAGACGTAAATTCCGGCTCCTGGAAGGCAATTGCTATCACGTCGAGGAATCCTTTTGCGTCAAACTGTAGCAAAGTTCTTAGATACGGATATTGTCTTTCTGTATCATTAGCCAAACTCGAATGCTGTGAAAGCAATGCTCTTAATACATCTGTTTTTGCTCTTTGTGACATACCCTCGGGAAGTTCATCTCTGGGAAAACCACGACCGGCAAGACAGCAACTAGCATAGACCAAAAGTGCATTGCCAAGTTGTATACTATCTCGAGTTAACGAATCCTTTGAATTCGTTAACATATTTTGTAATATTGGTACTAATTGATGAATTGAAGCAGTAAAGTCACCTAATGCCGTCGTTTGAAGATGTATTAAAGCTTCCCAGAGACCTCGTTGCCGACAAAGTGTTGTTACCTGTAATATTTTTAGGTACAAGTAAGTACTTTTACATTGAATTTTCACAGATTACTTTTTTTAATCAAATAAAAACATTAAAAAGATATAAATATGTTTACTTACTTGATGGATATCTAAACAATCAACATCTAATAACACTATAATTGCTTGAAGCGAATCTACTTTTTCTTCTTGATCGTAAAGGGTAACTAACTGTTGAGCTATTAATGGTGGTAGTCGCGGTCGTAAACTCCCATCCAATAGAGGATTTTCGAGGGCATGTAAATAACTCGCTTTTAATCCTTCGGATTCCGAAACTAAGTCCCATAATTTCCCAAATAATAAATCTGTATTTTCTAGTTGTATACAATAATCTACACAAGTTGTTACTATTTCAAATTCTGCATTTTCGTCTGCAAGACAGTGATTCAATTCTTCCATATATTGAATCAAAACTTGACATACTTTATCGCGAGCTATTTGTTTACGACGTTGTTTCGAACCACGTAGACCAACAACTGCTTTCCCTTTATCTTGATAAAAAGAAAGTCCTAAAGCTAATGCTTCTGGATATCTTCTCTGAAATGACAAAATATGTAATAAAGTAAAAAATTATATAATTCCAATATATGTACGAACTTGCATCGTTAAATGTCGCAATCGTTCAGTCCATGTCCGTATACAGACTACATGTAAACTTTTGGTACCCAATAGTAAAAGTTGAGTACCAAATGTTACAACAGTATTATAACATGCTCTTTCACCAGCCAATGCCATTGCCTGCAGTTTTATAAAACAAAACAATGTGATTATCAACCTAAATTTGATAGATTATTGATCTAAATTTGATAATTAAATAGTACGATGATTTGATTAATACCTTTGAAACATTTCCACCAGTGGACAGACCTTTGAAATGGCTAGATGCATATGAAATACCAACGCGACTCATATCTAAAGTTTCCAAGTTATCCTGTGCTCTTACATCTAATAAATGTAATCTTTCTTGAGTATCCAATACTGCTAATGATCTCGGATTTAACCATCGTAAGTTACTTATTGTATATGGAAGAGTCATTCTTCTTAAGGGAGATAATTTTACCCTTGAACCAGCTTCAGTACATACCTAATAAAAAAATTTTATCAATATATATTTATTAGCAATATAGTTGTTTAATAAATAGAATTATGTTATATAAACTGTATACTTGATAAAAATGAACCACATCATCTCTTGCAAGAGCCAGAACAGGATCAATTACACGAGAAGCATCTGCTGCTTGTATGACAACAAGCTGCCAAGATAATTGTGGTGGTGCTATAGGTGCACCAGATAAAGGATGAGTTAACACAACACGCATTCGTGGTCTTATGCAAACTACTATTACCTACAAAATTCAAATAATATAAGATTATATATATACTACAAATATCAAAATCTTTTTTTAGCAATAGATAAAAACCTTTGATAATGTTGCCATTGCCACTAAAGTATAATTTTTCAGGGCATGTGACGGCAGATGATTCAATAACAATGGCTCTAATGTACACACTTCACCTCTAGATCCACTAAATAAACACCTGCTATCACAGCCTCTTACACCCATAACTCTTGTAAAATTTAATTCAAAAACGGATCCACCACTATCACTACATAATGCTACCTTTGGTGAATCTGTAAACTATACAGAAATACATTGTTCTTTATTAATGAAAATTTCACACAGTTATATGTCAAATATTAAAATGGTATGAGATAATCTCACTTTAACATGTAACACAGCTGTATCAAGAGGATGTACATCAGTAAGTGTCCTTAATACTTTTCCATTAGAACTATCTATCATTAATATATGTCCTCTAGCAAATCCAGCTAATATCCTGCTTCCATCATAATTGAAACATAATGCAGATACAGATCCTTGGTGCCTTGCTTCCTGATCACACCATCTTAATGTCTGTGAAGAATCAAAACCTAATATCAAACCATGACTAGTTCCAACTACTAACATATTCCCTCCAGCAGCAACTGCACTTGCTAACCCAGCATTAACCTTCTCCTATACACAAAAAAAAAACAATTAAAGACAATATATTATAAACTCAACGTAATTATAGATTTTTTGTAAAGAAAATATTTTCCCTCACACTAGCTGATATAATTTGTGACGATATTCCTTTTAATATAACATGTCTCAAAATAGCACCAGAGGACGTTGGTTGTGAAGCTTTGTTTGATTTATTTAAAGAGTTTAAGGATAAATGGCTCCCAACACTTGTTGTTTCACTACTCCCTAGCTTTTCACCTGATGTTAAACCAAAGTCATCATCTGTTCCAGATAATGATGCACAATCAGGTTCTGTTAATATACTTTCTAAGGAGGGTAATTCTTCCACAGCTGGTATAGCATATTCTGTGTTATCCAACTAAAATTATAAAATATATATAACTCCAATAGATTTAGCAATAAAATATGATAATTTGGGTAATAATATAATTAAATTTAATAAAGTGAGAACATAAGTAAAAATAAAATAGTAAGAAAGAAGTATATAATAGATTTCAATATCAACAAAGTAAAGTAAAATAAAATAATTGCAATTTCTACATGTTATACTAAGTTTATAAACATACTAAAACAGTAATAGAGTAAAAGAGTTATGAGAACATAACCTGAAAATTAGAAATTTTATAATGTACTTAAACATTTCTATAGCGAATATAATTAATTACCTCTTCGATATCTAAATTAATAACCTCTGTTGCGAGGTATTCTTGAGACCCAGCATCCGACCCCAACCCATTTTCAGCCATTTTTTATCCCACCTGTCATTCCACAGCTGATACACGTAAATATAGCGGCCACTCATTAAGTTATAGGACATATACAATGATAGAATCTGCTGTATATATGTACATATGCATATGCAATTTACAGTATTTTTTATATTCATACATTTGACACTTTTTTTTACATATATATACGTACATATACATTAATCATTGATTATCATTATAGAAAATTTTATGATTTTATGATTTACATAGTATTTAAATTTAAACATTTTAATTTTTAATCTTTAATCTTTTGAAAAAATATAAAAGAAGTAAACACATATTTAATTCGTAGGGCTTAATTTGATCAGTTTATGAAGCAGAATAACACTTCGTATGTATTTTCGTTTATTTATTTACAAGAAAGTACGTAAATTTTTACGAATCTACGGATCATAAAATATTGGAGCCGGTTTCTTTTTTATGAAAACAAAATAGGAAACGAATCAAATATTAAAATTCATAAATTGTTTATTTTTATGTGTCCGGGAGTATAGTTTTTGGGTGTACCAATTTATCTTATTTGTGTGATATAATAGTAAAGTGATAAAACCGCTATCACTATCACAGGTGTCATATTAAACTAAAGATAAGAATGTAGATTCACATGTTACATCTGGACTTAGTTATAAAACCGTATAATTATTAACTTACATTTTCTTAAACATGTAGCGCTTAATATTTTTTTATTTAACTACAATAACAATTATGGACATTTCGTTAATTATCATTTATATTTTACTATATTATGTTCTAATAAAAATCTCGTTTAATAAAAATCTATTACGCAACTCAGAAATTATTTTGTTTTTACGATAATTTTATCTCATTCATCAGTAGAACAATTTTGAAGTTCGTATAATGTTTTTTACAGAGTTAGTAATTATTTTATTATTATTCCCAAAATTAATCTGTAATTATCAAATACGTAATCGCATGAAATCCGATTGTAGTGTCACCATGCGGCTATAGTATAATCTCTAACATTGATATCACTGGTATAACTCTAATCCGTGATATCTATGACATACGTAGTAGGTTTTTGATACGTGACGTCTGGGCATCTGTATGTCATATCTGATCATAGTTGCACATTGTATCTGCATTGCGAATATATATACATATATATATATATACATATATATACATACATACATACATACATATGCGTGTGTATATACCAAGAAAAGGGTGAAAAATTACCATTGCAGTGCACGAAATAAAAGTTCAGAAGTAATTAGAAGCATTCATCGAAAGTTGACACGGAATAACAACGGAATAATATCACTTTGTGCGTTGTATTGGGTAATACCATTTTTTTACCCATCTCCTATCAATAGATTCAACTAAAAGTTTTACGCGTGATTATAAAGTGCCCATCCGTGGGCCGTGAAAATTGCAAAAATTGCGTATATTTCGCGAGAAGATATGCCAGATAGTGGTGCTGTTTATCAACCTACAACAGTAGGTTACACATATGATAGCGGAGGTGACGGTGCTGTAGGTGGTGGCAGTTTAAGAAGTGGTTTCTGGAGAGTTATATCAAGACATAAACTCAGCTCTAGGAAATGGTTCGAATGGGTATTACTCTCGGTTGCTTTATCGTTTTTCATTGCTGGTTTAACGATGATGCTGGTCAGTTTTGTATCCGATGACACATCACAAGAGAATAAAATAGAGATCATAAGAAAGGTACTTATAACCTTCTTACACTATGATGCATCGTATTTACGAGTATTTTAATCTCTGAAAGATAATAACAGCATAACATATATTTATAAATATAAAATATGTAAATGCATGATGTGTACATAGTACATAGCCTTACTTTAATTAACAGGTGTCTTGTTAGTTTGGTATTTAAAAGCTGACAGTAATTTTTATTTTATTCCAAAAAATTTCTATTGATTTACATTCTAGGAGAATAATTTTTTTGCATTGGTTTTCATTATTAAAGAATATTTTATAATAATAGTAATAATACATAGATATTCATTATAAGATTGAACTTTAATACATCATATCTTCTCATTATTTTCATTATCTTTTTTATTATACATATATATTATACATACATATGTATATATTTGATATAGTAATATACAGGGTAAACCACAATTTCAAGCATCAACCAAGCTCCGATTTCATTGAAGATAGAGAAAAATTGTAGAGAGTACTCACTTTTGTTTTATAATGCAATGCAATGGGAAAATGCAATTGCACTTCTTTCTCAAATTGAAGTCTATAATTTTTAATTAACCAGTTAATATTCTTTTCATTAATATTCATTTTTTAATACTCTACAAGAAAGTATCAAGGCACTTGGATCAAAATATACTTAGTTTAAAAGATATCTCACATTTAATCTTGTAAAACTTCGATTATGAGAAACAAGGGAACATACAGGGCAGAATGCTTGCGTCCATGTTTTCCTCATCTTTCTTAAACTAAATTTGATGAAATTAAAATTAAAGTATCTTTTAAACTAAGGATATTTTCAAATATCTTAATACCTTTATAGAGAATTAAATTATGTATTGAATGATTATAAAAAATTATAGAATTCCATTTAGAAAAAGAATGTAATTGCAGTTTTCCAGTGCGACGTTGCATATTAAAAGGAAGAAAATACCTGTGAACATAGATTTTATACATTCAATATTTCTCTCCACATTTTTCTCTATCTTCAAGAAAATCGGAGCTACAGCCTGCCCCAGTTGGATGGTCAACTATGTATAAGGCTAAATAAAAAGGACACAAAATACTATCATTATTACTTATGCATTTTCATGCAAAATATATTTATACAAATTTATAAAATCGATTTTTTCATGCTTCTAAAGTAAATTATTTTATCAGTTATTTATATGGGTTTTTGTTGCCTAATGTATGAAACTAAATTCAAAAATAATTATATATAAAGGTAAACGAGAATCCAACTACATCTGCAACAAGCGTTGAAGAACATATTGAAGATGCTGCAAAAAGTTCCATAGCATTAGGTGCTAGCCTGATGTTAGTAGGGCTTCTATTGGGTTTCGGTTGGGCCTGGCTGCGTTTCTTCCGTCGTGGTAAATCTCCAAGAGGTGGAATGGTTGGAAGTAGTGGTCAGGTAGGCACAATTTGTTTGGTAAATTTATATTTTATGTTTGGTTTTATTTACCGGAAGCCATCCATGTGTGTTTTGGCTCGTACGTTCGTTTCTTTATCTTATATACGCGTTGCTATGAGGAAAGATGTTGGGCGGTTTGAATCCATCGACTGACTTGCTGGTGGGTTCCACTTCGCAGTACGGGCCGGTACTAACGGAGCTGCCGAGTCAACTGAAGCTGAAGCAGACAAGTTCGCATGATACTCCAGCAATACCACTTTCCGATCAGGAAGAAGAAACGCGTACCTTAATGCAGGATTCTACAATTCCTTCGGTTGTCTCCGCTGGTCCTAATACCATTGCTAATCAGATTCCCGGTTGAGTACAAAGGTTAAATGCGTCGATGTGTAGTAAGAACACACGATGCGAACATTCTTTTAATTTTATGTGAACCAACTTGAATCACAATTTTTGTCATTTTTGTGAATTATGTGATTTATTTACAAATAGGAGAATTATTCTTTCTTTATTTTTTCTAGTAGTAATTTTAATTGATGACGATTCATATAAATTTATTTGAACACTTTTGCCTGACTTTAAAATGTAAGAAATTTTATTTCTGTAAATTGTCAGCACAAGTCATAGTGTAACATATCATTTACCATACTTTTCTTAAATTTTACCTTTTAGTTTGTATCTATGCATTCCTCCACTCCGTCCATTATCATTGGTAATATGTTAGATAAGCATTGAATCCAGATATTACATATAGTAAATTTTAGAAGAATTTATTTACAATGCAATATAAGCTATTAAAAAACAAATATTATTTTGATTATTATTTAAATACATAGCATGTTTAATAGTAATACTAATATCGGTTGTCTTGATATAATAGTAATTTATATTAGCACATTATTGGTCTGAATTGACCAGTTATGAATGCATGTATAAACAAACGATATTTTGTATTATTCTGCCCAGTTTAATATGATGGCAGCATTAAGTGTGACTGACAATATTTGTAACAAACTATTTGCTCATCTTATATGTATGTATATGGGAAAAAATGAGCTCTAACACAAGGTGGTATTAGGAAAATAAAGGTATGTGTATATATTAGGATAAAGTACATAAAGTATAATACAAAGTAATCCCATCTTTTCAAAATAAATTGGTATGGGTGTGATATGGAGCAGTGAAGGGAAATACACTGCACAATTTTTGTTATATTACTTTGTCGTTTTTATACTTATGTTATTTATAGTTAATACTTCTAATTACATACAATTTAATTAGTATATATATATATATATATATATATATATATATATATATCACATATAAATACTTTTTACAATATAAGTATTTTAACACTGATGAAATTTTGGACTCTGTTTTACTGACTTTTCATATATCTATTGAGACTGGGTAACATTATGTATATATAAGATAATCTGTGGTTAAGCTATTCTGACTATCAGCTACAAATTTTAAATGATTATTGAAATTTCTAAATAATAATCTTTATTCATATATATAATTTTACTTAAATTTGAAATTGCATTTATAAAACAAAAGAACAATTTCCATTGTATAAAACAATATCATTCAATTTTTGCCTATCACGCATTTTTTTATATATGTTTTATTTTTTTCTTTTTTTTTTTAATTGATCTATTTTATTCGTTATAATGTAATATAATTCGTGAAAATAATACTTTACAAATATGAATATTTAAAACAAAGAAATTAAATAAGTATCTGTCTGGATTCAATGCTACCATAGAATGAGTACGCATTAACAATAATATTATTTCAATGATTTATGTGAAATCCATGCTATATTAGTTAATGATTTATTCATTCATTTATGTAAGTATTTTTATTAAATAAGAAAAATAAATAATTAAAAAATGACATATAGCCTTATTAAGTCTTTATTATTCCACTTTTTCTTCGCGTGTACGCATTTTTGAAAATATAATTATAGACTTCAATTTACAATATATTATATTTATTTTATTATATAAATACAATATATTTGATTTAATATAATCATTTAATATATATATTTAATTAGTAGCTATTAGTAGTATCTGGTAGTACGTATTTATAAACGCATTTGATGACTATAAATAGATCATCAATTTTTATATTGCTACGCATGCGCAGAAATTTAAATTATTAGTTCAAATCACGGAAGAAGCGCGAAAGGTTATGTTATCTTCGAATTATATTGCTGTTTGCAGACATGACATTCTTTTGTTTATCTCAAGTAGAGCTCTGGCATATACTTCATCGTGTTGTAACCTTTATAAAATGAGTAAAAAGTTAAAGCTTGATGTCCTTAGAAAGCCAAGGTCCTTACGATCTGAAAATAAAGGTGACAGTAAAAATATATCTACGACATCAAGGTATTTTGTTGATAAAGATGCTTCACCAAAAAAAATTGTGAAGAAGAAGCATACATCAGTTAAGATAAAACATGAAGAAATGAAAGATGCAGCTGATTCGAAAAATAGTGAAATTAAAATTGAAGATTTACAAAATAAAACTGTGGAAAAAGACCGTACACCGGTAAAAATAAAGCATGAAGAAATAAAAGATGTAACCGACTCGAAAAATATTGAAATTAAAGTTCAAGATTTACAAAATAAAACCGTGAATAAAAAGCGTACACCAGTAAAGATAGAATATGAAGAAATGAAAAATGCAACTGGGTCAAAACTCAATGAAGTTAAAGTTGAAGATTTACAAGATGGAACTGTGAAGAATGAGATCGTAGAAGATAAATGGATGCCATTAAATTGGGAAACTATTTTAGAAAATGTTAAGGAAATGCGAAAACATAAAACAGCACCTGTAGATGAGATGGGTTGTCACAAATGTATAGATCCAAATGCTACTGCCGAAGTTGCTAGGTATCAATCATTAATAGCATTGATGCTCAGTAGTCAAACTAAGGATCAGGTTACTCATGCTGCCATGCAAAGATTGATTACTTATGGTTGTACTCCAGAATTAATATCAGGTACTCCTGATGATACTCTTGGAAAACTTATATATCCAGTTGGATTTTGGAAGGTATAATTTATATCTTAGTAATTACTTGAACTTTGTGGTTTGTTAATATTTAATTGTTATGTAAGTAAGATATATTAAAATAATATAGAATCATGAAAAAGGTTTTATTAGTTCTGAAAGAAGTAAAGAATTACTTAAATAGTATGTCAGACCAAAAAAATTTTACTTTTCAGAGAAAAGTACAGTATATTAAGAAAACTTCAAAAATTTTAATTGAGAAATACAATGGTGATATTCCTAGGACTCTGAAAGAGTTATGTCAATTACCAGGTGTGGGACCAAAAATGGGACATATATGTATGCAAATAGCATGGGGTGAAGTTTCTGGTATTGGAGTAGACACACATGTACATCGTATTTGTAATAGATTAGGATGGGTAAAGAAACCAACTAAAATACCAGAAGATACTCGAATTGCAGTGGAAGAATGGCTTCCCAAAGATCTCTGGAGCGAGGTAAACTATTTACTTGTTGGATTTGGACAAGAAATTTGTTTACCACGATTTCCTAAATGTGATGAATGTCTAAATAAAGATATATGTCCATCTAGCACAAAAAGCAGTATGAAAAAAAAGACATAGTATTGTAAAAATGTTTATTATAAATTATATTTATTTACAATATTTGAAAAAGAACTTTGTGAGATGATTTAATGATTTAACCTTTTTTTTAATTTCCCACTACGTTTCTTAGCTTTTTCAACTCTTTTACGTTTTCTCATACTCTCTTTCTTATTCTTTTGACGTTCCATTTTCTGTTTTTGTTGGAATGCTTTACTCCTCTTCACTTGTTTCAATGCAGCTCTTTTTACTACTTTCTTTAAATCTTTTCTATTGTCAATTTGCTTCTCTTTTACATTTTCTTTCAAACTTTTAGTTTGTTTCTTTTCATTTAAAGGCATCCCTACAATTTCTTCGTCATTTTCAGAATCTTTATCACTCTCTTCTTTCTCATTACTTTCCTCTTCATCAGTGCCTTTATTTTCACCAATTAATGCATTCTTCTCTGCTAGATCTGCAACATTTAATTCCAAAATACTGACGGTATGTCCTTCTGTTTCATATTCTTCTTGAGATAATAGTTGTTGAATTTCAGGAATATCACGGCTTGATAATAGCTTTTTATAACGTTCTCGTGCCTGTAGAAACAATACTTTATTATTGCATCACAATGAAATTCATATGGATACTTTCCTCATGTTTAATTCTTTTCCGTTCTTCTTTTAATTGTTGTTGCAACTCGTCTTTAGCTTTCTGTTGCCTTTGTAATTTCCTTTTACGAAACCCCTTCAGAAATTCTCTGCATTTGAAAGTATAAAATATACATATGACTTATAATCTATATAATCCACAATTGATATTAATATAAGTACCGTCTCTTGTTCTCATCAAATACAAGAGTAATCTTCTTGCGTTTCTTTGGCTGATTCCGTGTTCTATTCACATTGAGTAATTTCGGTTGCATTTTTATGTGTGGCGCCATGTGCACATGTGAATATATATTAGTTCTAGGTTATATCGGTAAGAATTATATTTTACAGTTCTTTAGATTGTCTACACGATAAAAAATAATATAAAATAATAATTGAACTAATATAAAAACAAAATTATTTAAAATTTTGTTATTAAATATTCTATTCATTTAAGAAAATGATCAGATGAGCATTTGTAGATGTAAACAGAATTTTGCAAAATACATTTCATAATTTACATAGGAGATACTACAAAATTAAACATTAAATATGTATAAAATAGAAGTTTTTAAAGCTTACTGTATACGTCAATACTGTTCACTTAATACATAGAAATTTTATCAGAGATATTGTTAAAATT
Organism: Bombus difficillimus; assembly: GCA_014737525.1. Classification (NCBI taxonomy): domain Eukaryota; kingdom Metazoa; phylum Arthropoda; class Insecta; order Hymenoptera; family Apidae; genus Bombus; species Bombus difficillimus. The sequence goes on along the minus strand of JACXIT010000003.1, from coordinate 312,318 downwards.
TTGAAGACACATATTACAAGTATAAGGTGTACTACAATATGCTACTTAAGAAATCACTTCTAAAATAGTTATAATTCATGGAAGATTATGTATACTTTATTTCATGAATATTTTCTTAATAAAGATTAAAAAGGATCGTTTATTTTTAAGCAAAGAAAAATGTATTGCATAAAATGAAAGTTAGCATCTTTGAAGTTTTTTACACTTATTAATGGTTTTTAACATAATTACTCTATAAAATTATCGTTTCTTTTTATTTACTTAACACATTACAGTCTAGTAGTCTCGGTAGTCTGTTACAATACATATCAGTGTCTCTTCATAAAGCCACTTATGGTGGCAGCGATGGTTAGTTAACAAAGTAAACTCCCTGGTCAGTAAACGCGGCGTTACTGGTATTCAGGTTATAATTTAATTATATTAACACACTTTGTATTATTGAGATAACGTTTATAGATAGTACATCCTAAAGCATCTAACTATCTTAAAATACTCAAAATATCATCATTTAACGTGTTTTGGTTGTATCTTCCACAATTGTGTTAATTACATACGAATAATACTCGAGCAAACATAGCATGAAAGTGACTTTATGAAATCATCCTATAAAACATCTAATTGCGCATGCGTAAGAAGTCCTTTACATGAAAAGAATCCCTCAATCTAGTAGGACGTAACAGCATCGGAGAGAACAGAGGTGGAAGAAAGCATTGGTTATTTACGGCGAGAATGTATCGGGTGTAAATGATTGGTTCCTTTCACGAGGAGATCCGTCGGTAGGCGGGTAGTCATAGGGCGGGGGCTCTATTGATTTAAATTTGGTTTGCCGGTGCGCGTGTCAATAGTCAACACAGTGCCGCGAAGAGCGCGCGCTGAAGCATCTCTACTCTTTACTGATTGTGTTCTGCGGACTAAAAGGTTAGGCCCTTCACGGTGCGGTCAATAAAAGATATGTCGACTAATACGAAAAACGATACGAACGAGGATGCGGAGAGTTTAAATGGACCCATCCGTTTCCAGAGTGTTGTGCCAAAAGAAAGGTCAGTTTTGTACCGGCAATTTTTGGTTCATATCAATTCGTAGAAACTTCGGTGCGGACACCAGGGACAATATCGCGATGAAGTGTTGTACGAGAGCGTGGATACTGCTAAATTACTTGCAGCCACGCCTCGAACCCAGCACTAGCTGACTCATCGGCAGATGTTACGAATCTAAAGCACCCCTCGTATTATTCGAGCGTGAAAGAGAAAAGAAATCGATCGATTTTTTTCCATCCTGTGACAATTGTGACCTCTTTTGTAAATATCACGACCTGTTTGTGTGACAAACAACGAAAACATCGGAATGATTCGTCTCTTTTATCATTTTTGTTATTATTTAATATTTTTGATGATGAAAATTTCGATTCATTTACCGGGTAGGAACCTACTATATGAGAGGCTAATACTGTTTCTGTTCCTACCGATTGGTTGCTTGACCAGTCACGTGGTGTGAAAAACGCGCGCCAAGGATGTACGAATCTCTATTCGATTTCTCTTTTATCTTTTTCTAAGACAAAATTTCAAATGGTCAAGTATGTGTCAAATAATTGTATCTTCTTGAATTTTTAAAGGCAAAAAGTTCTCAAGTGGAATGGTTGGGGATACAAAGACTCGGAATTTCGTATGAACCAAAAATATATCATCGAATTCACTGGTGAGAGGTAAGTCTTATCGATATTTCAATCTTCGTCTTTTATTAATATTTTAGAAAATAATAATGGTAACTATAAATATTTATATATCTAAAAGATGATTAAACTTTATACATAAATTGTTTTACTTGTTTTGTGCATAGATAAATAAAACAAAATTATTTACATATATTTTAATGTTTCAATATGTTTATTTGTTACATATTATATTATAATATTTTTAATAACATTTTTTATCAGTATAACAAATAAAATGTTAGTTCCCTACATGTATGAAAGTAGATTATTTCGAATCTTTAAATTCGAAAAAAAGTAATCGCTTAATCTTTGTTTTAATTTTGTATGTTTTTATTTCCTACAATTTTTTATCAAAAGCATTAAAGATAATCAATAAATTAATAAGAATTCTATAATGTTCATATTATACATAAAGAAATATCAATGATATATTAGAGGGAAATGGTATTATCGTTTTTTGAAGATAAAGATAATGTTATAGAAACGAAACGTCTATTAATTTTCATATTAATTTATATCATTGTATAGATACTTTTTTTAAACATAATTTAATTTTAATTTGTTTACAAGAAACACACGTATAATTATGCTGTTAGATAATTATACTGTTCCATAATTGAATAAGTAAAAGGTTGATTATGTTTTGAGAGTAGAATGACAAATAATTTAAGCTTATCATATAAGCGGATTAAGATATATAAAATTCAGTAATACTTGTTATCACGATACTAAATTTTTACACAGATCTAAATGAACCACTTTAATTTACTTAAGCACAAATTTGGTTTTTTGTATTTAGTTCTTGCTTAATTAATATTCTAACAAATATCCGTTGCAAACAACTTCAAAAACGGGTCGAATTTATCACATAAAATCAATATACATCAACATTAATTTTATCGTACAATTGAGTTTTTTTATTTCCTATTGTATTCAACGGTTTTAAAAGATTCGTATCATTAATTTAACATTTGATTGTTCGATTCGCTTAAATGCAAAATTATTATTTATTCGATATTCATTATGTTATTTATGTTGAAAGAAAGAAGCAAATAGTTAATCTGTATAATATTTATTTTTCTACGTTTAATTTATAATCTGTAATGTTTAATCTATAGTAAGAAATCGAGTATTTTGAGAAGATCAATCATTTTAATTTAACTTGTAGAAAAGATCCACAACCTGAACATTTAAAAAATTATGAAATTTTTTATTCATTTTTTTACCACCCAAATTGACTCTAAGAGGGTAAAATAACCCCTGAAAATTCGGCTATTTTTCGATTTTATGTTATAACTCGCAAATTATAAAAGATAGAAAAATAGTTCTCAAACAGAAGCTGTTTCTTTTAACGAGGACTACCGTCTAGTAAAAGATTTATCAGTTATTTATATAATTAGAAAGAATTTATAAACAAAAAATTAATAATTTTTCTAAAAATTTCCGTTTTAGCGTAAAATCTTAATCGGTAGTTTAAATAATTACGAAACAGCATAAAAGACAAATACTTTTTTTAAAATACAAATACAAGCTTTGTTGTATTGCACAATTACAAAAGTAAGGTAATTTATATTATATGCTTCTGTCTCTTATTACATAATAAGTAAATATACCAGATGGAAATAAAAGAAAAGAATAGAACTGTAGGTATAACATATTTTCGTAAAAACTTGTCATTATTAACATGATTGTCAAACTTCTCTTTTATTCTTTCTCGTAGCAAATAATATAGATGTTTAATAAGCAATTAAAGAAGTAAATATATAAGTAAGTAAGTTATTTATTGCACTATTTGTACATTTTCATATTTTCGGACGTAATATATAGTGACTAACAATACTATAATAGTCTCTAAAATATGTAGGAAGAAAACCATGATATTATTCATATAATCAAGCTGTCCTTATTGTTTAGTTTCCCTTCCCTCCTTGCGCATGCTTTGACATTTAGTTTTCTCTTGAGTCGCATCTTCTCTGTCTCCTCCGGTTCCCTCTCCACTCGCCCGTCCAGTTATTCTAGCAATTCCTCATCCACTTTTATGCGTATGAATAGACACTTAAAGAATAGATAAATAATTTCGAAAATACAAATGTCATGCGAATAGTATTATGAATTATTCTTCATGATAATGAAACTCTGCAAAAGAATGTTTAAGACAATCTTGCTGTGAGAAAACGAAATCTACTGGATTTTTAACATTATTTGATTTCCTTTCTATCGATACAATATTCACTTTTATACCACGAGTAAGCAAGTATGTACATACACCGTAATACTTTGATGATGAAAATAGAGATAAAATAAGAAACTGTAAATATTCATATAAAGTTCTTCGTTACGCGGAACTATATATATCAGATAATAATAGGATATATATGTCGGGTTGGCGTTATGATTAGAGTTAGGGGCGTGTAACGAATATTCCCTAGACTTAGCCATCGTCGTTATACAATTGAAGCTATGTGAATTAACGCAAGTGCGAGTATTACGGAATCGACAAGTAACCGCGGTAATCAAACACCAATGACAATGATTCTAGGTTCGATAACGAATCCGCGGTCAACGGGA
>JACXIT010000003.1:0-307261 GCA_014737525.1 Bombus difficillimus | reverse complement strand
GCTATACAATTACTCTATACCTCTGTTAGGTAAACGTTCATCCCGTGACCGCGGCTACGTTCGGCGACTAGATCTCGCCTCGAACCCAAGCTCATTGTCTCAAGTTTCAAACTATTGTATTTGTAAAGACTACAGTACTAGGAATTTTCCGAAGAATTCCAAAGGAAGCGACCGGTGTCATTTCATCTCCGACATATATTACTATATATATCGATATTATGAATATTTCAGCATGCTGATTACAACATGATACTATTTTGTAATGTAGATTAACATTGACCAGATCACGACGTCAGTAACGTCCGAGATTCTGCATTTGATAGATATACGTTTGTTAACCATTCATTGAACAGTTCTTTGGTTAACTTTTCAGATGCGCAGGCCACTATATCAACGTTCCATTGTCGAAACAAAGATTGTTGTACGCGTGGAACAAAATTACCATTCTGTTCTTTTAGGACAATAAAAAGCGATTAAATAAATTTCCCAGAAGTTGATATTATGGGGAGTATAGTATAACTGTGTGTTGTAACTGATACAGACTTTATAACAGCCATAACCGTTTTTTATCCTTGCCTAGATAAAGTACAGCCATAATGTAATTCTATCTAATCCGTTTTCATCAGCATTGATTACCGTACAGCACGTATTTTCCGATATTTCTAGTATGAGGTTTTACATTATTAACAAAAGGCGAAGCAATTTCATTTAACTGCGTAGTATCAGTGCCATATAATCAGGTAATAAATTTGTTTACTTTTTTTGACACTGTTCTATATTATTAATTTTAAGTTTTCTTAAAATTGCAAATCCAGTTTGAAAAATTTTAGCTTTTAAATTTCTCGAACCTATTTTTTCATTAGCTTCTAGTGCCCATCTTCAAAAGCTCAAATCACGAATAACAGCATGAGCGTTAACAAATTTATTATAAACATATTCGGAAATTTCTAACAATTTTTCCCGCCGTGTTGTCCGTTTGTTTATCGTCTCTTTCCATCTAATAATCTAAATAAGGCAATTATGCATAGATACAAAACGGATAGATAACTATACAATTATATACTTATACAATTGTTAAAGAGATGAAACATTTCAAAATTTATGCCTGGGAGTGTCTAGGGAAAGTCGCGTCCTCTTTCCACTTTTCCAAAATGCAACAACATTTCATTTTGTATTCTAAAGTTACAATATCTCCTTGTTCTGGTACACACTCATCTCAGACCTCTATTCGCTTCTGAAAGTTCTTCGCGCGCACCTCGTTATGTATTATCCAGAAATTCTACAGGATGTGGTTTAAGCGGTTCCACAAATTAATACAATAAGCGTATCTTTTATAATATCTTGTAAGTCGACTTCTCTTCTCATTATAATATCTCATTATATTGTTATTATCCACAATTTTGAACGTAATCATAAGTAAACGAATTGTATTCGCAGTATTTACGTAAACCATTTTTATACGATCGTTACAGAGATATACTTAGATATACTTATTGTTGACACCTATAGTACTCTACTATAGGACACTACAAAGAAAGCAGCATTTTTTTATTGTTAATCTGTTTTCACTAGACAAATGCTAACCTTCAACGCCGTACTGAAATGAAAATAACACAGAGTAGAATCATTTATTATTTATTATTTTACTTTATTATTTATTTATTTATTTATTTGTACTTAGTCCGTGCCTTTCGGCTTTGGACGAGTTTTCAGTTTTATGTCTCGTTTACCTATCACGCTTTTTACATTCTCTCAGTCTTATAGCGTTATCACCTTATTGCCTCCTCACTTATATCTATCTAAACTCTTTTCTTATATATCTACCTCCCCTCTTATCCACTTATTGCACTCCGTTATATAATCTATCTCTAAAACTATGGCAACTTTTGGGCTTTTGCCTTCTTGCTATGCTTCCTCCTTATTGTCGTTCCTCCCCGTCTTGTATTGCCCTTCTCTTCTTCATTATTGTTTTCAATTGAATTAGTCTTCTCCGGTCTCGTTCAGTATTTTCTCTATGTCCTTATTATTATTTTACTTACTGTTTACTACTATTTTACTTGTAGTGCCCATTTAAGTGTCACGTAAAATAATTAAAAAAAAAAAAAGGAAGTCGAAGATGAAAAAAAATAATAATAAAAAAGAGTATTTATTTCTTAACACTTGGTTTACATTAACTACAATTTACTTCTGAACTTCAGCCGTGACTTTCCAAAACTGAAGCTCTTACAACGTGACTTTTGGTGGAATCCGATTCTTTTCCTTTGTCTCCTTTCAATATCCCCATTATCCACGTGTTTGTTAGGCGTCCGCGACTTTTGCCACGCACGTGTTCTTCTTGAACATTCGGCGAAAGAACCGTTGGGATTTGATGGTTCATTAAACACCTCGCTTTGGCGACATACATTGTCGCCGAGTGCCGCCATATCTTTATTTCCGTCATCATCGGTTCCGAAGCGTGGCCTGGTCTCTGATGTGGATTGAGATGTGGTGATGTTACATAGGCATAAGTCGTTAACGCCACTAATTCTTGAAAATGGGACTTCGACGTGAACTTCGAGCATGCCGAACGAGATAAAGTGTTAAACGAAACTTGACACCGATCCTTATCGATTATTTCGAGCAAATATTGATTGACGCTCGAGTCCACGTTGCACGTGCCGAATATCAGTATCTCTCATATCCATCCCCTCTTCTTCCTTTAGTTCAATTTGCAGATGTCATTTCCTCAGATAAGCGTCCATACCTAGTCTTGACTGCGAGCACTAAAATGGACATTGCATGTTTACTTATTATTTACTACTTAGTCATTAAATACATTAGTCCGTATATTTATTTTTGTTTTGCATAACTGAACGCATACCTGCGTTACATGATGCGTCTGGTGCATACATGTGCATCGAAAATTTGCACGTCAACATATTATAGTATGTGTATAATGAAATTCGATTGTCGAATACGATTCAACAATGCAACAAAGGTTGTATTTATATTAAAAAATAACTATATGTTTTTTATGTTGTTTCATAATTATTTAAATCATTGATTAAGATTTTACGCCAAAGAATGAGTTTTTTAAAAAATTATCAATTACTTTCTTTATAACTTTTTTGTAATTATATAAACAAATGATAAATCTTTGGTAATTATGTGTATAGAAAGTTACCGGCATCTTGCACTTCGACGTATTTTTTATATATTGTCGGGGACATGATTCTGAACAACTTTTTTCTATACACGTAATCGCCTCTCGGCCTTAGTTTCCGAGATAATTTCAAAAATGTTGTCGGTAGCTCATAATGAATTCTGCTTATAATTATGCAGCCATGATAGCGTATACATTAGCATTGTTTGTCGGCCGTCTCACCGTGACTACCGGATTAAATAACACCTAACCCACTCATATAAACTGAGACAAGTCTTTATCTCGGAATACGGATATCTCGGAAACTCGAATTTTCAGGAGTCGATTTTACCTCCTTAGAGCGAATTTGGGCAAGAGAAGAAAATTGCGCAATATATGGCTACATATATGTTCTACATATCCACGAATTTTCATAATTTTTCGAATTTCCGGGGTAGAGATCTTCCCTTGTTAATCGTAGTTAATTGCTAAACTATTACTATTAACTACTGCTATTACTATATGCTATATTGCCTAATTATTAATAATCAACGATGAACGATACAATAAGCTTTTGAACTTAAAAAATGCAACAAGCTTGTTTAAAATCGTAAAAGCAGAATGGTAAATAGTACAAAAGAAGTTTATTGAAAAATCATTCGATACAATTCCACGAAGAGTTCTTATAACGAAGATGTTATATTATGCGTTTTTTATTATTTATTTTTATTATGCAGCTGCTTACTGTTTACCAATACGAATTACGATATATCCTGTTTTATATCGATTCTTATATTGCCTTTAAATTATTTTTTTTTATTTTATATCGGTTTCGAAATAATTCTAGAACTGATTGTCTCGTATCAATTTTATGATAATTTAAATTTAATATCACATTAAAATATTAAAAACATTCAGTTATGCGTCTTTTATTATTCATTTTTATTCTATAGTTGCTTACTAATAACAAATTATGATATATCTAAATTTTACACTTGAAAATTACATTTTACAAAAAATCGTGTTTTACAAGTTTTGTGCAATATTTTAAGAGAAAATGTGGTTTGTGTCAATACTTTGATTTATCGCTATATATGTTATTTGGTGTTAAATTGTGAACCGAAGAAGACGAATTAACTCGTCACTCAGAGCCTTAATCTTTTTAATATAATAATTTCTTTATTTATAGGCTCTAATGTTCTATTTTTTAATCACTTGTTTCGTTCGTGTCGTAAATATATTATGTAATATTTATATTTGTACGAATTAAAGTCGATCCATCTGAAATTGATTTGTCCTTATTAACGAGGACAATTTCATGGTCATAAAATTTCTGAATAAGGAGTGACGCGGTTAACAATTTAAATATATCGTATTGTAAATATATGTATTCTTGGACAATGAATGTTATTTTCGAAACTTGTATATTCTATGTAATCGTCGCAAGTTCGCACAACTAAGAAACTCTTTCTTATTTACTTTGTTGGTCTCGAAGAACGCAGTTACACTTACCGTTTGCTACCCAGCAAATTGATTCTAACGAGCGTAAACAAACGTATGTGGTACAAGCGAGCAAAAATATAAATATAAAAATACATATTCTTTTTGTGTGTTTACAGATTTTTGTTTAAAATGTTAAATTAATTTTCATTCATTATTGAAAATTAAATGAATTTTAGTAGAAATTGATTATCATTGAACAATATATATATAAACGTTTCATAATGAAATATTATAAAACATAACTGAAACCTTATTCTTTGTGATATTTCGTTAAAAGAAAAAAGGAAACATTGTTTAAATATACGATCGTCATGATAAGATACGCTGATTAAACAGATCTAAATGTAATACTTATGGTATAATACGAGACATCTCACTTTAATCTACTAATTTGCAAGTCATAACGTTATATCATTATAATTATAACAGTTAAATAAAATCAATCATGATAAAACACATCCTTATAATAATTAAGTGAAACCAAAATAAAATAGAAATATTTTATAATGTAATTTCTTAAAACTGAATAAATTATATAGGATCTAATTTCATCCATCATCATACATCCTACATTATTTCGTGTTTTACATATACAGAATTTAAATTCGAAAATGGGATTAATTACTTTTAGTATTTCAATATGGCTATTAAGTCAAATTTTGAATTAATTTTGATTAATATAATTTTTATTGCTAATATTTAGTATTTAATAAATAACTATTTTATATATTTTATTTGACGCCTTTGCCTATTAATTTAATTCAGAAGTTAACTGACATAACGATTTAATTTTTATAATTAAACAATCTTATAAGTAATCCAAAATATTATATTTTTCTCCCAAAAAATTAACTTGTCTATACTTCTTATTGGTTCATTTTTGAAATATTGTTATTATTGTACAAATAAATATCGAATTAATTTAATATCTATATATTTTATTCCTTTTTGTAATGTTTTATTACTCGTGCTAATAAATGAAATATTTTTGCAGATATCCGATTGGAAACCAGCAACTTCCGTATTTCACGCAATGGGTAAAAGACACGTTTGGTATAGATCCGACTCAAAGGAATGTATCTCAATCGATACCGACAAATCTACCAGAACCGATCGTATCGTTGAAAGTGTTGGAAGCGATTGAAAATATAAATATCGAATATTCCTTGAAGGGTATCGATCGGTTGGTTAGAGCACACGGGCATACACTTCGGGAAATTTATCTCCTCAAACATGGATCGTTCGATCGAATACCGGACATAGTTCTCTGGCCAAGTGAGTAATTTCAAATTGTTATATTATATTTTTAGTGATCTAAAATATCCTATCAACGTTTAATTATCGTATCAATGATACAGTTCATCTACTTTCACCTGATAGTAATATGTATTAGTATACGCTGTATGATGTAGTTCTTGATCTAAAAAAATATGATCTAGATAATAACTACCCATTAGAAACTATCTACGTACTTACTATGTACATTTTGTGTATTACATTGCAGTTCATATCATATTCCTTGTGGCAATATGTACAAAAATCATCTGTTAAAAATTATCAACTCGTTTTTATCTTTCCAGGTTCATTTGTTTTTCTCTTTTTGTTTGTCGATTTCTTTTAGCTATTATTATTATTTAGCTATTATTTAAAGTTTCTTTCGTTTATTTAAAGCACGCAATAAACTGAAAGCTAACTTCAACTAAACGTAATTGCCTGTGTATAGTGTATGAAGTGAGTTGAATATCGAGTAGATAGACTGCAAACTTCTCAACCTTGACTTAGTTATATGTAGATGTGTAGTCTATAATTTCTGGAAAACGTTTCTATGTTATACCATGAACTGCGCGAATAAGTGATATTAAACGAATACCTTACATACGTATAAATGTGAAACGACACAATGAATATTTGCTTCATCTTTTTATTTCGAATATCTCTACAATTGTTATATACGTCAAAATTACTCTTTTACAAGATAGTGTAAGAAATTAGGAATTAGTATAGGAGACATAGTCAACGAAGAAGAAAAAGATAGGACTGTAGACTGGGCGACAAAATCGGAAAAGAAGAAAAAGGGGAGAGCGAAATGAAAAGGGGTATTTATTTAAGTAGGTAAATTAGGCAATTAGATAAAGATTTATGCAATATATAAAAGATAATAGACATATGTAATAGTTAATAGTTAGAGACAGATAGATGATAGACACTGGATATATGATATATAGATTGTAATAGAAAATTAACGATTGAATGAATGAACGGATGTGTGTGTAAATTGTAGCTGAATCAATGAAAATGCAAGGCAATAGGGAAAATAATTGTGTACCGAGTTCCTTTCTCGGCCGGAAGGCTAAAAATAAACTATACTACTATAAAATCGTAAAATTTTTGTACTACCATTTTTATTTACTCTTCATTTCCATTTCCTTTGTTACTTAAAAAATAACCTATCGTTTAATGTCACTTTAATGTTTTCTACATATATCACTGTTCGTATTATATTATGTTCTATGTATTATGTCTTGAAATGCATTGATATTTAATCCTTTGAATGCTTTGAGTGAGAATAGTACTTGCCTACGAGTGAATATATTCCCAGAGTATGACTAATTTAGCTCTTCTATACGGCGCAGCGGGTAGACATATACCTACATACACATATTTATTCATGAACCATTACGTAATAATCATCATACACTTATTAATGTTATTGAACAGATTCGAAGGACAAAACATAAATGTTTTATTATTGCTTATTTTTTAAAATTCATAAATGTTTTATTCTCTTCTATTCCTTTAAATTCATAAACCTGTTTTATTATTGTTTATTTGCCTAAATTCGTGAATGTTTCACTGCTACTTATTTTTTAAATTCCTGATGTAGTAGGAGTAATTAGTAATGTAATATTGTCGCAAATCTGCAATCTAATACTAAATTTGATATATAATACCGTAAATAAGATTTAATTGCAGCATGTCTGTGAAAATATAGTATGTGTTTGAAATAATTCGAATTTGAAATACATGTTTTTCTTGACTGCATCGAATTTGTTGCAATTTCAATTTTGTTCAAATATTCCAAATTATTAAGAAGTTAATTTTCTTGAAATTGTTAGATCACAAATTAGATTACTGTTTCTTAGATTACAAGATATATATATATATATTAAATAAAGGGCATCATTATTGGAGTACAGCCGAACAAGGTCAAAAATCAAAATTTAAGTTTTCTCAAATTTTTCTTAGATTACAAAATATGTCAAAATGTCGACATAATTATCGAGCAAACCCTAACAAATCAGAAGCTAAAATGCTTTGTCTTATAACAATGACATCTGTATCTATGCATTTCCAGAGTGCCACGAGGACGTCGTAAAAATAATTAAATTGTGTGCTCGATATGGATTAGTCTGTATTCCATTCGGCGGTGGAACAAGCGTAAGCGGTGCTGCCTGCTGTCCGACGAACGAACGGCGAACGATAATATTGTTGGACACTTCGCAAATGAATAGAATACTGTGGATAGACAGGGAAAACCTAATTGCTTGTTGCGAGGCTGGTATTATCGGCCAGGACCTTGAAAAGCAACTCCGACTGCAAGGTCTGACTTCTGGTCACGAACCCGATTCTTACGAATTTTCTAGGTACACCATATTATATTAAAACAGAAAGTCCGTTTTATTCGTTCGCAACAAATATTTGTTTAGGATATTAACTGTTCGAATACAAACACGTGTAATTTTACGACGTTTTACGCAATGTTAGTATATGTATAATAAGAATCGTCATAGCTAGCAAGTTACAAAGTTCTTTTTTTGAAATCTTCTATTGCCTATTTATGAAGGAACGTATATGGAAAAAAAAATGGGCACCGAAACGTTTTAATTAGCGTACTTTTCATAGAATGTCTTATTGCGAACTGCTATTCTGAATTTGACTTTCTTTTTCTTCTTCTTTCTGTTTTGTTTAATTTTAAATGTAATTTTTTTATTTAAGAGATAGATTAAAGTTTATAATACAGTAAACTATAAAATGTAAATCTTCCTAAGTAATATTAAATGGCAATTATCTTTTATATTCAATTGGACAATTCTCAACTTCTTTGAATTAAAATTAATTCTCACTGGAGTAATTTACTGAATACTAATTACGTTACTAAATATGGTCATACTAAGTGTCGTGAAAATTGCAGGTGCTTGTATTTTAGTATAATTAAAAGTGTACTTATATTCTTTGCATGAGTAAAGCTACAGAATATTTTAGTTCCATTTAAAGAATTAAAAGTTAGTTCATAAAATAAAAAGCACAAAGAGGCTATCACTTACGTTTCATCTCACATTTCTATGAACAATCTTTCGTGCAAACATCGTATGCATAAGTATACGATAAGAAAAGTATGTCAAATAGTTATTTACATCAAGTGCAAGACTACTAGCCGCATGATCGATTTTATTTCTTGAAAGAACAGTTTAGGTGGATGGGTTGCAACGAGGGCGAGTGGCATGAAAAAAAATCGATATGGGAACATCGAAGACCTAGTTGTACGAGTGAGAATGGTTACCGGTAGAACGGATGATCCAGAAATAACACTCGAAAGAGGTATATTGGTACCAAGAGCTTCTTGTGGTCCTGACTTTGACCATATGATCCTTGGTAGCGAAGGAACTTTGGGCGTCGTTACGGAAGTGGTGATCAAAGTTAGACCATTGCCAAAAGTAGTTAAATACGGTAGCATAGTTTTCCCAAATTTTCAAGCCGGTGTATTAGCGTTGCGTGAGGTAAAATTTTATTAATTTAATAGCAATATATATATATATATATAATTTAAATTTAAATACTATTACTTTGTTGCTATTATTATATAATATGAATTTCTGCAGAATATCTATTATATATTGCAGTTTTATCATTATTCTTTTTTGGATAGTTCAAATTAAAAAAAGGAATGATACAACTGTAGCTTTATTTAAATTTTCTTGTTCTTGAATTCTTTTTAAAGCTTGACAAACTTTCTTGGTTATTAAGATATTTGATTAAAATTAACATTGAATATATTGCAGTTGTTTGTTATAAAAAAAAAACTGTACCATTTTTATGAACAGGTAGCTAAGGAACGATGTCAGCCGACTAGTATACGATTGATGGACAATGAACAGTTCCAGTTCGGTCAGATGTTGCGACCAGAATCTAGTTGGAGTGATTTAATTTTGCAAAGATTAAAACAAGCTTACATTACTAGGATAAAACGTTTCAAATGGGATCAAATATGTGTCGCTACCTTATTGTTCGAAGGTAGCTCGACTGCCGAGGTGGCAGCACAGGAACAAAAGATTTACAACATCGCGAAACAACACAATGGTATTCCAGCAGGAGAAACGAATGGTGAACGAGGTTACCTTTTAACATTCGTTATAGCTTATATCCGAGATCTGGGTCTCGAGTACTACGTTTTAGCTGAATCATTTGAGACGTCCGTCTCCTGGAATCGTGCGTTACCGTTGTGTAGGAATGTGAAATCTCGTGTGATCAGAGAGTGTTATTCACGTGGTGTCGAACAATACTTTGTCTCTTGTCGTGTTACACAGACTTACGACGCCGGTTGTTGTGTGTACTTTTACATGGCGTTCAATTACAAGAATCTTCCAAACCCGATAGAAACATATGAGACTATCGAGCACATTGCACGCGAAGAAATTCTTGCAAACGGTGGTTCTCTGTCTCATCATCACGGTATAGGAAAATTACGTTCTTGTTTTTACACGGATGCAGTAGGAGAAGTGGGAGTGTCCCTTTATAGAGCAGCCAAAGCACACTTGGATCCTCATAATATATTTGCGGCCGGGAACTTGGATCCGAAATGTGTATCGAAACTATGAGGTGAACATGAAATTGTGATAATTGCAACTTATTGCATTGGAAATCATTTTAAACAGAAAGAAGAAGAGAAAAAGACAATTAGCGTTGCCATTTTTATCAATTGATATGTTGTGGTGGTATACAGAAACGATGATAAAGGAAGAGACTAGTATAATATAAATAAACACATCACAATGTTGTTTGGTACAAATACGGAATTGTAATTGTATCAACATTTTTATAAGTTATTATAAATAAACAAGACTCGCTTACTCGTAGTACTTAATCAATATAATCCGTAACTTATTTATCTGAGTTTCTTTCTTCCTTATCTTTTCTTTTTTATAAGTAATTCGTATATCCCTTTATATATCCATTGATTATTTGTCATTCTCAGTCCATAAAATTAAGATTACTGTTTTGCTATCAGGTCCAATTCATGTATGTTTCACAAAGTGATCATCTTAAACACATGTAACTGTTAAATAAATGTACTCGATGATACTGATGTGTAAAACCATAAGCTCACTTTAAAGTAGATAGAAATGACTGAATGTCATATTCATCGTCATATTGTTGTTGTTCCCATAGTTCAGGAAGAATTTCTAAAACAGAACGGCTAATGCCTGGAATCTCACTAATTTTAGACGTGGCATCATCCTGTATTTCTGATTTTTTCTCTTTGCCATTGTCCAGTGAAAACAAGTCAAGTAGCTATAAAAAATTGTTACAAATAAAATCTATTATAAATTGAAATTTCTTTCATAATTAATTATAGCATATTTCAAGAATTGTTTTGTATTATATGCATATATATTTACATCTATTTAAAGCTTTATTGTAGAATTAAAATGAGAAATATGAAGTAACATAAAAAAAGTTATAACACGAAAAAGATAAAAATATCAGGGTTATATGTAATATATGTTTGTAAAAAAATAAATTTATTTATTAGTTTATTACAAAACTTTTATTGTTGAAACAGCTATAACTATGCAAGTTAATAAATTTAGATTTATATATTTTACCTGATCAGTTGCCATTGTTTCCAGAGATGCATTTTCCGTTGAAATTACGGTATTTGCTGTGAGAAGTTTGAATTTCTGCAGTCCCATGATCTTTTCCTCTACTGTCGATCTTGTGATTAGCCTGTATACGTTCACTACTTTCTTTTGACCAATGCGATGTGCTCGATCCATCGCTTGAAGATCCTTCATAGGATTCCAGTCATGTTCCACGAATATAACAGTGTCAGCACCAGTTAGATTCAATCCAAGACCACCGACTTGAGTCGTTAACAGAAGCACGTCTATGGACGGGTCTGCGTTAAAACGTGTTACTATGGAATGCCTTTGCGTGGTTTGTACACTTCCATCGAGACGAAGATATGTAACAGTAGGTAAATGTGCACAAAGAAGATCTTTTTCCACGATATCTAGCATTGCTTTCAATTGACAAAAAATTAAAGCTCGATGTTGGCTCACTAACTGTTGCTCCTGCGGTGGTTGATTATCTGATGTACCATCAGTAGTTACAGAATTGCGGTTTTGTTGTCGCTGTGGCTGTCCTATGCCACAATCTAATAATAATTGTTTTAATGCAGGTAACTTGGCTGCATATTCTATCTCGGCTAATGTGCTCTTTCGTTGCTTCAATGTATTACACACCTAGAAATAAAATAATTGTCAATTTAAAGTTACAAGTAAAATATCTTAACGGATGTCATGTTGATACTAACAGTTGCGTATAACGGATGTCGTTGATTTAATACTAATTTGGGATGATTACAAACATTACGCAGATATCGTAATGCTTCAAAGACACTACAACCATTATTTCCAGTTGAAGTGCACGACGTAGCGGATAATAAAGTGGCAGAACGTCGAGTATGGAAATCTTCGTATAGCGTACGTTGTAATGACGATAAGTCGCAATAATAGTCTTGTGTAATTTTTGGTGGTAAATCTTTGAGGACATCTTCTTTATTTCGTCTAAGTAAGAATGGCAAAACCTGCACAATGCAAAATTACAAAAAGTTTTAGATAATTTAACAAATATATTCAATTATTAGTAAGATTAAAAAATAAGATACAATGCACATGAGAAAGAAGAAAATTACTTGTCTGTGAAGTGCTTCCATTGCTAAAGCTCCCGCCTCTTGTTCTTTTGGGCCAGCTTTTGGTTCCCTACAGGCTAGTATAGGACGTGAGTACTTTGCCGCAAATTGTTTCTCAGTACCCAGGAAACCTGGCATTAAAAAGTCAAACAAGGACCATAATTCAAGTACATCGTTTTGTATTGGTGTTCCCGAAAGTATAAGTCTGTGATTCGCATGCAATCGTTTAGTTGCCTTAGCACTTTTTGTCTTTCCATTTTTAATAATGTGACCCTCGTCCAGCACACAGTAGTTCCATTGACAAGTTTCGAAATAATCGATATCCTTACGGATTATTTCATAACTTGCAACGATGAGTTTGTGATAAGTAACCATTGGACGTAATTTTTCACGCTCAGGTGGGGTGCCAACATATTGTAACACTGAGAGATCTTTGGTTTTGAAGAACTTTTCTGCCTCATACACCCAATGACCAGTTAGAGTTGGCGGACACACTACCAAGCTTGGTGGAGCACGAGGATTACGATGATGATCTAAAGCTAGTATACAAAGAGTTTGTAAAGTTTTTCCAAGGCCCATGTCATCGCATAAAACACCATGAAGTCGATAACGATTCAAGAAATTTAACCAATTTAAGCCTTGTTGTTGATAAGAACGTAACTCTGCAGATACTGGAATCGGTAATACGGTATCTGGGATACTGCGTGGATTCAAAAGTTGTTCTAAGAACCGCCATTCTTGTGTTTTCTTTTCTCTACAATATTTCAAAGATTTATGATGTACATGTTAAATTAACATTTGTTAGTAAAATTTAGACTTACATTAAATCTGGTGGATCCGTAATCGCACCAGGATCAAGGGGCAAAAGTTGTACGAGTGTTGCGAATGTAGCACTACAAGCTAATCTTACAGCCTGATTTTGATCACTCATACGCCCAAGCAAAGGAACCATAAAGAGCACAGCGTATGGAACGATATTAACACCTAAACTTTCGACAAGACACGCTAACGCTTCGGCTGCGCCTTGTTTTATTGAATCTACTTCGCTTGGTGCTGTTACAGTCGCTGAGTATATTTTCTCTCCACCAGTTGATTCTAGAAGTGGTATTACGCGGCTTGTAACCTGCATTATTATCTGGAATACAATTTTTTGGGATTAAGATTTAATCGTCAAACTGACATCAAATATTATATTAACTTAAAGCATTACCTTCTCTGTATCTAATGTAGCTAATACAGCTATACATCTGGATGCCATGTGTCTGACAGCTTTGTAAGGATGAGCCAATAATTCACATAAGAATGAAAGGCATTCTAGGACAGGAGGCAGTAAGGCTTTATGAAGACTGGGAGCCATAACTTCCAACACTTGTAAACCAAAAATTAACTGATTTACTTCTTCTTGAATATTTTCACGATTAGTGATTTTGTCTTTTTCTCGTAATACGTTTGGTAATATTAGTTCCCAAAGATGCGGTAAACGTGTAGGTAATTGTGCACCAAATAGAGTAGCTACAAAAAACAATGAATATTCTAAATTTATATAATGCGTTTATATCGTATTAGAATGTTGTATTGCAAACCTATAGCGGTAAGTGCAAAAGTAGCTCCGCGACGACGCGTTCTATCAGCTTTAGCTTCAGGTTCTTCATAAGCAAGTAGTTCTTCTAAAGGAATTTCAGTTGTTGGTGGCCGGCCAGGCCCTCTGCCTCCACTAAGTCCGCTGTTGGTTCCCCGATTATAAGCTATTCTTTCAGCATGTTTCTGTCTATTGCTTAAAGTAAGAATTCCGTCAAATAGATCTGTGTTTGTATTACAATTTACACGAGGTGTAAATTCAGTATCCGAGCATAGGAATGTACATAAATTGGTCGATATCTATGATATAAAGTTAAATTAAATTATTCAAAGAGAATATAATATCCGTTTATGTTAACGATATTATTTTCCATGCAAACCTTTGCATTAGGGGTAGGTTTTCTATCTACACAGAGATCAACTAAATACGACAAATGCTTTGCAGCCAGTTTTTGTAGTTCTTCATTTTCTTCACGTTTAATAGCTTCCATTAATGGTTTTATCAATGGGTTAAGAGGTTGTGGGGATGGAGGAAGACAATGTAACATTGTTGCAGCACCGGCGAGTGCTGCCATTGACATAACATTATACGAAAGTTGCTGTGCTGCTATATCGGCAGCACCCATTTTCACTGCACTCCGCCTTTCTTCTAAACTTTCAATCAACTTTGGCTTTAATTTAATCGGGTTAGAGCTGTTGCTAAAACTTCCACTAGGTCCTCCATAGCTTGTCGTATTACCCATGGCACAAAGTTTTGAAATTGGTTTCCCAGCAAGGACTGCAATTTGGTCGAGCGTCATCACTCCCGATGTTTCTACCTTGATAAGAACAGGCAGGTTATAATGTTTGAGAGTGGCAACGTAACCGCGACTGTCGTGTAACAGACGAGTAAAAGATGTGGCGATCTCATCGTAGTATACGTACTCGTTCAAACACTCCAATAGTCTCTTCCTTTTGAGAACAAATATATTATTATTGTATTGTATTAAATATAAGTAAGACAGGAAGATTTCATTTGATACCTTAAAATATCTGGTATTGTAGGTGGTTTCATGTTATTTACAGTCGCCCAATGAGACATCGTCAAACCTACAATGGTGCGTTGTAACGCTGAATGCGAATTCAGATGTGCCAGTAATACTTTAGCGTAACAAAGTGAAGGACTAAGTATATCTGGTGTGTAAATAACACCTGGTGCTGGTTGTACTACGTAATGCGATAACAACCCTAACATTCGTGCAGCTCTACAACGAGCAAGAATTAAGTTTGATTTCCTTATGTTTGGAGCTACAGTTTCGATTCCACCAATATAAACTTTTAATTCGGATATGGATTTTGCATTTCCACCAACAGTATTATTTCCTCCGTTATTACTAGTATCTGATTGTCCGTCGCAAGTACCAGAAACTTGATTATTCTTAGCTCCCTTATTAGGAGTGGTTATCATGAGTAAGTTCGGATTAAATGGCACGTGTTCCGGTTGCATTGCAAGGCAAAGCCATGTGCTGACAAGAGGACACGCTGCATGCAATAAAAGTTCGAGATCGCTTTGTACGACTAGATTTTCCCAAACACGTTCAGCTACGTCTTGTATGGCAATTACGTGCTCTATTAACGCTCGTTGAAAAACATGACGGAGGGCCTCTTGCAATACAAGTCCACCTCCTTCGCCCCATCGTTCTTTTTTATTCTCATTATGAGCACCATCATCTTCAGTTAATGTTTGTAATGTTTGTAAGGTGGCTTTACGTACACTGGAACTAGAATGACTAAGAAATGGCCATAATCGTGGTAAGACCTAAAACAACGTCATATTAATATTAAGGTTAAATAACAAAAAATAACGTTTCTATTATATAGATTTTACCTGCGATAATGGCTGAGGTGTAATATAAGAGCGTGCCCAAGGTAATGAAAGTATAGCAGCAAGTAATTTCATAAAACTATTACATGCTGCTGCTAGATCATCTTGTTCACGTAAAAGTTCCCAAAGACGAATTACAATTGCTTCTAGTTCTGATGGTTTTAACAAACGTGGTAGAGCAGATGCTACTGGTATAAGCGCACTTGCTGCTGCAGCACCTACATCATCGACTGGATCGGAAAGACCTTGCATAGTAGCTGGAAATACTTTCGGTAGTATGTCGTCTAACAGATCATCTCGTATAGCAAGTAAATATTTGAGTGCAAGTAGCGCACCATGTCTTGCTTCCCATTCATCGTGCTCCAACAGTTTTAGCATGACTGAAAGTATTCCTGTAATTCCCCTATTTTTATTTTCATCATCTTTTTGATTTGGCACTAGTAATAAAAGAGAACCTAGTGCTTGAGCACATGTTTCTCGTACGGGCGCAACGACTTGATCAGAAACAAAATCTCCAAATCTATCTAATCCTAAAACACATAGTAGTCGCAGGGCGGCATCAATAAGCCACTGATAATGACTTTCTGCCATTTCCTCTGCAGTTTGATTCTTCGATTTACCTGCACCTATAATAAATTTCAATTAATATTGTATTTTATTACTTTTTAAATGCCACTTGTAATCATTTTTCATACCTTTTCCATGAAGTTTTACGAGTTCACGTAAAGCAGTCGCTGCTCCGTGCCTTATTTCCCATTTTTGACTAAATAGATCTTGACAGAGACTTTCTGCAAATGATTCTAGAGGCCAATTTATTACAGAATCTGGCCAGCAACCAGTACTATCTGGTACTCCATTGACTGATTCAGTCTGTGAATTATAATTAACGCCAATCTCTAAGGAAATCAGTTCCTCTAATTTTATTCTTTTATTTAGTGATTCCCCTTCATTATTGATGGGAGATTGAGCATTTGAATTGTGATAATCTTCGTTGTTACGATGGTCATCAGGTTCTCGTGAACGTTGTTTTGAAACCGACTGTCGTGCCTATCAAATAAATAATACTATATAAGAATATCTTACTACATTAATATCAACGAGAGCATATTAGTGACTCAATTATGTATTACCTTACGTCTAGCTCTATTCATTTCACGTCTACTAAGACCACTAGGTTGTTTTAGCGTTTCACTCACAGATACATTAGTTTGTATATTTGACATAGGTGGTAATACTTCTGGTGTAAGATCTTCGTTGGTAAACAATTCTGATGTATCAACTCCCATTAATTGTGGATGAAGGCCCAATTTAGCAGCAATTTTTTCCTTTTGATTAGGAAGTAGCATTTGCTCCCCATCAGTAGCTGTTAAATCATATTCATTGCCTTCTGATCCAGTAAGATATGAACTACGTGCTAAAATCTTTTCCATATCAAAGTCTTCCAAACTTAATTTATTGTTTGGTTTTTTTGCTTCTTCATCTTCTATGAATAAAAAATTTAATATTAATAACAAAATTTAGTATATAAAAAAATAAAATTAGCTACCTGTACATGTTTCTTTTTTAACGGGTTGTGGATCCCAAGTAGGAACTTGAGCAAGTATAGCTTGTACAGCTTGTGCAGCACAAACTCTGGTATCCCATTGTGAAGACTTTAAAAGTATAGAAACTCTTGCCAATAAATGATGTAAATCATGAGGATGTAATCTCTGTGCTTCTCCTAATTGTTGTGCTGCAGCCCTTTTAGTTACTGCATTTGTCCCTGTTTCCAATAGTATGAATAGCCTGTCTAGCCTAATAGAACCCATATATTATGATGTATGCAATCATGTTATTAGATCAACTATAGATAGATACAATCATCTATTAATATATGTATTCACATACATTTATTATTTTCGATTCCTATTTATTATTATATAAAGTAGAAATATAGCAATATGATAAATACACACGTAAAATTTTATTGAGATAATAGATATAAAATTTGAAAATATTAATCACATGAAGATTTACTATTTATTAAATATAGTTATTATAAATTATATTTTTATGTACAAAATATATATAAAGTTTAATAATAATATATTACTAATGGTACATTAATGTTTGTTATTATATCATAGTATCATAAAGAAGTAGTCTATTTTTGCACAATTGTAAGTAGATTAGTGTAAATATTACTATTATTCCATACATCTCATTTTAACAACACAATTATAATTGTCAGTGTTTTACCTTGATGTCATGTTTACAAACTATGTTGATCAATAAACAGCTGTGAATGCCTAAAATCAAAATAAGAGTGTACATGTACATATAGTATCACAAATACATGAAGAATGAACTATCATTAAAAAATAATTATTTATTTGGAATAATATTTACAGTAAATAAATGAAAACATTTAATAAACATACATATCAGAAACATAGACAAAATGATCATTACATGTATATTTATTATTGGATATTACAACAGTTCAACAGGAAATATATTGAATGCTCCAAAATAAAATGGAGTACAGGGAATAATAAAACAAACAGCATATTATTTATCATTTATTTGATAAAGTAAAAGAAAATGATTCAAATAGGGAAAATCGATTGTCAACTTGAAGAACGAAAGTTTGTTGCAGTTAGATTGATGAAGTGAAGATGGATAGATGACATCTGCGAGTATGCGTTTTTTAATCGGTACAGAAGTTCGGGGATTTAAATAATGCAAAATTTGAGGAAAACTGTACAAGTTTTAATTAAGGAAATGAAACGGAACATAATATTTTTCAAGATATTGTAAGGAAACACAATATGGACATATAAATAAATAGCGATGAACGAACGCTTAAACATACCTGATTTCAAAATATAATTTATTTTACTGCTACGCTTCAGCTAATCCGCATAGCCGTTTTCCACTGTATTGATTCCCCGAAAATCACATTACGCTCTATATTTCGGAGAAGATGATAGATAGACAGACTACTTGTCAAATTTTTCGGAGAGAAACGCATGTTCAAGCATCAAATTTATACTGACAGCCATATTGCAAGGGAACCTGAGTTTTGTCCCCCAATTTTGCTCTCATTGGTTGATTATACGGATCTTATAAATCGATGGACCAATCAACGTTTCCCTCGTCCAATGATCATGTTAAATTGCACACGTTTTATGCGTAGGATGAAATTATGCCGCGTACACATAATTTACTAGATGCATTAATTCTTCCTAATTCTTTCAAAATTATTTCATAATTCACACTTTAAGAACATTAAATATATACATATTGCTTGTTGCTACTCATTTAATTATGTCTTCAATTAGTATGCAATCAAATCATTTGCATAATTCTATTTTTTGAAAATTTACTTTATATTCTTTTACGCATCGCAAAATTCTATATTTAGAACACATATATATTTTATTTATGAATATGATATTTTATTAACATATTATGATTCATTCAATGTTATATTCTTAAATATACAGGGTGTTCAATATTTTCATGACGAAAGTTTGTTAGTATGCATAATTGAAAATATTATATAAACATAGGCCGTTTAAAATCTTATAAAAAAATTGTAAGAAAAAATGAAATATGAAGGAAACAGTAAACAATTTGTGGTTATTGCGATATAATGTAGGCATAAATCAGCAATATTTATTTTGCATATTTCGTTTCTTTTCTTTCGTATTTCGTTTTCTTGTCGTAACTTTTTTATAAGATCTTGAAAGATTTATGTTTATATAACATTTTTTTCTTATTTAGTTTCATAGAATATGTATACTGGCAAAGTTTTGCCATTAAAATCTGGATCACCCTGCATAATATGCAATTTTTCAAGTAAAGTATGTGTATTAATACGAAATGCATTTGAGCATGAATCTGTTTATTTTGAAATACAACTAAAAAAATCCTTTAATTAATCGTATGTAAAATGCTTCTATTATGTACCAAATATTATATACTAAATTATTGAAATTTACGCCATGATTAAATTTTTTAGTGTTGTATACAACCGCAAAATATTGTTTCATATTTCGCGCCATTATGATGACCCTGTGAATCTTTCCGAATTTTGACACGCTGTAATTTTAAATGTGAAGTTTTATTAGTTTCGAGTATAATTTGGACTGAAATAAGAAGACATCGCATAACAATTTTAG
Organism: Bombus difficillimus; assembly: GCA_014737525.1. NCBI lineage: Eukaryota > Metazoa > Arthropoda > Insecta > Hymenoptera > Apidae > Bombus > Bombus difficillimus. The sequence continues at coordinate 287,057 of JACXIT010000003.1, read as the reverse complement.
ATACATATTTATTATTTTTCATATTACGGTAATGGTTCTCATATATAAGCTACGATTCGATATTTTTCTCAAAATATTGAAAATTTGTTCGTAAAAAATCATCTTGCAAAATTTCAAAATTTGTTTTATAAACGTAATGACAGATTATATTAAAAATAATACAAATTTTTTATTAATCAACTTGGAAATCTTGTTTCAAAATTTATGCAATATATTAAGATAACCTTTAATTATAAAAAATTATTACACTCAGCATATCTTTCCTAGTTAGATAATTTGTACTGTAATTAATACATAAAAAAGTTTTTAAAAATATTTGGCATTAAAACATGTCAATTTTTAAATAATAAAATGTGAATGATATTAGCAATAATCTTAAATATTTATTTACAAGATTAAATTCTGTTCTAAGATATTATATACATTACACATATCAAATGTTTAAGCAGCATTTATTTCATATTATAGATTTTACAGATTATTGATATTACTTTTGTTAACTAATACAATATAATAGTACTCTATTTTAACTCAAGATGATTTTAATAATATTTTAATGATATTTATAATTTCTATGTGATCCTGAAAATGAAAACATACATTATGATATTGTTTCTTTATTATTTTATAGCTGTAAATTATGCAAATTCATTATATATAAACTTACTGATACGCAAGTAATTTGTAACATAGCCAAATATTGCACCAGCCATAGCAAGCTGAAAAATTGGAGCCATATTTGCTTTCCTAGGATGTATATACTTTAACTGCCATCGCCAGTGAGCTGTAAGTTATGACGATTAAATTCTAATACTTCAAAGAAACTAAACGCAAATTATTATAGAGCAAAAATTTAATTGCAAAGGAATCAATTTTTGCTTTATATCAAGTTATATTGAACTTTAAATATAAAAAATATTATTTCCATTTATTTAAAACTAATTTAACTAGTAATATTAACGTATATATCAATAATAAGCTAATTGTAACAAAAGTATTATATAATTTTTGAGCCATGGTAAGGCCATTTTTTTTGATAAAATATTTACCTCGTGAAATTAACGATGCAAATGGTTTGAATCCTTTCTCGCGTCGGCTAATCCATTCTGGTAAATCACGAAGTTTTACTTCGCCAAATGGCGTATCAGCTGTAAAGGCGGATAATATTTTAATAAATCATTTGTAAATTAAATGAATGGCGAAAGATGGTAGACTTACGTTTCCCGTAATATCGAGAAGGATCATATGGACCATGTTTTGCGGGATCATACCCTGCAGGATAATTACCCCATGTATCAAATTTAATCAATTTGGCAAATTGAGTCGCCAATTGTTCCAGTGCACTCATTATGAAACAACTAACTGATTGAATACGAATTTTTAGTTACTCTGTTTCGATGAATATCTATATGGTACTATATAAAGGTTATATCTGATGCCAGACGTACAATCATGTAGACACAAAGTCCCTAGATGTATGAATTAAACATGGGTATAGGAATATAGGCACCGAGCACAAATCTCTATTTTTAGAGAGAAGTTACCTCCGGGGCGCAGGGACACAGTCACGTGGTACTTTGGGGTCGCATTGGCCATTGGTTTGAATATAAACGCGCGAGATTTTAAGAAATTCAAAATTTACATCTCAAGTTAGTTTATTTACGGTCATGAGTTACAACTCAAAATCTATAAGTATGAAAATTTTTATTGCTACTGTTTGGTTTTAGTGTTGTAACTATGCAATGAATTTAGTAAGTTCTACAATATTATTTCGGAAACTATTATTGTTAACTGCAATATTTATAATAATTTGCTATCTTTGTCATCTATCAAATACTCATTGGTACGATGAATAACAACGATAACATAATGAATACAAAATCAGTTATTAATCTTATTTAATTTGAAGAGAGAAGATCTATATAGTTCGGTGGTTCAGACTTGAAATTAAAGATGTGCATTTATTTTATTCAATACATAGAATTTTATGTAAACTGATTTTAAAAATTCGATTCACTTTACAAAATCTTTTATTTTGCAATGTACATTTATATTTACATTATCGATGCTTGATCATTAAAGGTTTTAATTTAAAGAGTAGGTATTAAATACACATATTTTAAGGTAATAATTATTTACTTCCAAAACTAATTCTTCCACTAAAACAAATAATATGCACAGAAATTATTTCGTTATTGGAACTTGTCAAATTCTATGATCTGTTGATTAATTAAAGCTTAGTATTAAATTTATACATAGGTTCTTGCGCGTGAAATCTATATCGCAACGAATATAAAAATCTTAGCAACAAAATCCAATTCTCTAACCGCTCTTTTAAATCGTACTATTTATTATTACAATTAAGTTAATAAATTTTTATTTAGTATTTAATAAGTTCTCAAGCCTTACGCGCGAATGCTAAAAATAACAGTATTCTTATACCTATCCTTCAAGTTCTATCTAAGCGTATCGAATGTTTAATTTAAAGTACATAAATAAGGCTACAATTACGTGTAAGGTAGTTGGTATTTGTGCTCGTTGTTGATAATATTATTTATTTTCCTATTCTTATTACTATCACTAGCCTCTAGTGGTCGCTTATTTTATTATATTCTCCGAGTACAAAGATTATTTGTTTCTTTTCGTTTCTCTGGATTCGTAGAAAGTTAGAAATTTCCCGATTGTTCATTTCGATTCTCGCATATTTTATATTTTACATGGAGTTGCGCACATTTTTTTTCGTTCTTCGAATGAATGTAAATTAATTTCCAGGCTGAGGTGACAATGAAGCTTAACGAACGACTACAAACGTCGGCCGTTTAGGGGTTTCTGTTTAATCAGTAAATGCGTGTCGAACATTCTATTACCTTGTCACAAAAGTTTCTTTCATTTTATAAGGAAATAATAGATATATTGCACAACATTTTTTGTTTCTATTGGAACAAAATGGATCATACATAATTCGATAAAATAATATAAAATAAAAAATGTTGCGCATCTATCGTTTCCTTATAAAATAAAAGAAACTTTTGAGACAACCTAATACTTATACCGCTGTTCAAACGACAGCGAGATTTAACTTCGTTCCATTAACTTCATAGTCATTCTAAAATCGTTAGTACCTTCATGCTTCAAAAATTAATGTATTTGTTTAAAATTGCTTGTGTCAAATTTGGTTTATTTGAAATATTATTACGTATAAGAAGAATAAATAAACTCTACAATAAATATATGTTCATTGGTTGGTACCTTTAAGTACGCGTAGACATTCGAATAAATTTCATTAATCCTTCAAGAAGTATATTAAATCGAAAAGTTAAATTATAAAAGTGTAGGGGTTGATAAATTCTAAAAATAGATTGAATCTATTCCAGATATCATACTCCTCGTAGTTTAATATGTCCAACGAATTTCTTAAAAAATTGCAATAGATTTAATTAAATCATTTCATCAAAACTTAAAAGTTTCAACGAATTTCTCTCGTTTTATTTACAAATTTTTCAAGAAATTCATCGAAAGTATCGTTCTCATGTTTATACCTTCGATCGCTAATAACTTTTCGTGTAATAAAATTCTTATAAATTTCAACAATTCGCTCTTCTAACAACAGCCTTTGATAATTCGATCGAATACGTTTGAAAATATACCTATCTGTTCATGAACGAGGATCCTTTGGATTCTCGTGATTTTTCCGAACTAAAACGTTTCTATACGGAAGCAGCAACTTCTTGTTCCATTTCGTGCAGCATATTGTATAGTCGTGTCTTCAAATTATCCGAAACTGCAGCACGTGGCAAATGTTCAATGTCACTGGCTGGATTCGCGCATTGTCGTAAAAGAACTGCCAGTGTACTGGTGGTGTGCTCCGACATGAGTAATCCAGGAATTATGATAGTCCCCGAGAGAGTCCAACCGAGAAATATTTTCTCGCAGATGATCTGAAAAATGTCATAGTCGTTCGTTTTAATTTGCTCCCGTAAAGTGTATTTTGATACATACGTATGTCTTTCATCGAACAATTTTTAAAATTAAGCTTCATAAGTTCTACAAATTCATGTACATTCGCGTTCAATCTCAATGAAAACTTTAACCAATGTGTTATGTATTGGCTTGGCAATTAAGTGATTGCGGATTTTGTGAATATAATCTAATCATCCAATGACAAAATACATAGTTACGCATTACAAGCTGGTGCAACACGATTCAAAGGTTAATGCATATATTTATTATATTTTCAACATTATGATAGTAGAATATTTGTCTAACGTGTATCCTCTACTCTGTGAGTAATTTGTGAGAATTTTTGAATAATCAAGAATCAACTTTGTTTGTCGGGTCAGTTTTGTTTCGTCGAGGTAAGCAAAACAGCTGATTTAAGAAAAATTAAGATTCAAATTTTGATATTATCGACAATGATTGGCACGTTATGTTTCTATACATATGTACATAAAGAGTATTTTTATTATACACTTTATGTTATACGAAAGTATTATACATATAGTTTCATGGCACTAGTATATATGGTGCAAAATTTTATCGAGGAACTAACTGTATCTAGAGATAAAGTTACTCAAAAATAGAGAATCTTCCAATTAGTGTGAATAGCACGTAGGAAACCTTATACATCATACATACTATCCAGCATATAATCTTCTCGATATACATATATAATCTTGTCTTTCTACCCTATTTTTAGTCAATGTCTAATCATATTTCATAAAATACGCTATTATCAAATAACAAAAGTACAGCGACGTTCAAAAGTCTGCAACTAGACAGACGTTTTATATTTTTCCCAAAATCGTCTAAAGGAATTTCAAGCGATAACAATCGTTTATTTATTTTTATTTTATTTATTACTTCCCTTTATTTAAGCGACGTACCTTCATATTTATATTAATTATTATTCTTTTAATTCTCGCTTATGGAAGGGAAACTAGAAAATTTATTCGACTTAGAATTTGTCAAAATCGTTTACTTTAAGCTGCAATTGCGTACCACTCCGTATGCAATTTAATCAATGGTTGACATACTTTTTCAGACTTTTGGAAAGCCTCAAACTATAGAAAAATTATGTTTTGACATAAACGGTCCGGTTCATCTATGGAACATCAAAAAATATGTTTGCTTACGGAGGGTTAATCTCTGGCAATGTAATTAACTGACGAAAAATTTAGAACAAATAATTTAGAAAACAATTGTTCCTTTACGGCTGAAATGTCTTAGGACGCCCTTAGGCTATCAATATTATCTATATTGTCGATATTTCAAGGTTCATAACTAAAAAGATAAACCGTATTTTCGTTGTGAACTTTGAAATATTGACGATATTTTTGATCGTCTGACGACAGCCTTGCATCTTTAGCCTCTTTTAGGATGAAAACAAATTTCAATTTCTTACGGGAAATAAATATTAACATTAGTTTTATGAGTTGATCCTGCTACGATCTCCAAATATTTTATCAAAGATCAATGTTGCATTTAATCTAGATTTGCAATCAATTTTAACTGGGTAAAGATTTCCAATGTTTCAATATTTTAAATAAAAAAATACGAGGCAACCAATATATGAAATGTATAGCACCATATTTGACATGATTTGCTGCAGTCTCTTTCGAACTATACCGTAAAAGGATTAGCCTAACTCGATCTCGTCATTTATCGAATTAATCTTATTATCTCTGGTAATTACTTGTAAATTGTTGTTGGCGACCGGTGACTCGCATCGTTTGTTCTTCGAACAGAAGGACCTGCAGTCGAAGTAGTCGCAGTCGTCGTGTTTCTCGCAGTTCTTCCCGTCCGCGGTGATACGGCTGATAATCGTTTTAGGAAACACAGCGTCCAGGTCGAGGAACTTGAGCTTCTGTCCACCGAGAGGCAAACCGAAATGGTTTATCTTCACATCGCACAGATGGATCGGCTCAGGAAAGTTGGTGTCGAGTTCTTCGAGCAGGTCGAGGATCATCACGGCCAGCTTCAATCTTTTCGCCCATTCCGGTTTCGAATCGGACAGAGCAAGGATTGTCGTGGGTGTTTCTATGGGTCGTACGTATTCGACCGCGTAGAAGGTTCCGCATGTGCCAATCAGCTGTGGAAAAATGTCCCTGTCCTCGTACAGTATGCTCATCAGGTACTCGTTCTCCTGTAACAGCGGCCAGAGATTTTCCATCTCGAGCTGTCGCCTTCTGGGCTCGGTCTCGACACGATGCGTACGAAGTCGTGCAAGCCTCTCTAATTGATGCTGCGACAGCGTCACGTTCAGCTTGCTAACGACCAGATCTTTGATCATGGTGTTGAAGTCCGTCTCAGACGGGAAATGCTTTATGCCGGTCGCGTCCGTCCAGAATAACGTCTCGTACTGCTCCATCGGTGTCTTCGTTCTGAAATCAGAGCCCTTGTTTCAAATGTCTTCGTTTTTGAACGATTATTTACGGTCGCATCGATCGCTACAACGTTACAGTTTCTTCAAATTGCCTAGACTCTAAACAGTAATTTTTCAACTTCAAAGTAGGCTTTTTTTTTACTAGTTTTTAGAAAATAGAAAACGTTTCTATCGGTTTCAATAAAATTTGTAATTTACTCTTTCCAATTCCTTGATGTTTCGCGAATTCTCCAAGTTTCTACAGTCTTACGAAATTGTAAATGATTTTTCGATCGCTCCGTCGAATACTGTATTTCGAGAATACCGTAAAATCAGAGAATTCCTTGATCCTAGATGTAACCATCGAATTTTTCTCTGTGACATATATATTTGCAAAGAAAGGGAATAAACCTTGAGGCTTTGAACACAAGTCGGGTCGTCTCCCAGTGGGCCGAGAAAACCGCTTCTTTGCCAGCGTGAAGAGTTTCGCATGCGAGCGAGTGAATCCCTCTTTCCGAGCATAGCGGGTCGCAGAGAATTCCTATTGCAGCTCCTTTTTTGTGCGTGCTGCACTGAAATGAAAATTATGATCAGGTACCGTAAGAATAACGTTCGCATCGTAAAAATTCCCTTCAAGGGATACGATTAAATTATCCTCAATTTCTTTTTACTCTTCTGAAATTCTGAAACATTTTTACAACGTGATCTTGTTACCAACTTGGTGTTCTCTTTCTCATAATTTTCTTTATTTTTCATTGATTTACAGTATTTTTACGAGCATCTTTTCGGCTGAAGGGTTACGTAAAACGTCAAACCGGGACAAGGAACTCTTAAAACAGTTTTATGACACGGGGCGAAATTTCTCGTAAACCAGACTCGGCCACTTTCCAACATCCTTTAAAATATTAATTTATTTCGTTTGACAATGTATAGTTTATTTCAAAGGTGGCCTCAACGATATGTAAAATGTCTCCTTTAAATTGTACTTCTTTAAGATATTTCAATATATACAAATTTCTATTTAAATAGATATTTTAACATATCGCTACCCGCCATATGCAACACAGTGCCAATAGTTGTATTTTCATGCGATTAAATAATCCGATGAAAAATAATCTACTTCAAGAAGACACGTTCGTGTAATTGAGCTTAACAAATGAAATTTCCACTGATTATTTTAAAAAGACGACAATTGAAATTAAAAAAGCGATGCCAGGTTAAAATTAACCAGGTGAATACTCCAATATTCTTGCTGTTCTCATCTAAAGCAATGAAAGTTTTAATTACGCAATCCAATTATTCTTACATTTTAATAATAGAAATTTTTAATTATCCGGAAGTCGAAATTTACAGATTATTTCTTGCAATTGTCCATCGAAAGCTACGTATAAATTCAAAATTACCGTTTCCTTCAAAGAATTGATCTCTCATACGATCGATACCGGTAACTTTCACGAAATAAACATCAAACGCATTTTTCTCCCGTTGCTTCCGATTTTACTTTGAAATAAAATTTCCGTACAAGTACCAAGGAACTAAAGAAGAGAATCTATTGCCTTGAAATTCCCGTTTATCTGAAGGAACACGTGAAATCGTAGTCACGTACCGTCTCGTCTGTCCCTCAATGAAATCGAACGACTTTCATTCAAGATATTTCCACGCTCGTCGCAACGTGACACCGATATTTGAATCGATCAAGTCGATCGGCGTGTAAAAGTCACGGTTTAAGGGATATCCCGTTGGCGAAAAGCGTCTCGGTTAGCTTTAAGTATCGTATAAGTTTCTTTTCTTACATTCATCGCGGACTCGTGTAAAACGGATTCCTTCGTATCTGTATAATCTACACGTACAGGACGTGTTACGTTCTTCGTTATGTATTTTGCTTTAGAACCCATTTTAGAATGAAGTAAGGTTATTGTAAAAGCACGTTGCACACAGGGGGTTTCTTGAAACAGAATGAAGGAATATCGCGAGACTTTGGCCGAGTAATGGGTTAGTTTTCTCTTTGAGTCACGTATACGTGATATGTATACAGGGTGAGACATTGCAATTGTGCATTTAAAAGGATTTCTTTGTCTCTGGAACTGTAAGAGGACGTAGTCAGAAGGATTCGTCTCATTTAACTGAGCGAAGAATATTAAGATGTAATTCCTGTATTACAAATATCTCGACACGAGGCTCAACATTTTGAGGCATGTAACAGTAATGTTACGTTAAATTTATTTATTTTCTATTAAAATTGTGTAAACTGTTACATCAAAGGATAGAATGATAAATCTTTCATTCTATGTTTCAAAAGGGATATCTACGTGTCTTTTGAAGTAATATCGAGAACTAGGACATGGAAAGTAAAAGAAGACAACTGTATTGCGTGTTATACACAAATTTTTGTAAAATATCGCTTTTGGAATATAAAGGGAAACATCTACTTGGTCGTGAAGCTTTGTATAGCACTGAATATTCAATATTTCGAAATAGCAAGGCGTTATCGTTTAGTACTATATTTAGTAGTTTTATCAAACATATTAAAATTGTTCGAATTTTTATATAATTCGTTTATACGTAATACATTTATTCTTCTATGTTCCTATAATATTCCATTTCTGTAAAAAAATGTGACATGGTTTAAATATCAGTTGCCTCCTACGAAGAAGCAAAATCAGTAATAATCTCAAGCTTTGTAAAGTTAAGCTTATCTTGCAAAAAAAGAAATTATCGACGAAATTTTCTTTATGATTAAGAGAAGCAACAAAGATTTTCATCTTATGTAATTACCCAATAAAGTCTTGTTTACAGAAAATTTACCTTTTTAGTTACGTTCTTACGTTCGAGTATACGATTTAGATAAATTACAATTAGATTGTAGGGGTAATAATTTTGAGCCATGTTAAGATCCTTACGATTTTGATAGGAAGCATGTTTTGATTTATCATCCTGATAACTGAGTTTTTCTCCGTTTAAACACCCTGTAGATGCATGTGCAACGCAAAAAGGCACGATAAATTGTCCATTCACAAACAAAGTTTCAAGGTATTTGCAATATAGCTCTGCGCAAACGAAGGTTACTACAGGAACTCGTTTATGCGCGACAGCATGACCGATCTTTATATTACCGAATATCTATTTTATCATACGATGATCAATTACACGTGTACTCGCGAATATTGACATCGCGTATTCATTAAAGATTTCATTACACTGATTTAATTGAACGTTCTGTACCTCTACCTTGTAATTCATTAAACATATTTGACAGCATCATCATTTAACCGGTTGTAGATTGATTCACCTGCGGTATTTTATGTTGTCTTTACGAGTAATACACATATACAAGATGCATATCAAAATTTCATTTTTTATCACCATTAATAATTAATATCTTACACTATAAGAAAATGATAATATTATTATTATTATCGATCTATCGGAATCTATTGGAATTCATCAAAGGTAAAGAAAGAATTGTGTAAAAATCACGATTACGACGATCGTAAATATTTTTTAATCGATCGAAGGAGACAGTGTGTTTAATGTGTAAAATTACTGTTACACCGATCAAAATGTTAAACCTTGTCACTTTGGAATATTTCATATAGGAATGAAATTTGATAAAATCGATTATTTTCCTATTGCTATTATCACTGGTATTTTATAAACGTTATAAAAAGACCGAAATTTATCATGACCTTCTTCTTCACTGTACACCCGTCCTCTTTCACGATGTCCCTGTATTTATGTACGTACTACTTTTTGCCTACTACTCCAAGTTCACAAGAAAAGAAACGCTAATCCTTATTGTCGTCCCAGAACCACAAGTACGAATACTCGAGAAACGCGCAACCAGAAGGAGGTTCTCGTTCACTGCGAGAGCTAAAACAAATTACGGTGCCATCACGAAATGCTGATAAAACAAATAAAATAAATAGAAATGAATCTTCAACGTACAATAGCGCAGTCAACAATGAGAAATGTGTTAACGATACATTTCCCGCTGATCACGTACGAATGTATATTTAACTGCTCATCGCATAAAAAGATACCGAATACTTTTTCGGTCGTAGAAAGTTTCTTCGTTGAATAATTTCAAATTACGTATTATAATATAATCGTTAAATTTTTTACGTTAATCTTAAGTACAAATTCAATACTTTTTCCGATGCTCTGCATATTGCCATGATATCAGCCACAATTTATTAGTACAGTATATCTATTGGCTGTTGAAAAACTGCAACAAGTTTTACTTTGTTTAATATCGTATAGTATAAGGTGAATGAAATAATAACTTACAACGAACCGATTAAAGAATAAAAGCGATGTAAAATATTTAATTTGAACGGCATACGACAAGAACTTTCTTGATTTCGAGCAACTTGTTGGATTCTCAACTATAGGTAACAAATCCAGGAAATTTCACAAACAATCAAGTAAAGAATCATTTTTGAAATGTTTAACAGACACCGATTATTGTATCCTAAAATTGTTTATCACGTTCTTTGCATTTATTCATTTGCATTAAATATCAACAGGTGATTCAATGTCATGTAATATCACTTAACGTAATTGGCAGGCAAGTGAAAATATGCACAAACATGTACTTCAAACAGGACGAGGAAGAACGTTTTAAATGTTTTAATCGCAAAAATAAGAATTTCGTGGGTGGACGGACGATTCATGTCGTCGAATTTTTACGTTCGATCCATAGATGTTGGGGCATCGTTCGGAATGAGAGCAATAAAAGTGAATTATTCTCTTGCTGCGTGGGCGATACTTGCGTTACATACAGGCACGCGTGTATTCGCACAAGTATAGCTAGTTTCACGTGCGTATAACCGGTACAACACACGTTTGGGTCTGTGCATACTGTAGACTATGCACAACGATATTTTTAGTCGTCGTGACCGCCATGATGAGAGGATTTCTCGAGTAGAGGCGGATCCCATAACATGCGTGTCACGCGCCTTTATGCACCGTAACGTCCATGTAACGTTTCGGATGAACTTTTTCGAAAGCCATCATCCTATCTGGGCCAAGTTTATACCAGCCGGGGTCTCACGTTTTTACGCGCATTTTCCTATGCACCCTGGGATAGAAAAACGGAGGAATGTTAGGATTACCTTGTTCCGGGGGTAATCAAATTTCTGCGAATCACGAGCAATTTCTGTGGCGTTTCATGGAATTCTGTTGACTTGCAAATGTTCTGAATACAGGTGGGAAGTATCAGGAAGCAATTCTTCTGGGATTTGGTGAAATTCCTTTCACCTATAAATGGGAAACACCCTTCCCAAATACGTAGAAATTACGTCTTTGAATTCCAATCTCTCGAATTTTTATTTTCGTTAGAAAAGATCGCTAACGTTTCACTTGACAAACGATTGCATAATCTGGTAGAAAAACTATGAGATAAGTATTTTGGAACCTTTTCAGACTCGTTGAAAGACTAGAACAGTAACAAAATTAGGCTCTGATAAACGATTCGATTTACCTATGGTAATTTGGCCGAATACAATTAATGGGAAAAACGATATACTAAACAATATAAATATTAGTAAAATTGTTTCAAGAACAGAGGTCTTTGCATACTTCATGTTATGATATATTATGACCAATGCAGTAATATTTTACAATTACCAAGGTTAAGAAATGAGTTTTATCTACATATGAAATAAATGGTTTAAAATTCATAAGCATGATATATCGTTCATATAGCGTCGGAATATCAAGATTACGGAATAAATTCGGTATAAGTAGTTCGTGCTGAATGTTTTGAAAGATGTTGAACGATCCATGAGTCATTATCAAGTTTAAGCATACATATAACGTTGTAGTATATCAGTGTTGCAAAATAAATATCGCCGATCGAACATAATATCTCGGCGCTTAAATTATTCAATAACGTACGATCAGTTATGATTTTATTTCTTATATTTGAACAATACTACGAGCGGAAAACCATTAAACGAGAGATAATTTAACACGAGAATCATCCGGAGACATTTTTTCGTGACCTCGCGTGCGTTGGATAATACATTACGTAAACTTTTTCGTTCTTAATATTCCAGCATGATGATAGTGTGGCTTGAATGTAATGAGTAGTGACACTAAGCTGGCATTCGATGCTTTACCACATCGATGCAACCACTCTCTCGGCAGATTTAATTTATAGCCACGTTCAATTAATGTTTTTTCTACCGCCGGAGAATATTAATCCACTTATAATCAGCGTTTTATATGGTCATAGAAAGCTGTGAACGATCGCAACAAGTGCACGAGTCATCCTGAATTATCAATTTACATATAGAGCGACTCACGAAAGTATTTGAACGTTTATAGAAAGCTTTGACGAGTACGTACGTATATTATGCGCGTCATACGAAACGTTTCGCATTTTCATTAGCAGTGTGATGAATAGACCGTGAATTTTTTTGCAATCTTTAAAAATATAACTGAATAAATGGAATCGAAACAGCGATTTGTTTATTACATATTATACATATAGTTTCGCATATTATGTTCAAAATCTCATACAAACGTTTAAAAATTGTAATGCATTAACTCAGTGGCTTGACTCTCGCGATTACATTGACAAAATTTGAAGAAGAAAAAAGAAACCGAAGATGTACATAGAAAAATATTTAATTAGCAGTTCATTGTTCGTTCTATTAATATCGGTATATAATAAAATGATTATTCATGCCTTATATTACTTTTTCAACTAAATAGTAAGCAGTTTGTATCTTCGATACAGATTTTTAAATTGGTTCCAAATTTGATCAACGTCAGTATCACAGTCGTATCTCGTTACAGTGCTTAGAAAATTTGAAAATGTTTTATACAATACACGCATAGTATATATGTATATATGTAAATGTTTCCTATGGTAAGTATTCAAACAATTTTCGTGAGGAACTATTGGGTTGGTAATTAAGTGATTGCGGATTTTGTTATATTAGACTGTTTCGATAGGCAATAGGTAGCGTTCATTGGATGAGAAGAATAAACACAAGCGATTAAAATCGTTGTTAACATGTTCATTCCATATGTTCTAGGCTTAAATCAACACGCAATACTTTTGCGATATATATATATATGTGTGTGTGTGTATGTGTGTGTGTGTATAATAGACGTAATACTGACGCGTTGATACATGACTCATTGTCATGTGTAATAGAAATTGTGCTGTTTAGAAGCTTCATCGATCAACTTTATAAATCGAGAAGTACAGGAAAAATGATGACGTTAAAAGCACTGTTTTCTAATTATCAATTATTATTTACGTGATTTTCTTGCGACGAATGAACTGTTTCAGTAGTCTAGAAGTAATCATAAATCATTTGTTTCTAAAGAATTGAGCATCGATCGTGTATACTCCTATAATGAAATTCGTTCTAGGAGGCTCGATTAAAGATCACGAAATTTTGAACAAGTTTCACAAATACAGAATAAATTTTGTACGAAAATTTTGTTCTTATTCGTTTATATATGGCTCAGGTAATGGAAGTTCGACGAGCAGCGAACGTGATATAAAATCGAATTCCGTTGCAGCCACGTGCGTTGAACGTTAATCCACTTATAACGAGAACATAACACGGTGAAAATCTCTTAAACTGTGCTTAAGTGAATATTTCTGACGACTATAACAGCTGCACGAAGGACGCGTTAAAGCGATTATAAATTGTAAAGTAAATCACAGACGAGATAAATCGAGCACCTTTTCTTACAATTTTTTTAATTTCCTACAAAGACGTGAATATTATTATGAAAACGCGCAAATATATCATCAACAACGATTCTCAACTTCTATGAAACGCATAAGTGGCGAAATTCCGTTGTATAACGAATATTATCTTCCTCAATAATATATATATATACGTATATAATCCCGCGATCGTTTTTCACAAAAATCCTAAACAGCTGAGAAAGGAACATTTCACATGTTGCCTCATTCATCGTCGTCAACTTGACAGTTTGAAAGACTTTCCTTCGAAAGGCCTATTCATAGATGATTTTATTTTTCTAGGAAACCAGTCAAATTCTAAGGGCACGTTCAAAAGAATGTAAATAGACGGTCTGCAGAGACGGGGATATTACCCCCTCTACCTCCTAATCCTCGCAGGATCTCGCAAGTTCGCTCGTTTCTATTTAGTAAGCAATACACAGAGGTCGACAACCAGAAGGCTTGTAACGATGTAAACACACAGAGGTAAGGACGGGCAAATTTTCTTTCCTAGATTCGTAAGTACACACGTGAAATTGGCACCGTACCGTGCTACAGAATCAGTTCGGTTCGTGCACGTTGGGAGAGCGCGTGCGTGCTCGTTTGTTCGGTCCCTGTCCCTTTCTCTCTACCCTCTTACGGTTTTCACCCCTTCGCGAGCGTAACCCTAGCGCGACTTCTCTATACGATCTCTGCGTACGGTGCGTGTATGTCGTGTGTGATATAGTTGTGCACGGTGAAACGTGTCTCGAAAGGACTCACCACGTTGGATACGTGCCGCCAAGCTTCAAGGTTCGTGCACATAATACCCCAGTGAAGGAGCAGGTAGACAACGAGGACCATGGTCGTGAAGAGGAGCATAGTGATCACCTTGTAGTGGTACATGAAACCAGGCAATCGTCGGACGTTCATGATCCTGAGGTTTTCTTCTGTTCAGGGTAAGTCGAAGAATATTTATCACGTTTCTTCTGTCCTCTTTTTTCTCTCTTTCGTTTACTCGCTTCGGTATATTCGTCAATATCTGCGATGTCGTCGTTCGCGTTCGATGTATCCCTTTCTTTACCAGCTGTCTCGTCGACGACGTCCCCGACGGCGCATCGCGAGGACGTCTCGCGTTTAACCTGTTCGCGACTCGCTCATTCGCTCGACTCTTTTTCCGAGCGTTGTCCCGACGACACGATCGTCGTCCGACCGGTGCCGTACGCTTGTGGCAATGCGGCATAATCTGCGGCACATGCGAGCGTCGCGACGCCGCGCCTCTCGCGGCGAATCTTCCGATAGCGTCCGTTGCGCAGGCTCGTATTCATTTAGACCAGTTCACGGAAAAATTCGAATTTCGCTCGATCACCGTTCGCACACTGTGCCGTTCTTCTTCCGCCAACGATTCCTTCGTACAGTCGGTGATTTAATATTTTGGGGACGGAGAGAGCGATGGGGCAAAGGTTAGAACCGTTGAGAGGTTATTTTCGAGGTGTTTTCATACGATGTTTGTGCAAATGACGTGAAATCGGCGATTTAATTTAAGATTTGCGTACACGGACAGATTCCGCGACGATACTCGTACGTTCTTTGATGTAGACGAAGCTGATTGGTTATTTTGATCGGAGAGCTTTCCTTTTTGTATCGATTATTTGCGTGGTAAAAGCCATACGAGTCTTGCTTTACGTTGTTTGATATAATCGGTTTCATATAACGTTTAACTTCCTTGAGGGTAAATTTATTTAAATTAGATAATATTTACTTGAATCATATTTACAGATATTCGATGAGTTGGATCGATATTCGAAGATATTTTTAATTATCTGAGAAAAATGTTGTACGTTATTGTACATGTTTGGCTATTATATATTTTTGGAATCATGTTTGAATAAAACAGCATGTACGTACACATGTACGCGTATCGTATGTATGGCTCCCTTCAAGGATTAATTATCTGCGAACATGCTGACCAATTATAATATTAAGTATAGAAAAGAAAATAATAAATTAACGAATAATTTGTTTGAAACAAAGTAAAAATAATATATTAAATCATACTACGTTTTACCGGGTTTTTTAATTGAAGAGTTTAGGAAAGTTTATTCGATTTTACCAATTACGTTTCTCGTATTAATTTAATTTTCTTATTTTTATGACGTATCTCATCGTAAATTCTACAAGCAATTGTCACAGATAGAACCTATTTCTTCTATATTTATCACTTTCATTACACTTTCGCGATAGACAGTTAGGCGTAGCGATGTATTTACATTGAATGGAATCGAATTACACTAAAGAAACGATCGCATTGTTTCGTTCAAATTGCGTTTGCAGATTAACTCGGCGAAGGTTTTACATGCACGTACGACGTTGTGTCTCTAACTGTTCTACATTGCTCGCTACTGTAGACATTTTTTGCTGGCTCATCATCATCGTACATGTGCACACTCTAGTTTTACGATAGTGTGGACTTGTTCGAAACGAACGAGGGGAGCTTTTAATTGGAGGTCCAGCCGGTGCTGCCTCCTTTGTCGTGCTACGAGATAGACGTTACGAAAGTTAGAACGACCGTTGATGCGAGCAGCGTGAACTTCCTGGAAAATTTGAATATAAAGAAAAGTTTTTTTTTTTAAGAATTTAATTTCCCGACTCTTTCTATATGTACTTATTACTTATTTATCACTTATTTTATGGATTATTCAAATTTTTTTACTCGATAAAAATATACTCAAATTTTTCTTGTATCAAATACATTTTTAAGAAAATTAGAGGTTAGGAATTAGGTTAGGATAAGGAGCCAAAAAATTGTATGGTATTTCAGAATTTGAACGTACAATTAAATCTGAACTATTTATTGCAGAAGCAAAAATCGATCTATTGGCTGACAGAGGAAATGTTGTGCAATTGATGTAATTGCTTGTGGTAATTACAAAGTCAATTTTAGAGTATTCAATGCGTCTGAGTTTTCTTAATTATTTCTTAATTATGAAATTGTTATTAGATACTTAACGTTTATGGATGCTACTACATTTACATTATTCTTAAACTTATAAAAAATGGGTTCAAAAATTCTTGCTTTTTATTTCGTAAGATGTTACATTTTGTTCGTGTTATAATAATAATCGGTTAAAATAAGATCTGTAATAGAGATATTTGATAAGATCATTAATAGAATCCTTCTAGTTAAATAGCTCAACGTTCTTTGTATTTGAAAATACATTCACAGACCTTTTAAATTTATAAATGTAATAATAATGAAAAATAGCATATCTAAGTAACCCACTCAGGTGTAACATTTCATCGTTATTTCGGTTGATCGATTATCTATTATCTTTTAAATTATTCCATATATCCGAATACATTTCCTCAAATTAATTCGTACATTCATTGGTCTTCTTCACTCCATCTACTCACCCCTATACTCCAAATATTTTAACGCAATCGAATATAATAACGATAAGATATTATGTTTCATCCCTGTGATTCAGTAAGGTTCAGTACACCCACACCATTTAACATTTTTCCAAGCAAAGTTTTTACATCACTCTTATCCGCTCTTATACAATAATAATAAAAAGTTACATTTTTAACTAATTTAGTAAAATCTAACATACCTAAATCATCTAAGTAGCAAACTTGTCAAATTATTTCCAATACGCGAATACGTCGTGTTCAACCTTTCCAATATATTAAGTATCGAATATAACTATCCTCATCCGTACTCACAAAATACTTTAACGTTCCTTTCCGCGTGTCAATTACGTCAATTGACCGTTCGTGCACCACTAGCGTTGCGACGATACCGTTGACGATATGGTAATTGTTCCTTTTATCGTTTTCACTGATAAATAAACCTACATTCCTTGAATTTAGATTTCTCAAAAATTTGTTCAAAAGATACCAAATTCACCGTAGAGGTTCAAAATGAAAACTGGCTCGCGATATTTCTTCCGTATTTTCCCGTATTGCGCAACATCCTAGTTTCAATCTCGTCGCCCTATATCAAACTCTATTAAAACTTCTACAATTTTGACAGAAACCTGGTGCGGCCACTGGTGTGGCTTTCGTGGGTCGTTCTTAGACCGCGTTCACAAGCCATCTTCCGTTTCCCCTCCCTTAGCGAAGCGCGCGTTGGCCGAATCTCGCAGAAACGATTCGTAGCAGTTTCCAAATCGCGCGCAGTCCCGCGTATCGCGAAAGAGGGACGCACCTGCATGCTACTCGACGCGCAGCTGCGACCTTCGACGCCCTTGTGCCGGCGGTCGTGCTACGCGACGCCCGTCCTCGTCATTTTTACGCCGGACGCACGCACGGCCACGCGCGCGGTTCGTTCGTCCGCTCTGCTAGCTTCCCGTTAAGACGCAGATCCCGGCCGTTCTCCGCGTTTCACCACCGTCACGTTCTCCCGTAACGCGAGACGAACAGTGTGCTTTCACCCCCGTGAACGCTGTTACTTCCGCCGGAGCATACCGGTGCTGTCAGCCGTGTCCTCGCGAGTGCATTTCGCTAAACGGCCCTCTGGAAGGGGCACCAGTGAAAGGATCGCCTGGCGGAAAGTCGGTGAGTGCCGCGCGAACCAGCACGCGTTCGCTTCCACGCTTCTTCCTGTTCACTCACCCTCCGCGACATCGTGTACCTGCGCAATAGATTTAAAGGGCCTCGTAGGGAACGCTTCAGGAAATTGTCTGGATTTTTTTTGTATGATTTAACAAACGATTTATAGGAAGTGATAGAGCATTAGTGAATTGACACAAGTGACGACGTTGCTGGTTATAGAGTTTTGTTATACAAGTTTCTTGCGATTATTGCAGCACAGTGCAGTAGAATAGAAATTGTAAGAAATCGTGAAACTCGTATGGAAATTTAGCGAATGATAATGTCAGCGAACTGACAAGTGATACGTTGCTACGTATGTTACGCGATATTCTTTAAATCTGTAGAATACAAATTGTAGCTGATTCTCAGCATTGTATAGTAACGTAAGAAATGAATAGCATTTTAACGAACTGATAAGTGACGCGTTGTTGCTTATGGAGCTTTATTACACGGTATTTTGTAAATATAGCGATACGATTTTTACGATACAAATTGTAGAAAATTGACAACTTTGTACAGTAAGTTATTAAATGATAATGTTAATAAATTGACAAATATCGTGTTATTGTTTATAGACTTTCGTCGCGCGAGTAATTCGTGTAATTTTTACTATTTCAAACGAGATAATTAACTGAATCGTAAGTTTGTAAAATTTATTTGTTGAGCTTGACTTGGTTTAGTAACAAGCTTGCAACTATTGTGCAAAAATATTAAGCACATGCGATTTGTAAAGTTTTCTTGTATAATGTTAGTTTAATTAGGTCAATCAATCTTTTTTGTTGCGTTAGAGAGGAATTCGTCGAGATGAAGCTGCGATAGTGACAAAGCGGGTGTTAGTGTTTATGACATTGGTAACAGTTATGACATTTGCAATGTTGTACAACATTTTAACTTCCAGTTATATTTTTGAATAAATTAAAAGTTACACGTTATTATAGTTGTTAACATGAAATAAGCGAAAAGTTCGACTGTTTTACATCTATGTTTTACAATTGAATATGTATGCTCTATATTTGTATTTCCGTGATAACATACAATCGGCGATTTTGTTTTCTCTTAACCGATGGTGTTAACTGTTTCTGTTTTGATTACTACTAGGGTACTTGATGGAAGTAGGTGTTAGATTGTTTTCAAAGGGAAACCTAACTGTAACGAAGACATACATGTATATACTTGTTTTGATGATTGTGCTTAATTTTGTCAAGGGGAATGTCAAGTGTCTGTGTTGATTGACATTGAAGCAGATAAGCAGTTCTTCGTTTGCATTATACGAAGCAACTGTTAGGGCGTATAAAATTGTCTAATTTATTCTTCGATTATTTAAAAATGAAATATCGAACATCTTATTTATAATGTTGTCTCTATGACGCGTAATACAAATTAATCACCTATGATTGTTACGCGATATTTTTACATATTTAATAAATAATATTTTCACAAATTCCACGTGAATTTATATCTTATTACAAATTTTGTTCTTCGATCTAATAGACGATTCTAAAAATAATATCGATCTATTTAAATATTTGTCTTCGTCCCACATGTGTCTGAAATATGTGTCACGCCGTGTTTTTACAGGAGAACAATTATAAATAGTACTGTGAGAAGCACGCTCGTGATCAAATCTATGTATAAATTCGCGTGTATTATTATTTCGATATTACGCAATAATCATCCTCGTGGCTCATCGTCGGTGATTTCCTTCGAATTTTAACATCATCGATGCCATATGTGCGGAAACATCGAACAAAATTTAATTACTAGATATATATATGTATAATAAAAGGGACGAATCACGGATTGCTCATGTTTATCGCGAATATCTGCAACATCGTAAGTTACCTACATCTTTCCTCTTACTTTGTATTCCACTTTTGTATTCCAGTTCAAATTATTCTCCATATAATTGTATTATTAACAATATATTTCTTGTAAAAAGTTACATAAGAATGGACGAGTTTCAGTCGATAGTCGGACAGACAACTTTCGATAACTTGTCTAATCGCTCGCCATTTGCGCTCAGATTTGCTGTCCTTTCCATCGTAAAAACTACTCGCGAAACTGCCTATTAAAATTCTCCTTGATATACGAGCGAAAAGTAAAAGTAATTGACAGTTAATGTTAATTAGAAACAGAGATTTTCAAAAACTTTGAAATTAACAAATCTTCGAAACCTCAAACAAATATTTGTCACTATTGTTAACGTTTACGTTTGACGATTAACAAAATGAATAACTTTGTAGTAGCGCGTGATCTGTGGATTATTTGAATTATTTATCAAATATTAGGTCATCCCATAAGCAATGCTATCGTTGGGTTTTATGCAATGATTTCTATTTTCACGATGTACTTCTATCTCTTGTAATTCTTTATTTTTATAATACTTTAATAGTAGAAAATTCCATTACTGTAAACTCGAATTTCGAGAAAACCGCATTCCTTGCAAGATGACCCAATATTTTTCGATGGAACGTAAATATCATATTTTTCACAGATGGATATTTTGTTTTTTACATGCGAGTAATTGAGAATCGGTTTAAGGCACAGATACACGCATACCTGTGCTTCTGATCCACTTTCCAATGCAATTGAAAGAAATCTAATAGATTGCTGCAGATTCGTATCGCGTTACGCACTCTTACAAGTGTGAACGCACGTATTGCGTTTCGATATAGGAGCGTTCTCAGATATCGAACAAATTAATGCAACTGATAGCAGGAAATGTTACGTAGCGTTCTTGTTCCGCTACGATTCGAGTCTCTTATCATCCAGGATAAAATCTATCCAACATTGATCGTCTTGACGTCAATTCACAAATACAACGAATTAAAGTGAATTAGAATATTCGACATTTTCAGTTGTTTCGATTGATCGATGTATTTATATATATGAAATTGAATCGATTTGAAGTCAGTATTTTGCAGCATTCGCTGGTTTTTCATTAAGAGCATCGGACAATTTTCAGTTATTTATTTCGTTTTTTTTTTACTCTTGACAGATTTGATTTATTTATTTGTACATTTTACTTTCGTAAATTTAATTAAGATTATTGAAATCGCTGTTTTATTTTTAGTCGTATAATTTAATTAATTAACTCTCTTTGTCTCACGATGACTAATTCAATCTTGAATATTAATTCACGTATTCGTCTCAAATATTCGCTTTCGCGTATAAAGTATTATATTACTTTCAAATATTTCAATTTTCATTGTTTCCATTTTCCCAAATTTACACGTTCAATCGCACTTTCTCAATTTTCAGAATAAAATATTTCGTAATAATTCAATATTTCACGAACTCTCGATGTTATATCCCCCAGTGAAAGGCCAGTGGAAAACATCGAATGAAATTTCTACAGCGAAAGATAGAGAAATTTTCTACGAAATCTCAAGAAACCTAGCAGCGGTAAACATACGTGGGTTAACATAATGAAAATCCAAAGAAGTACTTTTAGATAGCCGGCGATCGATTTGTTTGCGATCCAAGCGGAAACGCGGAGAATCAATCAATGCGTTCGCAGTCCAAGAATCCTCCCTCTACCAACTCGCCACTAACGCGTGTTCGTTCGTTATTCTTTGATGATGGTGCGGCACGTACTTGCTGCGTGTCAGTTTCTCGCATGTACATGCACTTCGATTGTTTAAATGACAGAAGATAGCATTGTTACCGCTATTCTCGGCTGTTCCGATTAACCATCGGGATTTTCCTAACTTACGAGATTGCCCCGTTTGTTGCAGATGTTCATGCGTGCTGTTGGTAGATCGATTATTGATAGAAATATGTATAGTGTCTTTTTGGTTTTCTGTTTATTCGACGATACGCTTATTTGCTATGCATAGCAGCATCATCGTAGAACGTTATTGTGGAATACTTATCGTATCTTATACGCGCTTGAAATTATATTAGTTAATCAGAATACACGTTTTTGTGCCATTTTTTATGAGCGATCACGTTCGCTTGAAATAGAAGTGTGGAAATCGTGGCAAGTTGCGTGATTTTTATTTGTTGATAGTTCTAGTTATCGAGTTTAGTGTTATGTATCGTATATTATATATAAAATATTTATAATACGTGCACATAATTTCAGCCTCGTATGCAAATGCATACGCAGTTTCGCCAGTGGTCCTCTGTCTTAGTGAAATTTCTTTTCAATAGGAATATATCGAGCAGATTTACTAATTTGGATAATACCTTGTTTTTCTTTTCTAAAGGACGTGGATAGGTTTTGAAATACAATTTTTTACGCAAGTTTGTAATATTTACAGCGACGAATATTATCGGAAGCTAGAAGGTAGTTTCGATCTTAGTCACGATAAAGGGCAATTTTTATGTTAAATTTATTTACAAAGTTTCGAATTTTCTGAAACTTGTTTTCTATTATAAATCAGTGAATTACGATTGCATAATGGTTTGTATAAATTAAAGAGATTGAACGTAAATTAATTAAATAATCGTAACAAAGTGATTGTGTAGTACGTAAAATAATTTTGAGTAATTATTGATATATACTAAACGTATTAGTCTTGTTCTAAGCAATTTTAAATTAACTGTTATACCATTAATGCCCTTTATTTGTTCTTTATTTCGTACAGTAAATACAAATATTTGATGCTCTCAGTGAAAAAGTTATTGTTCTCTATCAGAAATATTTACAGTTAGTCAGGTTTATCCTA
This sequence comes from Bombus difficillimus, assembly GCA_014737525.1. Taxonomy (NCBI): domain Eukaryota; kingdom Metazoa; phylum Arthropoda; class Insecta; order Hymenoptera; family Apidae; genus Bombus; species Bombus difficillimus. The sequence goes on along the minus strand of JACXIT010000003.1, from coordinate 263,734 downwards.
AAGTCCCAAGGTTCCCTTACAAATACGTGAACCCCACGTGAACCTCGCGTGAACCTCGCGTGAACCTCTCTCGATAATCAGGAATTAACGAAGTTTTCTAGAGGATAACAGACTGGCTTCATGTTAAGACCCGTATAAGGTTCCTCGCGCGTGTTTTACAGAATGTTCGAAAAAGTGTAATTGATGTTCAGCCGCGAATGAGCGGCTAATTTACTTCAACGTCGGTGTGCACAATCTGACCATTCATTAAGTCTCTAACGAGAACCTTATAATAAAAGGGTTAACTTGACGAAGTTACGAACTTTCTCAAATACCGATTAAGCGTGAAAATGTTTCTTTTCACACTTATTTAAACGTTCACTTGATTTTCTCATTTAAGAATTTAAATTATGAAATAGAATTCTTCTAAACTTAAAATGAATTTAGTAATAAGTTGCGCATCGTGTATAATCCTACAGTGAATATTTATAATAATTGCTCGGTGTAATTAATTAAGTTCAAAAATGTAATGTAATAGGAAGAAAATTTACGAGCACGTTCTCATCTTTACATCGATTGAACATAAAATTACAAACATATATCAGTAATATTGGTTTCAACAGTAGTAATAGTATTAATAGCATCATTAGTGTCGTATAGCGTTAATATTATTATGGTGGTCTTATCAATTATGGTATCGATCGAAGGAAAATTATGACGGTATATTATCTGGTATTGGGTTTAACAGCTTCGGTGTTATTCATCTATATATAATAAAGATATAAATATACTACAATATATTTTATTTCACATATATCGATACATACGCTATACCCAATGAAAATGAATATCGCAATAATCGTATTCTGTTAATAACGTGGCTCAAACGTGATAAGTGAAAATCTGTTATTCGTTTCGATTGACAATATTCTGTAGATTATTCTAGACAATATTGATTTTCGTTGATAGAAAGTGGAAGAGTCTTTTGTCTTGCTATCTGTGTATATATTTTTATCGACTCACTGGTGAATCTAAATGTCTTCATACACGTGACTAACAAAACTTTCTTACGTAATGTCGATTTGAAACAACAAATTTTCTTGCAATGCTTATCAATTGTAAATGTGTTTACTCGATTATCCTTGATCGACGTAATTATCAGACGGTTGAAAAATTTTTGCGCTAAGTGCAACAACAAATTTATTGGAAAATGAACACAGATAGGAGACACGATAACGTTAGCAATAATAATAACGATAATTTCTATTTGAGAACATATACTGACATCATGCTGTCGCTTTTAATCGTAATCATTGCCAATTTGCGAATGTTACATTAAATAACATGAAATCGTTCGTTCGAGCGATTCTTTGGTTACAATATTTATGTACATTGTAATGAGAAGGTAGAAGAGTTGCGCGTGTACGTTGAATGAAAAGAAAATAGAACGGTCATCTAGGAACAGCTCATAGGCTTTGGAGGATAGCCTGATATTTGAGTTGTACGCGTTCTCATGTTTGGTAAAGCGATGGCCATTGTTTACGTCGTGTTTGTTCTAAAATCGAGTCTTTTAATAATTTAATATTTTTTTACCACGGAGAATAACCTAACTCTTAGTACAAAAAATATGTGAATAATTTATTCATAAAAATTTATTTGTTTAAAAGTAATTCCGTATATTAAATAGTCCAGGCGAACGAAATCGTGAGTAAAAGATAATTTGATATATAATATATAATCAAATTGCGGTATAATTTAACATAAATTAAGGGTGAAACTATTAACAAACTAAATTATTTCACGCGATTATCGCATAGTCGCATCGGAACTATATACACAATGTACATAAATTGTAATTAGTATGCGTATATTTATGCATTCATTGGAAACGCGAATATATAAAAATACGTAAAATATTCACAGTATAGAAGTCTCTATAATATTTAACGAATGAACATAATCTTCTATTAGACTCCATTCCTTTGATTGTATCGAAAAGAAGCATAAATTTGCATAAGTCTTCGCAGTGTAATTATGATCACTGTAAGAAGAAGCACGCTATATGATAGCTAAAAAAAATATAATCGAAAATTACCCATAATTTAAAGTACAAAGTTATTAAATGCGAGTAATTGGAAAAAAGATAATTAAATACTCATCTGTAGAAACTTACGATAATTGGAATCTGAGGGAGCGTTTCTCAACCAGCCAATTATCTCCGCGTAACAATCTTATTAAATCACACTACCGTCCCTCCGATAAAATATACACCTATGTATGACTCTTGCACTTTTGCAATTTTACGTCGTCAATTTGCAAAACAAAAAAATCCCCTGCCGTACCTACAAATGACACAGTAGGTGTGACACGTATACGGATGACCGGTTGCAATTTATTTTCGCCAACAGGTATCCAATTTCTTGGCAGGTCTCCGTCCGAAGGCCAAGAGTTTAGCCGACATATAGCAGTAACGCGGTGTATCGCAATCAAGAATAAAATTTGCCCGTATCTCGCTAGCCTGGCCGGCCACGACCTACGATGCCCAGGTGTATAAGGATCGCCGGTGGAATCCCTCATAGGCGTCTAGGTTGTCGACGCGGTAAAAAGGAGCGAGCATAGTCTTTGATGTTAGCGGCCGAGTCGTCGAGGTTGGGCTCCATTTCGACCTTTGATCCCCTCCTGCGTGAGTTCACGCTCGTGTTCGCGGGGCTAAGCTTGGCGGAGGTGGCGCGAACGACGACCTCGATTCGACGTCACGTAGTTTCGATTGATCGTGTCAGCCTTTCGTCGACCTTTAAATCGTGATTCGTCACGTGGACGCGTCAGGTAGACCCTTGTGGAAGCAGGACGCAATTTGTCAGGTTCCCAGTCGCGGTTTTACTTCACGCGAATCAGAAAACAGGCCGACCGAGTCCTGTCGATTGCTTTGACCTTCAAAGACGGAGAGAGAACTGCATGACGGGAAGCGTCGAATCGCTGCAATCGATTTCATACCACTGTTATTCGTAAGATCGTCGGAGACCTTCCTTCTTCCTCCTCGTTGGTAATGGGTGTCTTCCAAGTTGTCACGCGAAGATTCAAGTTAGCGAGAGGGGTATTTACGGATCATCAAGTTTGTAAAACGGCCGGCGATTTTCAAGTCGTAAGTGCTACGCGAGAAAGCGTAGCTGGAGTAAGTAAGAAATTACAGTCCTTGGTCACCGAATTAGAATTGAAAACTTTCAGTATTCTTTGCGGTTCTTCTCTTAGTAAGATCGGCGAGCGCGAGCGAATTCTATTAAATCGTTACGGTATATGTTATACACGTACGTTAACGAAAGCATTTGGACGCTTAGGAAAATTGATGTAGGTACACGTAATATTATGTGTATTATACGAAACATTTTGAAATTTCACTGGCATTCGAAAGCAGTCTGAAAATATATATAAATTTCGAGATATTTTGCGGAAGTTAACACATATAACGCACACGTAACAATACACATGATATATTTGCAAAAGATTTCTATATTTCGAATACTTTCACGAGCTACTGTACATGTGTACAATATGTGTTTTTTTCGTTTGCTTTTATTACATTACAGTGTTTAATTATATTCCCTCCATTATGCGCTGCATAACATTTTTTTGAATTCTTTATATCCTCGTTTCTTTGATAAGAATCCCGAATTTTTATCTCCCAATCGGCTAATGTAGCGATCGAGAATGCATACAAAGATGATTGGACCAGATTCCGAACATTCCGAATTCCACTCACGTCGAGTGAATTGTCCGACATGATATAGTATTATATGTATTTATATGCATAGTAATAAATCAAACGAATGAAATAATATATCATATACGATCGTCTACGTATGTAGCGATAGTTCAGACAATCAAGGACAATTTCCCGTTTATGTGTTGCAGTATGTATTTATATAATGTATTGTAGTTAGAAAAGAGAATTTTCTGAGGAATCTCTTTGAATGAATTCTCGCTCCATTAGTAGATAGTTTTGTCGTTTGCAAGTATTTTGACATTTCCGTCAGGAATTTATTCAACTGAGAGTTATAAGAGAGCATCAGAATGGATCGTGCTGAATGCACAAGGCGTATATGTATAGTTAGTTGATTAATAGCAGTCATATGTTTGGAAGTTTTCATCGTCTGTCGTCAGTCTGTTGACGAACTTTGGAGAAACGCACGAGATTGATGGAAGCTCGTTAATTATTTTATAAGTTAATCTCGAGGCAAATGATGGAGCACCGATGAGAATGTTATATCATTTTGATTGGTCGATATGGATTTTCATTCCTGTCTTTCACGAGCAACTACGTATTACTCTCTTTCTTATTCGTACAATTACAGACTTGTGCAGTGGGTATCAATCAAAATTTAACGAATGATTTGTATTCAATAAAAATTTTACTTACCATAAATGATAACGTCAATCAATTTTTCTTGTAATCATATGATATATTAAAGGGATAATTTATCAAAATTTACAACAACTAAATCCTTTGGTCGAACTTTGATTAACATTTTTAGAAATGTTTCTAAATAAAGAATTTTCCATCGAATCGTTTACTAAAATTTACAACAGACAAGCTATTCAAACTTGTATCGATGGTGAAATCGTCAGAAATATTTTTAAATATTTTATCAAATATTTTCATACGTTAGCGTAGTCGATTCTATAAATGCAAGAATTAAATGAATTCTCTTGTTTACCTCTCGTAATGCAGTTCACCAACTATACATCGTTTTTCCGCCGATTATCTCTGTTATTCTGTTTGATTCGACGAGTGTGATTACGTCAGCGAAAGTCACCTTGAACCAGAGGGTTGCGTTCGATCCAACTGCTTTGGGTGGATTTTAGTTCCTGAATGTCACCACAAGGCGCAAGCTCCTCCCACGATTCTCCATGTGGTAGTTTCACTCGGTTTCCTGTGTACGATCTGGAAAGGTCATCGTGAAGAGGTCGTTCTCCTTCGTACGGATTAGTTCTTCACCAGAAAAGTAGTAGGAAAAGGATGGCTCAGGATTTAACGACGCCCAGATTTCGTTTATCGTGCCTAACTCGTATAACGTTGTGTAGGTTCTCTGATCGTAAAATCTCGAGGAATAGCTTTCTGTTGTCGATATCTTTATTCTTTGTATTTATTTTAAGAGAAATCTAAGCGTTCCTTAATCTTGTGGTTACAACCATTACCCGAGAGTAAACTGAATTTTGTGTTTATGCATCGATTAAAATTTAGGTTGTGAAAACATTTAGATAATTACGGTGGAAATAATATTTAGATAAGATTGGTGAAAATATTTGAATAATTGTGGAAATTTCTCGAGATTTTTTAACATTGTTTGACAACGTTTGTGAATATTCGTATATGGCGTCAACTGTAAAATATAGAAATCTAGAATGATAATCGAAATTTAAACGGTCGAAGAATACAGTCTTTTTGTTATAACAACTACTTCAAATAAATTTAGGTCTGTAACTGACCTGCAATACTAGATTTCTAGCGGCTCGTTCATGCCAGAAAATTCTTAGGAAAGACTTCGTCATTGCCAAGATGCACTAGATTTACAGAATTTACAACAGATATTTCAAAGTTGAACCTCAAATTTTGAGATCCTCTAGATTTCCAAATTTTCAAACAGATTTCTACTAAATTTTAATATCGGAAAAACTTTATCGGTGCCAGCCTTATAGCAACATAGAGAAAGACTGCGGCTATTTTTACAAGACACGAACCTATACACGTATTGAATCATAGCCTGTTAATATCTCTTCTTGCGGAAAATGTTTTTATCGTATTGCGGAGAATCGTTACGTGCTTTCTAACGCTCTCTAACAAATTGATAAGCGTGTCTACTGACCTAGAGGAGTAATAGTAATTACGCGGAAAGCTTTTAATTACCGCTATACTCATTCAGAGGCAGTACTTAATTAGCCCTTGAGCAGTCGAGCAAGCGGAAAAACAAGTGCATAACGCAAAGCATAAGTAAGTAGACGACACGATGCATTGACCGCGTGCCAATTTCATCCGCGTGCCGTTTTATTTTAGCCGCATTTGTCTCTACGCTACTCTTTTTCTTTCTTCTCAATTTTTCAGTCAGGACCCTGTTGTACGATAAATTATTAATTAATGATATTGGTAAATTGCCGAGTTAGAAGATTTAGCTTATAGACACTTTTATACTTTTACAATTTTTTTTTATATTTTCTGTTAAATAGGATAATCAAATAATTTATAATTTACAAAATTTACTCGTGCAACTTCATTCGTTTCATTGTTAAACCTGTCGTTGTCGTGAATATTTATTAATATTGGTAACTTGTAACACGTAACATATAAAATTCCACTGATGATGTTAGTTGAACTGTGCAAGAAGCTAGCTTGCCTTTTTTCCCTCGGTCGAACTTTTGTTTTAGGACGCGTCGATGCTCGTAGCAATGTGACGATCGACCTTTTGCCGTCTCCAGAAATAGATATCGGCGTGAAAGCCAGGCAGAGAGGTGGTCAAAGACACTATGCTCCCGATTCAGCTCGATTTTTCAGCGAGTTTCGATGAAAATCGAAGGTCGATAAGACGATTACGTTGATTAGGTCGTGCACATTATAAAGTAATATGCGAGACACTCGTCCTTTTCCTTTTATTTGAAATTACGCTCGTATAGGTTATTATATGAACGTTATTCTTATGTGTGAGGGAGAAAGAGAGAGAAAGAGAGAGAGAGAGAGAGAGACATTAAATTTTAATTTCTTATTGGATAAATATTACGACTTGTTAATGCATCATTTATAATTGTCAATTAATTACTACTTTATAATTAAAAATATCTTCATAATTAGTAAACAATTAACTGCGCATATTTATGCAAATGCCATACTCTTACGAATACAACTAAAAGAGTAGAATGTAGACAGAAATAGTTTATCTGTTATAATTATTACTTATAATTAGTACTATAATAATTATAATGATAATAGATCTCATATATTTTTGCAACTATATTTAAGCATATTAATATTTGTTTAATGTATTTTACCGTTATATATTGTGTATCGTTGATGTTATGATAGTATTCAATGTATTTGTATAAATATTCTTCAAGTTCTCATATGTACATAAAAATGTATAGTTTATTTATTATTTAAATGTATAATTCATTCATCATAGTTAGCATCATCAACAGTCATTAAATGGTTTACTGCTGACTGTCGTAAATGGAGATTTGCTGTCGTTAATGAATTAAGATTGTCGTAATGCTCAACTTCTGTTTTATTACTCTTACTCATTTCGTGATATACGCCAATTAAAATGATTGCAAGTGTATGAACTTTACAATGAGCCGTAAGTTTAAAAAGAAATTGTACAAATTTTGTTTTTATTTTTAGAATAACTTTCCTAATATAAAATTTTCGAGGACTCTTGCAAATTTATGAAAATATGATACCTTGTGGTACTTTTCGTACTTTCAGTTGATGAGTAATAGTTTCACGAACAAAGTTAAAGTTTTTCATGTATTATGTACGCGTATATGTATGTTCTAAGAGTTGAAAATATACAGTACATGATTAATGCAGTGATCTATTTATAAACTTTCTAGAGTGCGCGCACTTTTGGTCTTTTTTTAGCGCGATGAATATTTAATTTTAAAACATTAGAAAAAAGTTACATTTTTCAGGAAAATTCAAACTTCCACTTTCAGAAATATTTATCTAATTATACTACATGATATGAAACGAAATCAGAAAAGTATTGCAATGTTAAAAGTTGTTTAAAAATTTGCAATTTATTCCATTAGTAATAATATATAATCACAAATATAACGACATATATCGTGTATATATCATAATTTTCAACGTAGCATTTTTTGCGTAAATGCTTGGAAAATCATAAACTCAGCGTGTGAACGTTTTAACAATTTTCGTTGTAATAGCAGCCAGTTAAAAAAATATTCCTTACAGCGAAATTAAGCGATTCGTTATTTGAACACTGAATAAACATACATATACGTGAAAGCATACTGGTTATCGTCGTATTATTACTTCCTTCAACAATCGACAAAATTGAATTTAAATATTCTTTCGCTCGTAACTAGCTAAATATACCTACAAAATATTTCCCTCGAATTTTTAGAATTTATTTATCCTAATAATCTCCTTAACGACGTCTATGTACATAAATGAGATCAATTCATGGTAAAAGTAGAATTGTAAATCAAGAAAAGTATTTTCACAATGAAAGAATGTTATTACACATTTTATTCACGAATAGAAATAACTGGCACCACAAAATACAATACAATATGTATTATAGAAATATATGATGCAAACAAGCATGTAATACAATATGCAGTACAGTTCTCAATTTATCATATAGAATCGTCCTATATTAAATTCTTTCCTAAATCTTAACACACGAAATTCTTTTCAATTTATTTCATCTTAAAGTTTAATAAAAGTAACACAAACCAGAACTCTTTAAAATATACCACGCATTTCTCACACGTGTTACAGAAAACTGAGGCAACAATTCACAAAGAAACAAAATCAAACAATCGATTATTCTTTTAACCATACTGGAAAAATTCAATTGTTAGTCAACGGTTGCTTTTTCACAGTAATTTATTTTCTTCGCGCTGAACCGGCTTCGAACGAAGGTTCCCTACTGTACTTGATACTTGCAGCCATGAAAAATCGTGACAAGTAGACTCAACATACAGGTTCAGGCATTTTGTATCTTTCGCCATGAATCTCACCCCCATGGTCAATTATCGACGGTCGATGGTACTCGCAAGATGCCAGTAATTAATCGTTCCATCCAGTTGCGCCAATTAAGCCAAACGGCTTGGTATCTTTCACTTAAGTTTTCCTCGCGGCTCGGCAGATCGTCGACGAGTTAATTTTTTGTTATTTATGGTAGCTGGTAATCCTCATAAGTAATGCCAATTACAAGGGCGCTTTCTGTGTTTTCCCCTTGACATTCGCCTGATCAAGGGTTGAGAGTAATATCGCGTGCAAGCACCATGTTTCACTCACGCGCTTGCACACATGTGTACACATAGCATACGCGTTATACAGAGTGCAATGACTTCTGCTTACGCTCGGTCCTTTCGATGATCACATGCGAAATTAACGTTCCTCTTCACGTGTCTGCATCGTCGAAATTTTTCCATTTCGTTTCAAGTAATTTTTAGGTAGTTAGTCGTTCGATGTTTGGCATCGAAGATCTTGCACGCGAACGTGACGTTTCTTATACATGAGAAGAATTAAGGTTCGGAACTGTTTGACTTAATTGGTGTAACGGTATTGAGTTTGCGTTGATATGATTAGGTCACGTTGTGATGTAAATGATTGTTTAGCGAGTTGTTACCAAAATATTATGTAGATTTTCTAATGTGTGACTGTTGGGGTGCAGATATAGATGATATTTTTCTCTATACATTTGTCTTTATTTTTAACAATCGAGGATGTTTTACAAATTTTCATAAAGACTTCTACATGTAAAATAATTGACGATTCATGTAAATTCAAACTCGTGTTCTTGCAATAAGCTTTTAAATTTATTTTGGAGCTGGATTTTTTTACTTGCACAAGGTAATACCGAAATCGATAAATTCCAAAGAGAAATATTAAAGTAAAACTTATTCTCAGCTATTTCTAACATTATTATCTACAAAATCATACGTAATTTTCACATTTTTCGTACAAATCACTTTTTTACGTTTTCACATCGTTTGAAATATTTTTATATCGGATCACAATCGTCCCAACGTTAGATTAATATTCCATGCCTTTGTTAGAATAACCGTAACAATTGGTTCTCATAGAATCACCCGATATACTTTACTTTAACTTCGAATCGTACGAGATGATCACGTTACGTGTGTATCCAGTTATTAATCGTTCAATCGATTGTTAACAGCTTCAGTCTGTCTGTGATACTATTAGGACTACAATTAAATCACTCACGCGTCAATCAGTAGCAATGACTATACGTGATCGATGCGCACGATATTCGTGATTTTATTGCAGATTAACCATCTACGTTCTACGATCCTTTGTTATCTCTCAAGTAAGAAGCAGTTGAATCTCCAACACCTATCATCTACAGCTTCTTAAGAGCATCTTACTATAATCCTATCGTTTCTTCTTTCAATCCTATCTATGATTCACATGTTCATATCGTCAATGAACATTTGCAACATCTACCAACGTCATTACGAATCACATTTCCAAACGTTGAATTACCTTAAATTTATAAGCTTCTCTCAATGCTATTATTCAACACCTGTTGATACAACGAATAACCGACTCTTTAAATATTTTGATAATCTCTGATCCTGGTATCTGATCTAGCGATTTCGTACTTTCCACGTATATCTTCAGATTCGCTTCAGATACCAATATAATCACGATAGTCACACGGTACTAACGAAATTTCATCATCTTTCGTATAACACGTAATAATGTATCGACAAATATTTTCACGCGTTACTGTATGTCACAGAAGGTCAGGAAGTTTCGTCAGAAAAAGCTTCCTCTTGTTTCCGTATTCGTTTGTTGCTACGTTTCGAACGCATTGTTAGAAGAAACGAAGGCGGTGAATACGGCCCTGATACACGCGTACGGAGCAAGTACATTACCGGACGTTTATTTTCACAGGAGATACAGAGGTCCCTGGAAGTCGGTGAGGTTGAAATACGATGCGTTACGCACGATAATGCGTCTTAAGAGAGCAACGAGATTTTTCTCCCTTTTCGCCGCGGGACCACACCCTTAGCCAACTCGTATACCGGGTGTCCCCATGAGCGTAACAACATAATTGCAATACGATGGACGATTATCGGCGTGACATTAATAACGAGTAAAACGGGACCATTATTAATCATGCAAGTTGGATGCGACCACGGGGGAAAAATACGATTGGCCGATTGGCCATTGCACTCGATAATACGTCTCTGGACAGGATCGTTCTCGTTGCATTCTCTTTGCTTCTCTTTCTTTTTTCTTTCTTCTCTCTTTTTCTCCCTTGCATCTCTATTTTATCTTTTTTCGTTCTTCTTTCGCTCTCTGTAACCACTCCCTGCTCTCAATTATATCGAGCGTGTTCGTACAAGCCAAGAGGTTCTCTCTGTGTTTGTTAACGTTCTATCGCGAAGCAACGTCACGCACGGCATCGTACGACACACGCCAGACTTGTTGATTTTCCCTGCGAAAATCACCTCACATGGCTGCGTTCGACTGTTTCACGCGCGATCTTTCTCACTCTATGAAGTATCGGAAGGAAACGTGTTTGACAGTCGCGTGTATGGAATAGAATACATTGTGCCTCGTAACGCTGTTCCATAGTTTGGCTATTGTGCGCGAAATTCTGTATGTGATGTAAATAACTCTTCTTGCAGCAAGCTTGGTTTTTCTACTCGCAAGTTTTTTCTTCTGTAAAGAATTCTTGAAGTATGTATTAATATACCCTAACATATTTAAGTGTCGTACGTGGAATCTTTCTTCTTCTGTAAATATCCTTCCTATCGTGTCGTTCTTGTACTCGGAATATTTTCTGTTTTGTAACATGTTCGGCTGTTATACGTGGAATTCTTCTCGCTTTATAGTACTTTTCTGTCTTGCAGAGAATTATTCGTGTATAGTATTTGATCGTTGTACGTAGAATGTTTCGTACTCTGTAAAATATTTTTCTTATAACATGTCTCGTTGTTGTTGTTGTTAATATATCTCTCGGAGTAGTTTCTATACTGTAACGTGTTCTTCCCTGTTTCGTGAGAATTTTACGAACAAATTTTCTTCCAATAAAGCTGTTATACGCGAAATCTTGTCTATTCTATAAAAAATCCTTCCTATAACACGTTTGCTTTCTATAAATAGAACTCTTTTTCTTCCACAAGAATTCTTTCCGCGTATCTTGTTTAACTGTTATATATAGAATCCTTCCTACCATATAAAGCAAAGATGCTGTACTGTGAAAAATCCTGCATGTAATGTGTTCAACCGTTGTACGTAGAATCTTTTCTGTTCTGCGAACAGCTCTTTCTACAACGTGTTCCACTATTATACACGAAACCTCTACCTTATGCAAAATTTGTCTAGCCTGCGAAGGCTGATCCTATAACAATGAGCGCCAATGTACCCATAATTATTGCTTTATACAAAACTTTTTCTAACTTGTAAAAAATCATTCCTATCATACACAGAATCTCTTCTACATAGCATGAAATTTGTCCTATTCTGTACAAAACCATCTTTATACACTTGTACAATAACTATGCATTAAACCGCTTATTTCTTCCTTGCTACTTTCCACGAAATTCCTCAAAATATCATACAACCCTATTTTCTGTCATCCTCGTACGAAAATTGTCGTGCTCTGTAAAAAATTATTTTTATAACACGTTAGAGTATTATACACAGAAGAGTCCTTTATATAAATTTCTTTCAGCCCTTTAAAGAATCCATTCCTATAAAGCGATCTATTATTATATATGTACAAATTCCATTCTGTTCCTCAAAAAATTTTTCCCGCCAACGATCTACGACGCATTCGAATATCCTTTGCTCGAAATCCTTTCTGCCCAACAAGGAATCCTTTTTCTCGTTGCGCGATTGATCATTTCTACCCTGCAAAGTATCTTCCTGTTACGTCGTTGACTTTGACTATCGTGCGTGGAATCTTCTCTATCGTGTAACACTGTCGTGCGAGGAATCTGTGCTAGCTTGTAACAAGAGTGAGTGATACAGATGAAACGCGACGGACCGCGTACGACCTCGCTCGCGTCTCACCTTGAGGAATGCTTTTTTAGTGCGCCGTTTAAAGGAAGCGATTATTTTTAGCATGGCGCCCGTTGTTGCTCGTCTTCGGATGCGGTCGTAACCGGTGGTATTTCTGTGGTTGCTTTTTGCTTTCTTGCGGGCAGCTTCTGGGTGATTGGGAATGTTGACCCCTCGATCATCGCAGACGTGCGATGAAAATTGGATTAAAGAGACGGCGAAAGTGTAAATAATTGGACGGTTCGAGGCACATTAAAACGATATGGAGAATATCGATCTATGTCTTCTTATCTCGTTCACCGCTGATTAGCTTTTCGTTACTGATAAATCATTTTCGTCGATGTGTTTCGGTTGATTTTATCAAGCAAAACGTAGTACGCGTGATACGTAAAGCAACTGCATTCTGATTAACGAGATTGTGGAAGTTTAAGAGATAAAAAATTTGATTGGAAAAATATGAGAAGTTTGCTTCGTGATACGAGATATGAAATTTTACCAATGTATTGTACGTTTCTGTTTTATATAGATGGACTGAATTTTTTAAAATTATCAAAGAAATACTGTGAAATATACGTATAATATGATATCGAGTATTTCAATCTTGTACCTTTTATGTGTATAATCTTGAATAAATTCGTATAACGAACTTTTAGAGTATTAAAAGTTGTTCTTATCTTACAAAATATAAAAATACATAGAATGCTTACTTAAAAGAAGAGCATTACTTTCGATCAACTTTATTCGTGGAAGAAATATTGGTCTTTTACTACGATAATATATTCTAATAAATATTCTATCAACGTAACATTGTCGTAACAGTAATAACAAAACTGATATGGTATATTTAATGTTTCCTTTAAACAATATATATATATAGGGAATAATTAAATCATTACACCGCAATACGCGATGCTTTAGTTACATCAATTACGTTCAAGCATATAGTCACTGTTTAAGGTCGTATTAAATTAAGGAATGACGCATTCGGTAAATCTCAAAGCACGAATATTAATAACCCAGATCTAAAACTGTTCCAAGTACGACGTCGATAGCGATATACACATATACCGTTTCCTTTCTATCCATTACAACATATTATCTGCAAATTTTCTCGACAAATGTGGCACTGTTTCCATAATTTATTTAAAGTCAGATGATTCATCGATTCCACAAAAAAAAAAAAAAGAAAAAAAGGAAAAAGAAGAATGAAAGCAGATAAAATCCAATTTGCTCTATTTCTAGTAATTTATAAGTGTTTTGTTTGTTTATTTCAAGGAGGTGATAAGACGGCTTATCAGCGCGGGGCCATTGACATTTTGGTCATTCATACTAAAAATACGTAACGTTGTTCTAATTCCCGAGAGTCCATTTTCGTCGTTAGATCAATGATCGATCAATATTTCGCCGGAAACCGCGAAACGTCGCTGCCAGCCAAGATTTATTGCAGGAACACTTGTGGCTGTGAATTAATATTTATAGCTCGTAGAGCATGGTAATAATTTACGCGACTATCGACAACGGGTCTTTGTCCTAGACTGTTCATGCGTATTGAACTTTAGATACGTATATACACTCCCGTTCATAAACATTAGTGCATTTGCTAGGCCCTCTTGCGTAATTGATTTAATATTGTGTTATTAGTAAAATTGTACAAGCCATAAGTTACAATTTATCGATGCTAATAAGTAGATTACGAATGTCTACGGTTTCATGGGACTTTTAAAGATGCAAAAATACACAGAATAAGTAGAATATGTAAGATCATATGAAATATCCAAAGCACGGTAACCATTATGATATTTGACAGAGGAGACAAATCTTTGCTTCTATTTCTTGGGAAATCGAATATTTCAAGGATTTGAAGGAATTCGAATCTTACTTCGTGGAACTCATTGTTGAAAAGAATAAAAATGTCTGTGAGACGAACCATTGAAAAAACAATGAATATATTAGTTAATACATCGTGTTAAATTTCTTGTATAAATATTCAATATTACATTTTTCTTGAATTTTCCTACGAACTTTACAGCCACTCTACTTGGTACATTGGTATGTTATTCGTATAATACTGTGTGATCAAGATTGATTGTAAGGAGATTATTAAAAAGAGAGGAAAGACGTACTAAATATATAAAATATAGGTAGAAGAAGTAGATGTAAAAGTCAAAGTGACTCCAAAAGCAATTCCCCAATTTTTTCGGACAGTAAAATAATCTGTATTTGCGATACAAACAGTCGGCGTTTTTTTTTTTTTCTTGAAATCGCTGCGATTTCGTTCCGCGGATGTACGTATCGTGCATACACATATGTACATACTCTTGCCTCTGGCCAGGAGTTGATGAAAGCGGAAGAACAAGCGAGTGTCGGTGCATTTTAAGGGTCGTTCTAATTAAACGAGCCGGTTTGACGTTCGGCTTCGCTTCTGTAGATCGATCAGGGCTATTGGTAGTTTTTAAAGATCTTTTGTAAGTTCTCGTTTTCAATTAATGAGACGGAGCTTGAAGCCAAAAACGTAGCGAAGGAACAATAAGAATAAGAATTACGATTATTTAGACTTTAAATCGCAGAAGTTTATTTATAGGTGTGATAATATTTATTGTTATTGTTAGCTATTATTATTATTTTTATTATTCAGTAATATGTATTATTATTGTTACGCTCTGAATAGTAAGTTATCGAGAGGATAATAATAGTAATATTATATTATTATCTATAATTTTTATTTGTTATTCTTATTTATTATTATAGCTGTTGTAAGATAATTTCACAGATTTATTCGAGCAAATACGTGAAAGTTTACGCGTACGAATTTTGGATGAATTGTAATTGAATAATGTGAAAGATTATGAAACTATAATATTATTTTGTAATATTATATCTTAATAATAAGAAAATTTGAGAAGTTTATGATTTGACAACGCGCTAGATATTTTGTACGTCTGTTTTTCTGTAGATTAGTTTAACGGAGAAACAGTAAAATTCAGTTAGTTGTTTTGAAATATCATTTATATTTAAATACATGTTTGTGCAAAATCTCCTTAAAATCTGCTAGAAATTTTACACAATTTGGCATGAGCAGTACAACTACAGTCGATGTTTAGAATCTAAAGCTTTAACCGTACAATACACCAATCTGCCAAAAATTACGTAACGTTTCACTTTTTGATCTAGAAATCGTAACAGTTATAACCCAAATTAAAAGAGCATACGAATTAATATCTTAGTTCAAGTAATTTTTGATCAGAAATAATCATTATAAATGATAAAAATTGTAAAGGTAACCGGAAAATTTGAAAATTAATATCTTTCAATCATCTAGTCTTCTGACCAATTTTTTTAAAATTTAGCCATCGTTATCTTTCGCCTGAACAAAAATTAACTTTTTCTCAGTGACCTTTCCATACAATTTTTAAAAATAATTATTATTTTTGGTACCCTGCTTAAATGTGATTACTTTTGAACTCGTATCGATCTTATCGATGTTTTTCAACCATCATTTTAATTTTTATCTTCCATTATCTTTCTATAACCTCGTTTCGTTCGAAAAACAAAAAGAAGGAAAGAGAATGCAAGGAAGAACATGAAGGCGTTAAAAATTGGAAGGGACAAGATGCTTAACACGTCTCGTGTCTATTGGTCGTAAACTTGGCAACAAATAAAATTGACGACATCGCTGTTACTTTGGTAATGACATCGTTTGAAATCTCCTCTCGACTCTAAGGACCTAGATTCTTGTTCGTTTAGCATTTCCTGGTGTAAATTGCGTTTCCTTAAAAAAAAAGCTTCTTCAGTGTCACTGCCATCTATACTTGTCTATAATATCATCTATCCACTTTACCAGTGGAAAGTCCAGTAATTCCTGATTCTATGATTCTCTTGATTCTAATGGAATTGGTTACAATGCTAATCAGACACGAGAATCCTCTTTGGAGAAATCAGAAGCAATATTAGCACTCAAGACGTTTATCTCCCTTGTTATGCTCGTCCATGGATTTTTCTTAGACGAGTTTCTCTTTAGAAACTTTGTTGCTTGAATATTTTTGTAGCGCGAGTTTTAGTTTTAACTGAGAAAATGTCTTTCATTAACTTTACACAAGTTTACGGTAGAGTACATTCTTGACTCATTAAAGACCAAACAATGCGCGCGTGTGATGCATTACAACGTTACAAGTACATCAATTTCTTTGTGAAAATTATGAAACGAAGAAAAAGATGTTAAGCGAACGCTTTGTCTTTTATCGTCACGATGTTAAGGATACAAAATTCGATAATACAAATTAATCGAAATAGATTTCAAATGAAACAATGAGTGCATTAACGGAAACATCGGCTGTCGATGGACGAAGAAATTTTCCAACGATGGAAAAATACAATTCGGTCGAAAATGAGGCAAAGGATGCAGCAGGATTAAACTACGCCCATAAAGGATCGTGGCATCGATGACACGTATTATAAGCACCAAGAGATAAATAACAGAACACGTAGTGGCAAGATTTTGTTGTCTGGGGCCAGTCTGTGCACGATATTTTCTTGTACCGTCTCTCTACGTTTCGCTGGCATGAATTATCTTTATTGCTCTTCTCGTTCTCCTTGCTCACCGGGCACCCACGACACGCACTGTTCATGTGACGATCAGAGTACGACGATATGCCCAAGTCTTACGGCGCAACGTTGATATCGTTTCTCCCTCTACTCCGCGTTACTTCCTTTTTCCTCCGAGTTTTCGAACGGTGTTAAGGATTCCAGTTCCATAGCTTTCAAAGTTGTAGAGACACTTGTATAATTTATTGTTTATCGAGTAGCTAGACACAAATTTTCTTCCTATATTTCCTGTACTAAGTTTAGGGCAGCGGTAGTTTCAGGGGAAAATTTGTTGCTTAACCCTTGTAGCATGGAATTTCCTTTTCAGCTGGTGAACAAATTTGTTTCTTCATTAATCGTCGATAATCGAAACACATTTTTCGAAGAGGTTCCTTGAAGTAGATATAATATATCAAAGTTTGAGACTGTTAAGAATTTTAGTTAACATCTTATCGAAGTTGGATGCTGTGTAGATGCAACATCGAACATCAAAAGATTCGGATATATACAGATTATTTACGTTATTAATTGTCGGTGTTTCTTTTCCGTATTTTATTAAGACAAGTTTAACTTTCGTGTAATTTAAGAAATGTTATAGTTATAAACGAATGTGAAAATATTCGTGGTAGTGGTGTCATTACGTGAAAACTACAGAAACTTAAGAATTCTATTTGTGCGTAAAAAGCAGCGAAACTTTGTCTTATTTATCTTTCATAAATTTGTGATTTATGAAAGGGGGAAGTTTTTGAAGTAAATAACGCGAATACCCTGTATAATATCGGCCTAGGAAATTTTCTTCTTAAAGTAGTTGCAACGAATATAAATTCTTTTCCTTGTAAAAGTTTGCGAAACTCGTTGAGAAACTTGCAATTGTATATTCTGTATATGTATAGATGTGCCAAGCAAACGACGTGTACTGAATAAAATTGCACGCAAATAAAATTTTTCGTTGCTTTTAGAATAAATCAATAATACAAAATACATGATACAAGTATTTTATAATAATATTTAGAAAGCGGGAAAATGAAGCGGACCTTCTTTTAATTTTACTTCTCTCCAGTTTCATTTTAACATCGTATCGATCCTCCTCGCTAAACCAAGAATCGTCCAAAAGTATTGATTATATCATAGAACAATCCATATGAATTCGTTTAAGTTCTGCCGTTTGCCAATCTCGAAGAGACATTTGGCATCTTCTCGTCCATTCAAGAATAGTTCCTCTTCAATTTTTATCTGGGTCATTGCGTCTATTCGTTTCCTAGGATCTTCTCCTTGCCACTGTGAGACGACACTTCTGACAAAGAGGTTTACAATCGATGAAGCCTCTGTTTCACTTCACAAAGGAAACGTCGTCGATCGATGATCGATACATACTTGGAGTTACGATTCTAATCTTTGTTTAATCAACCAGCGACTTGTCTATCTCCTTGTTCCTTTCTTCTCATCGTTAGAAGCTTCTCATCGTCTCACTCGACACGGTGAATGGATTCAATGAAAACAAAGTGAGGGGAATGGAGCAGAAAATCAAGCTTAATGAATATTAATGAGTCTATGCGTTCAGTAATTTAAGTACCAAGGAAGAAAAGTTCGATCAACCTCTCGAATAGTTCAGCTCGATATTTTGTTCTTTAACAGAGGTTTCATTCTCTTTTATTTAGATATTCTTCATAAAGTTGTGTATCTTGTACCGTACGTACAGTAATATTTTACAAGAGAACTTGTAACGAAAAGAAAATGTACAGAGCGATGTTTTCCATATTCTCCCGTCCCTTAAATTATTTTTATGCAAGACGATTGTTAAAGTAAGTGGAGAAGGTGAAAATCAGTTGGAAATAAATTACAAGAATATAGCAGATAGAAAATATTAGAGATACTCTATTGATACAATTTTTGTAAGAGTGCCATCGATTGGTCAATAATATTGTCGATATTTCAAGGTTCTCGACGAAACTCCGGTTTTTCGATAAATATTAAGGATACATATTGATCCTTTTAGCCGAGGATCTTGAAACTTTGACAATACACATATATTGATAGTCTGAGGTTTGCTATCCTTAAAGCTTGCTATCCTTATGGAATGAAAGCAAGATTTGCCTGGCCATTTCAGATATAATGGAGGAATGAGTTGCTACAAATATAACGGTACACGTTATATTTAACCAAATTTTTCATAACACTTGAAACATCTATGTGGCGTTAAAGCGATACAATAAAAATTGCAGAAACATTTAGGACGATCCAATAGAGAAAACATCGTTTCTTTTAGGAAAGAGGGAACTTTTGAGATTCACTTATTTCGATGATTGGTACTATACTTTGAGATTGTTGTTTAGGATTTTCTTCATTTGGAATTTAGAACGCGATTCTCTGTATTTGGAGCAGTTTTAAAGCAGAACGTGTTTAACGTAATTTTGGCAATTACAAATGTCACATGTTAGTAGGTCAGATTTCGAAACTAGAGCTCTGGTAAATTTGTACATTTGGTATATGGAAAATTCTGAGCCTGTATGATATTCTTGATAAGAACATTCAGAAAAAAACGTTTAATGACATCCACGATCCTTTTCGTGTGATAATTGCGTGAAAAAAATTCGCGAATCGCTCTAATTAATGCGCATTACGTATATGAATTGCCGACAAGTTAAAATTAGTCGTAGTCTGAATGTTTTTAATGTTATCATCGTTGTGACTTGTATTTAGGTCATCTCTTATCGCGTACCTATTTCGATAAGGTGCAGAAATCAATGAATGATTTTTTGCCGAAGTTGTGATATCGCACTTGTTATAATCTAGTTTCCACGTTTATATCTAGTTCCGATATTTTTGTTTATAAACAATAAGTTTCTTTAAAATAATATCGTTTAGAATTAACGAATCGTACGGATATTAAATTGTATCTTGCGACAATAGTATGTGATTATTACCTTAAATTATGACAATACGTCAAATTACTCTATGAAAGCAGTACTAGTTTATTTCCTGGATCGAATATGAATTAGAGAATTTCTAGATATATGTAGAATAGAAAGTTTTTTTAATAAATATTAATACGATATTTTAACAGTCTTGTATACGGGTATTATATGAATATAATAAAATAATTCGAGTCCTAAAATATCTTCTATATCGAAATTTCCATTTTTCCCGAAAGAAAGTGACTCTTTCTCGCTTTAAAGTGCGTTCTAAAGAGTGCAATACAGTTGTATACATCGTATGATGTACAATTACGTATAAACAATATGTCAAAATAACAAATACCTATATTGCAGGATATAAAACGAAACAACATCGATTATGAGGACCTAGTGACATAAATACCGTTCAGATCCAATATTTATAGATACGAATAAGATGATAATACTTTCTTATCATTCACCTATTGCTTCGAAGATAATAATATCGCAGTAAAACAATACTTGATGTTATTCACATTTCCAAACAATTCTTACGCATTTGTAAATATGAAAATGCAAATGTAAATCGCTTATCTGTCGCAAGATAAATAGAAAAATTCCACTCAAGTATTTATCGCTATCAAATACATCGTTTGTTAATGAAACGATTAAATATCGTCTTTAATATAGCGCTGTCTAGAGAAACATTTCTCAAAAGTAACCTTAATCGTCGTATCTGATCATCGCAAGATCACCGACGTAGATGATTCAAGACTTTTGCACAGACGCGCATATATCTCTATCTTCGATCAAGTTGACATCTTCTTCCCTATTAGAAGATTCAATCTGATCCGACAGTCTCGTAACACTCACGCGTCGCGCTCATCGTGTCTCGGAGACATCGATGAATCTCTCTCACGGTCCTTTAGGTGGATGTACGCGACGAACCCGGGAGGCAGTCATTCTGGAGGCCGCATTTACGCCTCATTTCATTATTTGCAGCTCGAGTCGAGCCTGATGCTTTCTCTCTTTATCCCGGTTGAAAAACGAGGTTGCCTAGGTACCGCAGTGACCGTGTTGGCGTAGGTCGCGTACAGTTAAGTCGCGATTACAAACGCGTAGGCGTTTCGTACTGTCGCGATAAGATCGATGAAATCGGCCGATAAGATCGATAGGAGTTCCATTCTTTAATAGCAGGAATTGAGTGCGCGCATAATTTAATAATATTGCATCCTTGCTTGATTTACGACTGGCCGACGACGCATCAAATGGCCGGGCTGATTTCCTTTCTTTTTCTTTTTTCTCTTTTTTTTTTTTTGTTGCCAGCTGCACCATAACGTACCAGTTTACGAGGTACGCACACTTCGTCCTGATTTCGTTCGGGTTTATCCTCTCGGTGCCATTGAAAAATATTGCTCGGTTTCCTAACCGATAATAAATATACTCGGGAAAGTATTTTGCACACTTCCTATAGAAAACTTTTGCGTCCACATCGCACGCGTTACATAAAACATTTCGAAATTTCATTAGCATAGTGACGAAACATCGTTGACATTACTATATTGGTCAAATTTAAAACCAATCTGAAAATGTTTGTGGAAATTATAAGATATCCATTGTAAATATATGTTTAATGAAAGTTTGGCGTACAACGTGAATGATCATTTTAAGTGCATACAACGAGTGTTAAACTTATGATTACACTGAATGCAGGTTGTTCGACAAACAAGCGTCCGATTATTTTCCCATATATTAAACGAAATTCTATTTCTTTTTGAACATGTCTCGCTCACTCTGTAAATGTTCCAAAACATCGATTGTCACGATATTAATTGGGACTGTAGTTTTTTTACAAAGCTTCTTGGAGTTTTCACCAATCTTCGAAAGAGTTGTAATTTATTATTTATAATTAGAAAATCCAGGAGCTTGTTTCTCACTTCCCAACTGTGTTATATTTAAGTACTCCATTTTAGATACGAATTAATAGCAAAATTTGAATAATTATCATATCGTCTCGTGTGACTTCAATTATAGCGGTGGATGAAAGTATCTAAACGGTTATCGTAGGAAGCTTGTTATGTTACGTATTTTAAAATTTTGTAAAACTTCTAACGAGACGCATGACTATCACGATTATATCGATAAAATTTGAAACCAATCTGAAAATGTATACAAAAGTTACAAGATACTAGGTACTCGTTATAAATACATACTTAATGAACAATTAATATACAGCAGGAATAGCCGTCTTGAACGTACAGATACAAATAAAAATGAAGAATATTTGAGCGATTTTATAACTACGAGAGGCAACACGTCATTTCTTGAGTTTGATCTACTAAGAAAATCGGGAGCATGCTGAACAGAAAGGTGTCTTTCTTTAAACATTACGTGGACGTACCTACCAATTAACTGACAGTCTTAGTGGAACAAATATGGAAGCGGTCACTAGAACAAGTGCATATTGAGGTTTAAGATCTGCTTAAGATCTGGATTAAGAATGTATGGATACAGATTATTCCATTAAAGTTCATCTCTGTTCGTGATTCTCTCGAATTACACATCCTGTCATTTAAATCACTTTTAGGAAAATATTCATATATTCGTAGCTGTTAAATACTAATTTCTTTTTATACATGTAACAAAATAAACGGAAGTAAAAGTTCGCAGTTCCAAATTAATAACACGAATTTTTCAAATACACAATCAGCGCTTCGATTCGTGTGTATGAAATAATCATTTTAATTTTTGATCTAGTTCTTTCGATTCAACAGAATCGATATAAGCGTAATCTTGGAAGTTTCAATTCTATTTTTTAGTAATAAAATATTTCTTCCGTTTTACATGTATCTGATCGTGCCTGTATTTGGAGATTATCCAATATAATCTCACTTTCAAGAATTTTAAGTCTCTTTACTTGCAGTAACTTTAATTGCAACGTGTTGTATGACGCATTCTATATAACTATTCGCAATCCGATGAACATAACTTTCGGACATTGAGTATCTTCGATTCCAGATTAGCTATATTATCCTCTAGATGACAAAGCCAATACGACACGTTTCAATTTGCACGTTAATTATTTTTATGTCTTACAATTAGAATGATTCACTCATTAACATTCTTATATTAAAGTTCTATCGTTTACTTTTACATTGTTATAAATATAAATATAAAACGCGTAAGTGGATAGCGGATTTTTATGTATTTATGGGAATCGTATTTCGTAACATTCGATATTTGATAAGTAAAACGAACTTCTGTCTAGATTCCATTTTTTAAATTAATTCATAACAGCACGAATTTGCATAAATATTCGCACACCACACATAAGTAATTAGTAAAATTGTAGTACGATTTGCATATGGAAAATTTCTAGGTTGGGCATTTTAGTTGCTTCATTAGCAATTCAGACAATGCGACGAATAACAAACAATAGTCTGGTAACTGAGAACTACAACTCATGGTGAAAGTCACGTTTCAGCACGTATCGCCACTGTTAAGAATTTATCAGAAACTTATGGGAATGGTTAAATATAGAAACCTGTGCCCGAAGAGTATGAATGAACCTTACGGGTGTTCCCTCTTTGACGACGAACGTTTATTTTACTTCGCTTGGAATTGGTTTTCACGAGCGCGGCAACAAGTAGCACGCGAAACCAGGCGTTTTGTAACAAATTAGTATCGAGGGAGTTCATCGTTTACATAATCATGTCGTGAAAGATAATCGAAAAAAATTGCTGCCGCAATTTTAACGTCGGTAGAAAGTACGCAATTCGTGTAATCTGTGCTTTACATTGAATATTGACGTCATTAATAGCTTAAAACATTTTTCTATGTAATTATTTATCCACATAACAGTCATAAATTTTTTCACGAATTTGGTTGAAAATGGAGTGCTACTAAGTAGATTGTTTTTTTATTTTCTGTTACTAATTGCTTGGTTGTGATATAGAGATAAGAGACTGATTCGCAATTAACGAACGAGTACTTCAACGAACTAGTATTACGTTGCTTACTCACGACAGCCATATCATATCTAAGGAAGCCATCGATCAAGGTGAAGACAATATTATTAATTTTGTCGAAAGTTATGCAGATTAATTTTTATCCTATTTCTTTGTAGTAATTATTTTTAAAAGACGAAAATTCTTCGTAAGATACGATTATTTTTTATTGATTTCGGAAATCAAAATCAAAATCAAAATATAATATTTAATAGTACAAAATAGTTCAGCAAAAAGTTCACAAAACTAAAAAAGTAAAAGATAACGCGGAAAATAACATAAAACACATTATAATACTGAAACAAATATTGGAAATATTATCATTCACGATGTAATTAAGATATCACTTATAATTATCGTATATCACATTATCTTACATGCAAATATTTACACTCTCGTTTATAAGTCGCCAGATAGTTTCGAGAGTAGTGTCTATCTAGTTATTATTTATTTATCATTGAAATGTGATATAACTTATTTTTCCTTATACGTAATTGACAAGCGTCAACTTAATTTTATAATTGCAAAGTCTGTTTATCTCTATCATAGATATACAAATAAGAAGCGTCTCGTAATTTATATGTACGTGTGTTTGTAGTATTCCATGTGATATACATCAGTTAATCATCGTCAATTGACAAATTCTTTATTAACACGATATAATTTGCACTGAAATTTAAGTTCACGATCATCCCGTAATTTCTTAAACGTACAAATATATATCACCTGAAATTTTCAATCAAAACGATACTTTTACGAATCCAAACACAGAAACTAATAAGTATAATGCGAATATTTATGCAAATTATGAACACAATTATAAGAAAAAATTTGTTTCAACCATAATATATTATACCAAGTACTCTACTCTGGATATTACATATATTGTTCTATTATTACTATTATATATATTTTCCTATAAATACAGAAAAATTCGTCGTCTATATGAAAACTATAGGAGAAGAACATTAGTCATAGTTTCTATTTTTCACAGAAGAGATCGTGTTTTCTGTTTTCATAATTTTAAAACTATCGCCTATGATAATATTAGATATTAAAATTCAAGAATTATTTTCAATCTTACATCTTTGGACTTTAACAGCTTCTCAGCTACATCGTATTAAAGTACCATTCTTCGCATACAAAATTAGAAAATCAAGAAAAATGTGCCGATCGTGTCCTTCTTCTGTCATCGTTCTATACAACAAATAAACCAATTCGCCGAAGCAAGACCCATTGATCGTATCACATCGGAAAGTCGATGTTCGTTCGCACGAACCCTTCTTTTTTCTTCGATCAACTTTCTACGGAAAGTCGTGGCGCCACGCGTAAAAAATCTGCTCGTTGACGTTTCTCTTCTGACGTTGAGTTTTCCTCGAAAAACAAATCGCATACTTGGCTACTATCGAGGAAATCCTGCGGATTGAATCGCGGCAGCCGTCAGGACGATCTGTCGATTCTAGCAGAATGCAAGAACTTATCAGTCGTCTTACGAGCAGTTGCTATGCGTTATGGAAGGGGTCCCTGGAGTCACCTACTAGCTCGACCAGTCAGAAGTCAGTGTGTGTAAGCCGGCCGGTCGTGCCGGCTCCTTTTCTGTCTTTGCTCTGCTGCACCTTCGTTTTCCGAAAAATCGTAACTCGACTGCACGTTCATTCAGTCGCATGCCATAGATCGATCGGGCCAAGTGTCTCGTTAACAGTCGAACAAATTGCACCGTCAAAAGCTGCGATTTCCTAAAAACTACAAAGCCTTTTATCCGTCACGAGAAACGAATCATGGTGGTCCCGTTAAGGAGGGATACTCTTCGTGAACTTTTCTTCCACGTTGTGCCTTGAATTTAGCAGAAAATTCGTGATTTACAGTCGTACAGCATCTTAAAGAAGGAAGAGACAGCAGAGATTTTCTCGTCGACAGTGGAGCATTGGATCGAAGCATCGAAATATCGTATTTTCAAGGAGAAATATCGAGAGACGTTCGGTCGTCGAGAACGCGAAGAGGAAGAGACGAGGTCGAGTGAAATTTTTATTGAGTTTTTGTTATTGTTGCTTTTATCGGGACGGAGGGCACAGTTTCTGTGAATTAACGGACAGCAAATTAATAGGCCGAAAATGTTTAAAATTGTCCGACGATTTAGCGTTTGATGGAATTTTATGTTTGCCCTTTTGTTATTTGTGGTGGTGAAGAAACTTTAGTAAGAGTTTGAAAAATCATTTCTTCTCTGACCTAGGGAGAAGAACGCCGTAACGTAAAGTCTTGTCGCTCTCTATTAATACTTGTGTTTCAAGGAAATACGTACGATACAACGTATGCAGAAAGCAGGTGGATAATAAAATAAAATCGTGCATCGAAGAAAGATATCGATTTTTTAGAATTTTTCTAAAGAGACGTTAACTGAAAAAAATTACAAAATTCGAAGAAGTTAAGGGGTTAAGACTAGACAAAAATATTTCTCAACGTTAGAAAAGACAGTGTGCGACGTACAAGTCGTATGTTTCGATGGACTGTGAACGAAATGAACAGAATTGTGATTTTTACACGTTTCTGAAACTGAACTTTGTCGGCTGTGTTGCCAAAGACGATAAACAGGCTACAATCTACATCACCAATAGGGAACAAAAAGTGCATTTTCTCGACGATACGAGAGTAGTGTTATTTATTATTGATTGACTGTTTTCTGAATAACTTGAGATATAGATCGATTCCACTCGAAAACAATTATTCATTGGCGCCGTGCAAAGTAAATAATCCTACCTTTTTCGATAACATCGAATATATTTAAGAAACGAAACGTTGTTTTTCGAACATGTGAGGACAAAGATGCACGAAACCGACTGGAAAGTGCTGGAAGAATCTTCATTGAAGTATAACGAGGTGCCTTCGATCTGATTCAATACGATTTAAGCAAGGAGCATGATTATGACGCATACGGAAGAAGTATCGACGACTTTCGAGTCGAAAACACCGACAGAACAAATGAATGGCCACTCTATGGTGAATAGCTCTTTTGTTTTTTAATTAAATTAATCGATTTAATCTTTCGCATTAAATACAAGTGATTTATCCAAAGACACTTAAGTCGTGTTTTGATCCGGGATTTTAGTATCGCGATATTTTACGTTTAATAGACTGCAAGGTGTCTGTTTAAATGAAAATTGTAAAAGTGAAATGCTCGTTATAATAATATTGGCGGATATTATCGTGAAGCGCCACGTTTCTCTCATTTACATTGGCATTCATCGCTCTATCTCGGTATATCGAAAAAGATACGTAGTATAATAGATAAATTTATTTGTTCTGAAATTAAACACCCATATCTAGTAACGAGCACATTTATATTTAGTTTGCTCCCCGTATCGTATCGCGTATGACTTTCAGCATTTTCTCTCCGCGTCGTGACGCGACGGTGATTTTAACATCGCGCACAGTTTAATTAGTATATTCGATCTTTGATATACGCAAAATACGAAGAACAAATGTCTGGAAATCAATTACGCATCGGCATTTAGAGATTTAATATGATCGCGTTATGATTAGTTAAAACAATCGATTAAATACGCGAAAAGAGAAAAATTTAATGAGATTTTAAACTTTCGTTTGTTCTATCAATTGTATAATTTAATAAGTTAAACTAAACTAATTTACATACGGAGACCGCAGTAGAATGATAAATTACATTTCCCATCATTTCATAGATATAATGTATTAAAATTTGATATGATTTCAAAGAATTTTGTATTTACTAAAACTGTTCTCTGTTTAGTTTTTGG
Source organism: Bombus difficillimus (assembly GCA_014737525.1). Taxonomy (NCBI): domain Eukaryota; kingdom Metazoa; phylum Arthropoda; class Insecta; order Hymenoptera; family Apidae; genus Bombus; species Bombus difficillimus. The sequence goes on along the minus strand of JACXIT010000003.1, from coordinate 235,728 downwards.
ATCAACTATGTAATTTGGACTCTCTGTTTCTCGAATATGCCGAGAATATATTCAGAGTCGTCGATATTCGAACTACCAAACCAATTAAAACGACCAATATCAGTTTCTCTATCTTTGTATTTATTAAAAACATGTAAATGAATTCGGTAATTTAATGTTTACTTTTATTGAGCCATTAATTATATATTTTAATATAGATGGTGTATTTTGGTCATATTGTTTCAATTCCAATTAACTATAAGGTGCTTAGCTGCGTATTAAAGATCGTTAATTTGAAACGCTTTTGATTATTTTTTTTACGCAGCTTCCTGATCTTAATGCTTAGTATTTTAGTCTTTGAGTCCAACAGGTTGTTCTACTTTCCAACCTACTGTCAATTAATAATAACGACATTAAAATCGGAAGATTAAAATAGCCTCATTACGCTTTTCTTACGAGCCTCGTATACATCTAATGTTCCCAGTTATAGCTTCGAAACGATGGAAATAAAACGATTGGAAAGGGATCTTATTAGATAAAATTAAATAGTCTTGTTTTATGTGTTCACTTCTGAAGTAGACACGTTTCAATGATTTTAAAGTCATCTCTCTTTCCTTAGATAGAGCTATAAATCTCTTCCTATGATCTTCCTCTAATCTTCATTCTCCAGAAAAGAAAAAGCTATAAAGACACCTACATTGGGAATTTTTTAATTCAGAAAATATTATAATTCTATAACACAGTACCTACCCTTACGTATATATTTCATACTCAGTTTTACACGAAATACATTCCAAAATTTACAAATAAATCAAGAAAATTGCCTATTAATCCTCTTCCCATTTAAATTGCTTGTTTCTTTTCTGTTGATTTAATCAAACCGATCGAATCTGTTTGAACGACCCGCGTATTATAACAAGCTATTTAGGCGTAACGAACGGTGTGAGTAATTGATCGAGAACTGATTTTTCGATGGCAATTATGCCAGGTTATTGCCCTTGCGGTGCGTGCTATGAATGAATTAACGTTTTACCGCAAAACGAAGGCCAGGTTAATGATAGTAGCACGGCTTCTGGTACACCTTGACACCGAAAATATCGTGAACGAGAGTTGCTGTATTCGGTTGCAGTGGCGATCGGCGGTCGACTGCATCGAACTGAACCTCATCATTTCGACGACGACGGCGACGACGACGAGGACGACGACGACGACGCAATAACGTATCTATGTATAGAAGATGTACGCGAACAGCGTCTTACCGCGCAGTATCTGCTTCTCTGAACCGCGCGATTCGCACGGTCTCCGCGTCGATCAGTTGAAATTTCGCTTCTTACCACGCTTCACTCTGGTACGTAATCAAATTCAGATCATTTCTATCGACGACCTGACTTATTTCAGTTAGATTCGCGTTAGGTTCGGTTATTAGAGTACACTGATTTATCGATTCTGATAGAGGAATAGAGGATGTTGGATGGAATTTCATCGAGAACTATTTTTCGTTCTTTGGAAGGACACGATTTTCGAATTATCAGAGATTGAGAAATTATCTATGAATTTCTTTTAGGAGGGCGTTACGACGCTTATGCAGTTTGCATCTTGTCTATTTTAGGCTAGGTCCGAGTTAGATCTATTTATTGCAATGGTTCGTTTTGGCACGCAACGAAATTTTAGTAATTTATACATTGATTTATTCGAGATTTAATTTTGGTTGGGAATACAGCAGATTAAATGAAATTCTATTGAGAAATACTTTGGAATGATCAAAAATCGAGAAATTTTCTGGGAAAGCTTTGAGTAATTTTTATTTTGACTATTTTAAACTATTTTAGACTAGATTTTAATTAGAATGCTCGTTGCAATGCTTCGTGCTGGAACACATCGAAACTTGGATAATTTAGATCGACTTATTCTAGATTTAATTTGGAAAGGTAATATAGACGTTACAATTATGTCGAAATTTTAGAAATTCAAAATTTTGAATTTAGAGGGATCGTGAAAATTTTCTACGATTCTCTTTGGAAGGGCGTTATATTCAGATTGCTTTCATTTATATGCAAAGATGTATAACAATAGGAAGTAGTTATAATAATATATTAAATAAATTTCGTGTAAATGACTATAATTGTTTATAATCTGTGGAATATATAGCAGAATCCATAAAAATACGATACCCACAGCAATGAAATATTCTACATTACAGAATACAATATTCTATTGCAAAGATAAGTTGTGTTGCGTATTGACGCAAGTATACCATATAGTTATAGTCTGAACAGTAAGATCAATCTGCTTTCAAAATACCATTCAACTTCATCAACAAAATTATCAATAAAAATATCCAAATATTTTTGAACGATAGCATTCATATATGTGTTTGATCCTCAATTAATAATTATTTATTACAATAACATGACAATTTAGAATTTTAAAAGCAGTTCCTTATCAAAACGTACAATATTTAGTTGTCAGTTTCTAAACACATCAATGTACAATTATTTGAAAACAATAACTAGTTATATAATCAGTGTTTAAAATGCATCTTAGGATGAATAACATTTTGAGTAATTCCGCATTTCTCTGACAACAATGCATTGACGTATTCATAGAATTTTCCATGTGGCAGTTAGTCATCGTGTTCCTCGACAGCTGACAATGAATGAACGAATTCTTCTTTTCTTCCAGCGTAGCACTTTGTTCGAGATAGGGTGTAGCTTTATTGCCATGCAAATGCAAGTAATACCGATAACTCTGATAATTGACCCTTCTTCGCTCGAAATAGCATTATTGAACACTTCGTATATATGCATACGATATACCAGCTTTTCTAATAATAGTTGTGTTATTAGCATTCTTACACAAAATTTAGAATTTCTGAATTTTTATATTAGAATGAAAAGGACAGTAATGATAAATTTGATTAATAAAATATGCAACGTAATTACGATGAAGCAAGTTTCCATCCTTATTTTCTCAATTAATATATGTTAATTAAGATTCTAGAATTAATATTATTAAAAATTATTGAAACAATACAGAAAATTGATAACTATAAAATAGAAATTATTTTTACTCCTTTAAATAATTCTATAGAAATTTGCGCATGCTATCAAAAACTATTGTATATATAATAATACAAAATAATAATACAAAAAACAAATAACAAAAATTCTGAAACTATTATAATTATCCTAAATAGGAAGTAGAAATTATTGTTATTCTCTTAAATAATTTTATAAATAATTTATACACCTCTTTCTGCCTGAAGATAAAAGCTTTCATACCGTCATATAATGCACGTATTTTATTACAAATATATACGATGTGCGCTGTTGTACATTTTTACTTGCATCCGTCATATATTATAATTTACAATGCAAGGACAGATTATTGACCCTTAGCGAATTGACACACGTGACATTCTCCTTCTTAAGGCAATTTAATATTGAAAAGCCGCGGCGATAACCTTGTCGGGTCGTTTGATTGGATATTAATGGATATTAATAATTTCATATGATTCGCGTAAAAAACAATGGTCTGTCGAGAAGATGGCAATGTCACACAAATAAATGTGACATCCCCTTGTCGCGATGGTGCCTCACGAAACTTCTGGCCACGCGATTGCTTCATCGTCCTTGCATACTTATGAATACAAATTTTTTGGATAACCGTGCATTCTGATGCACCGGTCGTATTTTTTTCCTTTCATTCCTACCGGTCATCCAACAGGACGACTCGTTTCTTTTACGTAATGAAACGACGAGGAACGAACGCGGACTGTAGTTCTTTTACTTCCATGTTCGAATGTGGTTCACGATTTTTTTCTTTCTTTCTTCTTTTTTTTTTTTTTTTTCTTATATTATACGATTTAATTATTTCGTCCGAAAGTGCAATCGTGCATTTTTGGGCGGAATAAAGTTACCGGTTTCTTCTTTGAGAATGTTCTACCGACGTATTTCGTGCATTTTCTGTGTTCCTTACACGTGTTTTTTCTTCTTATGAATTATCAGTAGGTTGTTAAGATGTCGCTTCTCGACGTGAAAAAGTGTTCAATATTTGCGGTCTTCTTCATTTGCATACTAGAAGTAATGTTTCATTTTGCGTACAGCCGACATTCTGATGCTTATCTAAGACAAATATCTCGTCGGTGGTTAATTTGTCATCACTTGCTGTGATACGTCAAGGGAATTAATATAGTTTTTACTTTTGACAAATTAACAGGTTTCATTTGTCTTGGATAACGTTCTATTTGTATCCTCATCCTTACGAAGTTTAGTTACAATTAATAAGTTCGTTATCATAAATCATAAAATTATGGTATCGAATGGAGTTAAAATTAGAATATGAATTTTGTAAACGTGCTTGTTTTTTAAATCGTTCAATTGAATCGAAATTGAAATTTTTATTTACCGATTCTATTATGATCGAAGAAAAATAGCATACACGCCATGCTATAAGCAAGAGATTCCCAATCTATGGGTCGCGACCCTAAGGGGATCGCAAAGTGTTTCCTGGGGGATCGCCGAGGTTATTTTTACTTGCATTATACAATTATTTCTATAGAAATTTTGTACTCAATTATTATTATAGAAAATGTTATTACATAGAATTTCCGCCCTTGTTTGTTTCAATATAGGTTCCGGTATGTAAATTTTTATCTATGCAAAATATCAAACAAATATTAAAATGTTAAATGAAATTCAATTTAATATTCAAATTTTATTTTAATACTTTTTAATATTTCGCATAAAGAAACATTTATACGTTGAGACCTATAGTAAAACTAAATAAAATATAAAGTATTATTAAATATTAAGAAGTCCTATTAGAAATGTCTTTTTACGCCAATATGTGCGACTAGAAGTTATAGATCATTTAATAAATAATTATAATAGTATGTACGACTCGAAAAAGGTTCATAATTTTTTTTTACAATCACGAGATACGTTAGATTTTTCGATCATTTTGATCGCGATAAGAATTTTTTTTACTAAATTTTTATTGAATTCTTATTAAAGAAATAAGTCCATATGGAGAAACTGAAGGAGCTTGGTTTGACGCTGTGTAAGCCGGAAGTAACTTTGTAAGTTCTAGAAATGCGTCTGGGCGTTTTATTACAATTGCGAATAGTACCGTAAACTCGTAAACGCACGTATACGTAATATGCGTGTCGCAGATGTTTCACGACCAAACGCATTAGAATACGCAGGTTTATGGCTGTGCGTAAACGCAAACGCCTTTGTCAAAACGTGTTTACACGAACTTACAGCGAGCTTGATGATAGTCAATCGTGCGGAATATAGCGAATGTTTCAGCAATAAATATTTTTATTTCTACACCCGATAATAATAAAATACGACGTGATATTGGAGGTCAATAAATGTCTGCAAAGTGTTTATTTTAATGTTCGTTGCGTAAAGTAATGTTGCTTATTCATCAGTTATGCATTATGTTTATGTTATCAACAGTTCGTCGAAACAATCTGAAACAACTTTATCTTGGTTTCGTACAATGACCCACGAAAGTTGCAATATGAAGATTGTTTATTATTCGTTATTTTTGGATGAAATTTCATTAATTTCAGTTAATATTACTTTTAACGTGTAAACTATTAAATTATCAACTCGTAGGCTAACAAATGATACGATGCTATTCAATGATAAGTGAATCGATATTTTACGTATTGCACATAATATAATATGATGCGACGACTATTTTATTGTCACGTACATTTTAATCAATCGGCATATTTATTTTTCGTTTATGTAAAATTTTACGCACTAATATCTGTAATTTATGTATTTTATTACGTACGTATGGCTATTTGGAAATGAACAATTTCTAAAGTTGTAAATTTGAGTTACAATGTTGATTTAAATATATAGATAAATAGTTAACGCAATTTTTAATTATCAGAATAAGTCGTAATGAAAAACATTTTTCTCTCTCTATAGTAAAATTATTCAAAAGTTTTATTAATTCCATATCTTTTAAGTTATTCTTTTATTTGATCTAGAGACAAAATATTTGTTTCTCTTATCTTCCTGTATATTTCAAAACTACTGGTTATCACAGTATTAGTTATCCAATATTATACGTCGTGTTCATCTATCAGACACTAACCGTACTTTGTTTTACACGTTAAATAACGTGAAAATCAGAAAATCGATATAAATCAATTTATCTTCTTTTCATGCAATTTTCATGTATCGATTAGATCCTATCTTAGAGAACTCAAGACACAAAAGGTATACTGGAAGTTGCTTAAAAATTACATTCTTCCCTGGTTCTTATGTAGTTCAATTTTTATCTTATCACGGGTTGAGATCTTTTTAAACTTGAAACTTATAATTATCATTAATGGTGTATTCGTTACTTGCGTGCACGTAGGTACTACATCGCGTGATTACTATTATGCTATTTAACTTTCATAGCACTGATGACGACAACATTAAGCGTGTTACGAGATAAAGTGTCTAAGGATAGATAGCCGTGTAATTTATTAGTGTAAAATATTTAACATTAGGATGCTAAGAAGTGCAGGTATTTTATCATCTTTTTTTCTACATGATAGAAACCGCGCTGATACAGCACTTAGATATCTAAAGGAATATAAATTAAGTCCCGGGAAGCATTCAGGTCACAGTGGGATAAGATCGAAAAATTATAAGTTACGTTTATTAGAAGGGGACCCGGGGTAACTTTCTCACAGCTTTAGTCGCGCGGTGCATGAACTTTAACGTTAAGTTCAAGACACTCTTGTAACAAACTCAAAGCTGCACGCTCATTACGTGCATCTAGCAAGCACAAGCCTTTAAATTTCTAACTTTAGCATCGGCTTAGCTGTTTAAATGGCACGGGAAACAGCACGACCACTTTCGTCTGAACACTGTGGTTTCTGTGGAATTGTAGAACAGATAGCAACTAACACATTCCTGTCATCGAGTATATTTCACCTAACACCAAAGTGCTAGATTAAGAACTTTCCATAACCGATCATTTTATTCTCCTGTTGCATTATACGATAGCTTTATTTAAAAAATAAAACGAAATTTTTATATACTTCATTTATTTATTTTATATTTCGTATAATTGAAAAAAGAAATGAAAGTTTGAGGAAGCCGTGAAGCAAAATCGAACCATCGTTATACATTTTCACAGGAAATTAGTTTTGTACGTAATCGATTAATTAATTTTGTAATATAATCGACATTTATTTTAGTGATTTAACAATAAGCGTGATCTCTGTACCTCTTATCGAGTTTCTTACTTAAAATATTAAATATTCAAGCTGCCCAATTTTTACGTACGCTAATTTCAAAAAGTTCAAAGCTACCAATGTTTCCTCAGACTTTTACGTTTTTCCTTTGTAATATAAATTGCCTAACAAGAAACGAGCTAGAGAATCTAATTAAAAATTCATGGTATTTCTTAATAAGGTTCTATGATACAGTTATCTTTTATCTGATTTATTCCATAAATCAGCGATAGAGTTGAAAGTTTTTTTGCTATGTGGCGAGCAGAGATGCCGTGGCTTTAAGGAACGTACTTCATCGTGGCAAATCTTCTTGCACGCTCAAACTCCACTCGCAACATGCACGCGGAGATCTACGCGCGCGTCTATTCTGGACAAAGACACGATGTCCTCGTGTCTAGAAACGAAGTGACGCGTACCTTTGCCAACGCCACGAATACACACCCGAATCACGATAAAGGGATAGTTGTGACGAATATGGTTACGACTCTTGATCATAGTGATACACGAAGAACGTCAGTATCCGCTATTCACGACGCGCGACCAAGTTACGCCAAGATTCTCTTCTAATAGATCAAACAATAATCGTAGTACCTAGGATAAGTTTTAATTAATAAATTACACAGCTTTTAGTAAGAGATCGATACGTATGGTATTCAATCGATCGAAAGGCAACCGTTTAGAATCATCTCAGCTACATGTACATCCTTTTAAATATTTATTACTGAACGTAAAACGACATTCGATATATCGTATTTAATTATTTTAACTATACATTTCGTAAAAACAGCCATAAATGATCATTTACCACCCGTTCGATCATTTTTCTCGCAGCCATGTTTAGACAATGGTATCGTGTAAACTATATTTAGCTTAAAAACATACTGAAATTAAAAGAACATCCTCGGCAGCGTCCACCTAAAAACGTTGGATAATTTCAATTTTAGAGATTCGATAAAACGCCATATAAAATGATAGCTTGTAGCCAGGTGTCGGTAATTGGTGGAAAAACAGCGAAACACGTGGAGCGACGCTAGAATTAAGGCAAAAAGCCGGTGACTCTGGTAGGCCGAACGGGAATATGGCGATGAAAAGTGCGGTGAAAAGTGTCACAAGCAGAAAGACAAGACGCGGCGCTCGGATAGTACAGAAGCGATGCACGCGCTCGACGCATCGGTCTAACGGTAACTGCTTCCTTTTACGAGATTAACGATCGCGATCCTGTCGTTTTATTATCGAAAATCCAGCGGTGTAGCGCATCGCATCGAGTCACGGCGGATATGGCGATCTAATCTGCACGAAGACGTACGGCAGCCGGATTTATTCGTGGTTCAGCGATCCTGTTGAGCGCGAACCTGCACGTTAAGGTCCCTTATAGTTGTCCGGGCTCGTTGCGCGAAACTCTCCCAAGCTTATCGCTATGGTCCAGCTACGAAACCGGGAAACAAAACGGGCCCCGTTGTGCCCGCCACTTTACTGAAGTTACTAACAAGCCTTCTCTTCTCCTAGTATATACACCACCCCCGTCACCCTCCGCGTACACTCCTTCCTTACGTTTTACCGGCCGAGCCGGCTGAAAAAAGAGTACCGACACACCACGAGCGGAGAGAAAGAGATTTATCAGCGAACCACCGCGAGACTAGCAACCCGATAGACGTGCAGATAGGCCGTCGTTTAAATAAATTACCCTCCAAAGGCTTGGCTGCCCTGAACCTTCTTCTCTCTTCTCTTCTCTTCGTTTCGCGTTCGCGCGAGCTTCGTCTTAGACTCGTTTTAACCACTTGCCACATACCTGTTGCTACACACCCCCTCGTGTTTCTTCTCGTTTGATCTACTTTCAACCATTATTTCACGTTGCTGGATTATCTCGCTGCTCGTTCTCGGTAATTGATATTCTCTTCAAGCCTGTTTTGTGGCCGATGAACGCTGGTTTGTCGGATTAGCAGTTGATCCTTTGTCGCATATCTCACGCACATATTTAATGATTAGGTTCGTTGAGGAGATTTTAGGTAAAAGCAAACATTTCTTGGGATGGTTTTTTTAAAGATTTCATACGAATAAGAATTTGAGGTGTTCAGGGTTTCCAAGGTTTTTAGGATTTGGTGGAATATTGATATATGGAACGTGTATTATTGGACCTCTGACGAAAGGAAAAAACAGGTTTTCGTATGACATTCGGAAAGATATTTTCATACGAAGAGCTAAGGATCGCAATGGCGTAAACCAACTGTTACTTTTCGTGAAACGGTGTTTTGCGTTTGTTATCACGAACAATTTGTTAATCAATAAGTTTCGAGAGTCGGTATTTATTGATTCACTCAGATTTGCTTTCTATAATCTGTATTTCACTTCCAAGTACAAAACGTGCGAACACACCGAATACACAGAGATAATTAACACGTGGACGGCGTCTAAGACAAAAGAGCGTCGTTAGAAGTCGTACCAATTTAGGTTGTAGGAACTAGTGATCATACCAACTTACTATTTCCTCAACGCGATTCACGTTGTTTCTTCAAATTATGAAAACATATCGCGGCAGAAGATGAAATTATAATTCGATTAATTACGAAACTAAAAGAACTTAAGAAAAGCAAGAATTGACCTATATATAATTTTATAATATCTAATTCCAATTCTTAAAAAATGTTAAATCTTGACTTTCATCGCTGATTTTCGGTCCGACGTATGTTTCGCTGATTTCGAAATTCGGTCTTATGAAATAAAAAATCGAAGTTGCGTATAGCTGTTAATCTCTTTGCGCGGATTTCTCGATTTCTCAAAGAATTACATTCGATGGAATATTTCGCCACTTCGCGTTACATAAATTTAATTTTAAGGGACTTAGTCTTTCCTCTGGATCTGCAGACAAGTGGCGGAGAATATTTTTCGTTTTATCTGCTTATCAGCTTGCTCCCCTGTTTTTTTAAACAGTGTGTCGGCAGTCCCCAGCGTTGAAATTCTTGCATATTTCAACAAGTATTTCATTTTCATGTTCTTTCGCGGTGGCTGTCGGAAAAAAATCGAGATACGGTTTATCTGTTTAGTGCCATTGTCAAATAAACGCTACTGTGACATTTAATCTGCGTTATTATTACGCTCGCGTTATCACTGCGTGTATCTTGACGAAAAACCGTCGAGTACTATTATCAATTTTTCAACCTTAACGTCCATTGAACTGTATGACTAACTAATACGTAGACAAACACTGTTAAATTTACATACACGCGAGCAATTATCTTTTCCATGTAAGTCGTATATGTTTATTTGTAGAGTGCGAAAATTTAACGTTTAATGAACTTTGTCTATGATGTTCAGAATTAAGAACATTCGTGATGTATGAGATAAAAAGATTACTACTGACATGATTTTATACGTTTTTTTTTATATGATTTTATTTGTCGTAAAATTGACAAAGAACAATGCACAATATTATAACGAAAATTATGTTATAATTGAAACATGCTATGTTATATAAAGAGCAAAATTTCCTTACTTCATTTAACGAATCGAAATCTTTTTTAGAAAGAATGAACTCAAATTACAGCAATCGCGACAATTAAATGTCAATACCACCTAATGACAAAATCTGCAATCACTTAGTTGCCAACCCAATACGTTCGAACTCACCTAATTCGATTCGAAGCTGAATGCCAATTACTACACCAAAAACTACAGGTAATGGGTAAAATCTATTGAACTTTTATTATCTCATACAATGATCTCTAACTGTTTTTATTTATAACGTCTTCGCATAAAATTGGAGATAAATTGGTAAGATTTGTAAATGTTTAAGCTTTACGAAATCATAAAGTTTGAAAGCTGTGCTATTAAATAAGCGAAAGATTTTCTAACAATTAATTTAAACATTTTTCAGAAAGGGATGCATATAAATTTATTACTTCGTTAAATTTATCTTATTCCGCGAATTAAGAAGCATAATTTCTCGAAAGGGTTAAAAAGGAAGTTAGAATATTTTGCTTACGTTTCGTAAGAGTATTACAATCTCGAACTCGTAAGTCGTGCCTTCTGTATCTTCCACGCGATTGTAACAAGCGATACTCGAAATTTGTCTCTCTCTTACTACCTATCACGCGAGATTTAACCGCTGGTGTCATTGTGCCGAACATACACAATTTTTTCCCTCTTTCCTCCGCTTCATTTAGCGATGAAGCGTTTAAAGAGAGAAACGAGATTGCTTGCGCGAGGTTATCGCAGTGGGATTACCAATAAGCGCCTTTTTCATTGGTCACGTTTGACCGATCGCATCTATTTTCCAGTAATTAACGCGTTAATTAAGATTCGTTCTTCGAGGCCTCGCGAGAGTGTCGATATGTGGGGCGCGATAAATGCCAAGTACGTTCGACCATGCATCGAATTTCGGACGTTGAAAAGATTCTCAAAGCTCTTGAGTAATATCGGCTTGGCAACTAAGTGATTGCGCATTTTGTCAATACCACTTAATGACAAAATCCGCATTCACTTACTTACCAACCCAATAGATATTTAAATTATATGACCGTGAATCTTTATTTATATTCGTATTTTTACGTACACAGGCTGGTCCATCTAGTTTTAGGAATATTTCGCTCGTTCCTGATATTAAAAAATGTTTCAGGTTCAAGTTGAATGGTTTTAGGAGGAACGTAATTTGACGTGATTAGCTTTTTCGTAGATGAACGCGTAGAAGACATCACCAATGTTCTCTTTACATCGGTTCATATATTTTTGAATATTAGTCGATTCAACTGGACGTTCTCCAGACGATAGAGAATATCTGCTAGATTATTATAGTTCTGCGACATAAGTAGGTTAATACTTTTTGGTGGAGAAGGTCCAGTTGGATCGACCAACGTATTAAAAAATATGCGATTTCGTTTAAGAATGTCCTCTACGCATTCGTCTATGAAGATGGTAATTTGTTCTTGAAATATTCTTCGATATTATCAAAAACAAGCGAGATGTTCCAGGTAATAAAGTTAGGTGAACCAGTCATTGGTATAACTAAAGGAATAGAACGTAGAACAAAATTTGTTCTAATCAAAGAAAGAGATATTTTGCGAAATATTTGCACTGAAAATACTATTTCTTTTACTATTATTACTCGTTAATAACGAAATAATGATAACGCTATAGTAATTTAACGACGCAATGAACCTTACTCAAAATGACTTCGGATTCCTTCAACTCTGACTCTGAATGGCTTTCTCATGATTCTTTCATGACTCTCGACAACTCCATAGCTTTTCCTCGAATCATATTGTACTTTTAAAACTTCGTAACCACAGTACACGTTCTTCTTCCAAACAATCAAACTTCCAAGTGGCACAGTGCATTTTAAAGCTCTACGTGACACCATCCCAAATCTTCATTTGCGTTTTTCAATTCACTCCTCGCTCGCAACATATTCCAGCACGAATATTCGCTTGGTTCTCAGTCACGATGGAAAGATTTCTTAAAAAGTTCTTTAAGATTATTTAAAAAATTAGGATTTGAATTACCATAAGTTGTAAGTATAATATTGAGAATCGATAAAAGATTATGCGACTTTGCATCTGAATAATACACTGTTCATATTTATTAGAAGATGTTTCACACATTTGATACGAATCTATCGAACCTACAAGATTTTGTCGTTTCTATTTGCGGTCTTTAACAATGAATAAAGAAGATTACACCGATTTGAATCGAATTTGTACTTGGAAGGATAGGGTTCAATGTCGTTGTACGAAAGAACATGAGAGAACTGTCAGTGTGCGCTACATTCGGTCGAAAGTTGTCTCGCCAACAGAAACTTGACGTTGTATTTGTTCGTATGATACACAGACGCGAGCCAATTTTTATCTGTTGCGTAAGGTGCGAAACGATGAGCATTGCAAACACAAAGTATAACGCTTCCCGAGTTCTCAGCCTTGTGTTATTTTTAATTAACCAGAATAGGTCAAGGTGCGAGTCTAATAATCGAAACAGAGTTGTCAGAGTTTCGGACTCGTTCGATTGGACAAATACCTCGTGACGAATAGTTGTTTTGTAAATACGTATACTCGTCGAACGACTGGAGAATTTTTTCAGATTTTTCTTATATGAGTCATATTCAGCGTGAACATTTCTATCGCTCGAACGGGGCGAATTCTATTTCAGATTCGCTTAGACGATCGGATTACCGTGCTATACGATATTTTAATAGTTACGTCGATAGTACAGCGCATCGATTATCTAACCCATATCCTTGTAAAAATTACCCGTGGCTTGGCAAACGCAATACAATCCCTGCGATCTCGGTCGCGACGGTGCGTTATTGCGCGATAACCTGCGCCAAAGAACGTATATGTTTTATTCACACCTGCCACTTCCTCGTTATTTGTCTCCATAGAGATGAGCATTTTTCTTTTAACAGCGAATGTAACGATACGATAATAATACAGATTGTAACATATTCGCATACGCAAGAATAGGTTGAGATTAATTTTTGAAACTTGCGGTAATATATAGATAGTTCCATTTATACATTCTATATTCCAATAGATCTCGGTGATGTTCGATATGAGAAAAATGATCGCAAACACAGTGGAACGTATTGTCTCGTTGAACTTGAGAGGTGGGATCGTGATGATATCGGATATGTTAAAATCGCGTGAGTGTTATTTATGTAGTAATAATAATATTGTAATGTACATGGCGATATAATGTGTAGGTGTATAATGTTATAATTGTAATAATAATAATAAATGTTGACGCAACTTTGACATATCCTGTATCGGAAATTATACGAGCAAGTTATTTATATTATGGACTTAATTGAGTTATCGAGTTTTCAATTTCTTTGTACACGTATCTTTATGTATTATATTTTATAGAAGTTATTTAGTTTCGATTTTTGGAAGAAATAAGGCGAATTGTAATAGAAATTTTAAGGTCAGCTTTATATGCTATGTTTTCATACTAGTTAACAATTAAAATGACGAAAGTATCGTTATGGGAAACCGGAAAGTGCAGTGCAGCTACATAGTCTTACGTGTGCTATCATTTATGTACCTTGAAATAACATTTCTTTTGTTTCCTTTTCGCATGCTTTCTACTTGCACGACGGATCGAAATCCGGTTTTGTGTAAACTTCAATGTTTTATGTCTTCTGTACTCGTAAAATATTCTTATATTTCGTACGAAAGATTTTGGTTTCACGTAATACTTGAAGGAAAATTTCAGGTATATTTAAATATAAATAATAAATATTGATTTATTTGTTAATCGTTATAATTTAACGAACAATATACAGTATAAATAATTTATTATAAATTTCGTATTTAATCGCTATTATATCATGAATGTTTTATTGAAATAATATGAAAAGTCAGCCGAAATTAAACTCAAGTAGAAAAGGATCGTCTGTCGCCAGACACGGCGGTACACGTATGACTCATTCTATAAATCTTCGTACTTGCATTATTTACAAACCTTATTCATCAAATATTATTTATATTAATAAGATCTTTATATTTACGAAATCAACGTTAATTAAAACTATTTATTAATTTATAAAAATGTAATAACACGTAATTCAAGATTCATAATCCTTTAACATCTGCATCTATATAACGATACAGATAAAATATCTCACGTGTCTATTTTCCAATATTTATGATCGTTATTTCGTGTAAAGTGGAAATTAAAGGTATTTGGTTTTTATGTAGCAGAGCGACGCGATGTTACAATTTTGCGACGACGGCGAATTCGATAGCTTCGTATTTTCAATTCAAACAGAATTATTATTATACGTTTGTACGTATATGAAATAGGTACGTCATTAAAAATATAAAAAAGAAAATCGTCGAAACATCGCTGTGAAATTCTACATTTAACATGGTTAACGAACGAACTGATTTTCACTCCGTTTTGAACGAGATGTTTCGATTTCTCATGAAAAGATAAACGAAACGTTTCATTAAAGCGACAGATCGCATGAAATACCACGTGACGAAATATTTCGCCCGTGTACGAGATTTTAATATACGGAAATTTGTACGACGATGACACGCATGTCATACACCACGTAGAATAAAGCTGCTAGTTAAATATTTCGAATTAATTCTTCCTCTATAATGGATAATTTACAAAATTTTAATCAAACGTTGTAGCTACGAAAATTTTTAGAAGAAAAATTGTAAATCTCGACCTACAATTAAAAATGACCTAAAACCATAATAATTATAATAGCTGAAGCAATTGAGACTAATTTAAAAAAGAAAGCATCGCGATGTACGTCTTTCTGCTATCTATCGAGTTCGACAATTTTTTCAACGTCATTGTTCTCCTTACAAATTATTCAAACATACAGATACCTTTAAAATACTTAATTTTGATATTCAATAAATTTTACTATCTTGCGAGTATTCCATGACTTTTATAAATAAAGTACTTCCTTTCCGCCCTAAAAATCCGAAAAAAGAAACGCCATAGAAAAACGAGGAAAAGAGCAGATTTAAATTATATCCAAATATTTTTTCTGCACGATACGACACTTTTTATTCGTTGCAATTTTTAATCCGACCTTCGTTGTGTGTTAATCAACGATTATTAAATTAAGTACCACGAATGCAACCCGTATCGCAAATCATTAAGTTCTCAAAACGTAGGCTGTCCGAACGTCGTGCACGCTTCGTTATTCCAGCGTATCCGAACATAATAAATCGCGCACGAGTAATTGCAACGTTCGTAGAGGTGTTTTGTCCGAAAGCATTAATGACTCGTTGCAACCCTGATGCTGGCACGTCTCGCGTTCCTTTCGCTTCCATCAGTCTCCCCGTTCGTAATAAGACGCAGATGCTGGTTGACTCTTATTATTAACCCCTTCCGCGACCGGTTGCTCACCTCCGAGTGGACTTCATCTAGCCAGACTTGCAATTACGCGGCCGCGTATTGGCTTTAAGGCCACGATAATTGACTCGGCTCACGATAAGGTTTGACAAAATTCTAAAGAAACGGCACCTATAATATAATCCCGGGTATTTTTTTAATTGCCTTTTCTTCAACGTTCTCTTCAGTCATTTGCTTTCGAACGCTTGAGGCGTTGCTTTCCTCTTGTTGCACTTAATCAATACTTCGCTTGAGATTGCTACCAGTTATCGATGGTACCCAACGTTATTTGCGAAAAAGATGAAACAAAGAAAATCACGGGGATATACATATACGTAGGACTGAATATGGATACTGGAGATTTTCGACTTTTACAAAAGTTCTTTTTACGTTGGTTCTATATACTCGCTGTTTTTAAGTATTCGGTAATAAAGTCACTCGGAATGTATTTTCATGGAATTAGAGTGTTATTAATTAAACGATCTGTGCATTATTTTTTTCTTTGTTTATGGTAGATCTCATTTAAAGCTAAACATTTATTGGATAGTTTTGCCGAATAACGAAGTCTTTTCTATTGCCTAGTTTCGCTAATCCGTCTTACTAATTTCTCGATTTAATATCCAGTTAGAGACATATTCGCCTGAATACAGCGTTCTATTTTTTCGTAAAAGCTTGTTATAGATGAATATCCTTCACGTTCGAAGACATTAACAAGCTTCCTTTTATATTACGATTTAATATGATAATTACACGCGTTATTGCCGAGTTAATTTTAGCAACAATAAAATCTATAAATGCGAGAACGCAGTGAAAGATGAAGCTAGTTCATCGTGCGTTGAATTTCTCGCATTAAATACCTGTCACTAAGCGAGCGAACCGTTCGGAACAAGTGAGTAATTGAAATCCATGTAGCAAATTGAGTGCGCATATCTTAGCAAATAGTATCGTTTGCTCTTCGACAGACGGATATACCATTTTTCTATGTGGTTAATATGTTACGACGCCTTGCTATGCAAATTCGATCTGGACTTTAATTTAGAGCGTACGAGTAATTTTGTAGCACGATGAACTGGTTTTGATAATAAATTTTCGTTCGCGCGTAAATCGTGGCTGATCTTCGTATTTCGCAGTAACTCGTGCACGTATCAAGTATGTATGTAAATTAGTTGTTTCGAATAAACGATAAGCGTTACAGCGTGCTTGCTTCTTTGCCGAACTGTAGTGCATACAGATCCATATCGTCCTTTCTTGCGTATGACTTTTACTATCTCGTTATTCGTGTGCGGCTTGTCACTGTATTTCGATACGTCGTCGAGTAATTTCTTTATGCAAATCGATTCCTGAAGACAGGACTTTTACAGAGGTCTTGTATATATGTTTTTTCTTTTCAGTGATAAAGTCGATCGATGATTAGACTTCTCAGAATTCATTGCTTAAACAAACTTATAGAGAGATCTTTTCTGTTGAATTAATTATTAATTAACAGAATTCCTAGACGATCTCAGTACACTGATAAATCTTATTTTCTAGATATCATACGGTTATTATCGATTAAATGTAACGAATTACTGTAACGAATGAATTCGTTTTCTCGTAAATGAATATTTACTAACAAAATTACTCAAAGTTGTAACATCGAAGCATAATACGATAGCAACTCGGAGCACTGTACGAAGAAGTTGAAGGAATTTTCTCCATACTCATGGATCAATTTTCCAAACATCCACTGAAAGTCTCTTCAAAGTCTCTTCAAAATATCAAATCTCAATCATTCGTAATTTTTCCCATCGCTCGAAATCTCTCCATCTTTCTAATAAAATTTCAATCGATGAAAAAACTACGAAACAGATGCACATATCGGTAAGCTATTCGTCTAAATCGCAAGCAAAACGAATCGAGACTTCTGTGTATTCCTACTCTATCGTTTTTTCTCGGCAGTCGACTCGCTGGATCCAGTGTCACGGGTCGCAGGATCATTTGCCATTAATCTAACGATATCTGCCGCGATTACTCCGTTAAGATTTGTTGGTGGCACGAAAGATTTATTTAATCGTCCGCACGAATAAATTTTCTCATCGCCGTTCTTTCTCCACCAGTCCAGGACGATTACATCTGCGACTCGTAAGTCTCCGGCTAAATAGAGAAGGATATTAATCCTCGTTATAGAGGATCTCGCGTGAGACGACTAGCAACTCGTGTAATCGTCTACGAACGCTCGGAAACCGATACCTGTTTATTATTGAAACGGTAATACGCGTAAGAATGCGTGCCACGGTAGAATTTTCTTCTCCTGCCTCCTTTTCAGTTCCTCTGGCAATTATTAGCGGACGGGTTCGGTGTTCGTTGGCGATATTTCCTCGCCATTTTTTCGTCAGTTTTACAATTTGCAGCGCGAAACAGGTTGCCTCGAATGAGATGCAAATGAAGGGGACGAGCTCGATTGCGTTTTATTAACTCAGCTGCAGGTTCTCATGAATGACAGACGCGGCACAGCGAAATTGTAGGATATGGCATATGTAAATGTTTCAATGATCTGGATATAGGTACATAGTTATAAAGTGGTAGTTAACGGAGAAGCGATGGGATGATTATTTATAATTCTGTGTACTCGTGTTTAGGTGACTTCTGTGACGATTAATTGTAGAAACGAGCAACGTAATTACAGTTTATTCGACTGCTCGGAAAGCTTGTTCGGAAAAGCAAGTTTTTAACTCAAATCCTCGTAGACATAAAGCTTCTTGATATTTTTTATATTTTTCTTCATTTTACGATACAATGTATTACTTGACTGGATCTAAGCTTCTAGTATAGCGTGAATCATCGCGTTGGAATAAATCCTAAGTGTATATTCAAAATAGATTCGACGGAATAAAAGAACTATCCCTATAGAGAAAATCAGCGCGATTTTTTCAAACATTAAATGCCCGAGAATTTGGTTGCGTCTTGGATCTCAGTTTGATCGAAAATTTAGCTTCCCTTTCCATCATCGACATGTCGAACCTTAGAGAATATCGTTGATTGTCCGTAAAACGAATAATTGGCACTGTTACAATCGTAGAAAGATCAAGATCAAGACTACTTAACGGATTTAACACCTCACTCTCGCTCCTCGGATTAAACAGTCCAATTTTATAAAGTACTTCCTTCTAACGTCTCAATAACTCGACCACAAAGGCACGCTAATACTCGAACAATATTCTCCATTTATCGTGGGCATTGTTGTAGCTTGGCACATTCAAATCGTCTGAACTTTCTCTTCCCTTTTACGTCTAGCACTTATCGATCAGGTTCATACAGATAGACGTCTGCCAAGTCGTAAATTCACCCAACAAGTTACCTGTTAACAAGTTTGAATCATAGTTCTACTTACTCGGTCGCAGATTCCATGGGGTGAACTTTGATATCGCGAATGGTTAACATCAAGCAGATAAGAAAGAAAACGTCAGTCGAACAACGAAGGATTAGCGCGAGGCGAACGTTGAACGTTTATTGAAAGGTAAAGGTAGAATTTCTTATACACGTCAGACGATACAGATTTATGTCGATACAATGGAAAAGCATACGCCATCGCTTATAAATATCCGGGCACTTTGGTCTATCTGAGGTAACAATAAACATTAAGATATTGCATTAAAATATAGGAATAACAAACGTTGTATCAAAGTATAAAAATTAGTGACAAATTAGCGATTAGAAAAAACAGTCACTATCTTTTTATAGAATCAGCAGATTATAATGCTAAAGTACTTATTGCAGAAAACGTAGCAATAATATATTTACTATTTAAATTCTTTAGAGTAAGATTGAATTATTTTATAGGTAAATTGTTTTATAATTCAAAAGTAAAGGAATAAAAATACTTCTAGTTTGACAATTACAAACGGCTTTGTTATCGCATATCGGCTGACGAAAATCAATTTAACCGCATTGCAATATTCTATTATATGTACTACAAATACGATGATTATAAAGAACAGCATCGTTACAACATTCCTTCGACGATCGTCGAAAAACTTGACGAGTAGGAGAATCTCTGAAGAATACTTAAAAAAGAATTCTTAAAATATCATTCTTAACCGTTCGAATAACATTCTTTCTTTGAATAAATTGGAACAAACGAAAATAGAAAAATTAAGAAACGACAGAGGGAATATATTAACAACTTTGAATAATATTACCATTTAAACGAATAGCGGAAATAGATTCGGAAAAGATTAGACGCGAAATCGTCAATTTCTGTAATATACGCTATGTTAGTATACGTATCGGTAATTTCACAATTAAAATATATTTTGCATCAAAATGTAGCAAGTGTTTGGATACTTTTGAACGACTATGTAGCTACATGTAGACGCTCGAGTTTGATGTTTGCACGATATCATCTCATATTAATGGAGGTTTGAACGAGTCAACGAAATGAACGACGAGCTTAGGTTAGGCTTGATTAATTCGTCGATCGGTACTCGGTGTTGCAACGAGCTTATCCCGTGCGAAGGTTTAAAAATAACCAGTGGCAGAACTTGTCACCGACTTTCTCTGCTGTCTTAGAAACAGCACGCCCGGCATTCATTGGCGTGGCGGCGTGCAACGCCGATGGAACCCGTTGCGCTTCCGCCTCTCGTCCCTGTTTGACATTCGTCGACTTGTACCACTCGGATCCGTAAAAATAATCATCGAAAGACTATTTGTCTTTACATTTGCTGAAATAATCGTGGAATATTTGTCTTCTCGGAAATGGCACGCTTACGCTTACATCGTGTATGGTCTGCGATTTTTTGATCGAACCTTTTGCTTAAGTTTGGAAAATATCGGTAAGTTGGAGGAATTTATAAAGCGAGCAGTACTTTGAAATAATTTATTTTCTTTTTACGTTTATATTTTAATAGCGAAATAATCGTTAAACGTTCGCTTTCTTGGAAATGGCATGCTCATATTTATACTATGTATGGTCTACGACTTATCTATTGATCCTTTGGCTAAGTTTGAAAAACTTGGTAAGTTGGAGAAAATTTGTGTTTAACTCGTGTTAACGTGTATCGTTATATATCGCAAAAATAGTCGTTGGCTGTGATTGTCCGTCTTCGTTTTAATAAAAATAATCGCGAACTGTTTGCCGTCTTGGAAATGGCGCGCTTGGCATTTAGTACTATGGTAATAGAACATGGCGACAGAATGTGTCCGTTTTCTTCAACAGAATTATGTACACGTTCAATTTAAACAGTATTGTTCCTATAATTCTGAAAATATTCTAAAATTAGTTGTTCTTTCATATCTCTCTGATTTAGCGATACATTTGACGTTTATTCGCGTATAATACGAAACGTTAATAGAGAACTCGCGGCATTCTCGAATTCATTGGCACAGAATAGTCACGTTTGTGAAAGAGATTATTGGCTGTTTGCATTCACATTTGTAAAAATAATCGCCGACTGTTTGCTGTCTTAGAAACGGTATTCTTGGTATTCGCTGGTGTGATGCAGCATCCACGTCGCACTTCTGTCCGTTTTATCTGTTCAGAGTTCGTCGATTTACGGTTATATCTGCATTTGCAAAAATCTATCACCGTATCTGTGAAAGTAATCCAAGACTTGTTATCTTCTCTAGTGTTCGAAAGGTATTCCATGCTTATTCGTGTCACTGTGTTAGACTGATAGCATTTGCACTTCCGTATTCTCTTATTTCAAGTTTCCTAACAACGTCTAAATCAACATCTAAATTTTGCAGAAACGTTGCTTTCCTATTTATCTTTCTATTTATAGAAATAGTTTGGATTCCTTATCTCCTTTGATATCGGTATACACGTGGGGAGTTGATCGAATGCCTTGTATCTATCGACGAAAGCATTTCAATCTGTAAAAGTTATTGCCAACTATTTGTTTTTCTATTCATCGAGATAATTACAGCTCCGAGCGATCATCCACTGAGATAATCTATGCATTCGTAACGGATCTCATTGAACCTACGCGTTTCCTTTGCTTGCAATTTATTGTACTACAACAATCGAGCTTTTCGCGAAAATAATCGCAGATTCGTTATCTTCTCCGTCATCTCAAAGACAGTATTCTTGATATTCATGGAAATAATCGTCGTCGATAAAGTTCATCCATTGCATTCTTTGGCATCGTTGTTTAAGATTTGTCGTATCAATTTCTTAAATCATCGATGTATTTAATCTTGTTTAGATAGAACTGTAATATTAATACTGTATATAATTGTAATACAATTTTAAATGTTATAAAATATTTATATAATATCGAATATTATAAAATTAACTTATAACTTCTATGGCAAATAAATTTCGCTACCTTTTACCATGCAATATTTAAAATTTTATACGAAGGTAGAACAATAACTACGTAACAGAGAATTTTTCTCAACAGAAAAAGATCGGAAAATTACAAATTGCTTTAAGTATGTCTAGAAATAATACATATGCCATTAAACCTCCCATTTTTATATTCATGTGCGCGAAAAGATTTCAAATTTTTAACGAGAATTTAAAATAGGGAAATTACCATATCACATTCTGCTTCAGGAAGCAAGATCGATTGCTGTGTGTTTTAAACGAGCATTTGTTACCACGTAGACGTAACCTACAAATAAGGCTAGTCTGTACTATTAAAAAAATTCAGGGTTTCTCAATGGTTGCATACAAATACCTTGCACGCTCGCTCTATGTTGAATCAAGTTTGTACCGGCGCGGTAGTGGAGCGCATTTTAGAATGCACGTGCCGGTGTATATACGTATCCGTTTCGCATTCATTGCCAAAGGAGATCCAGAGATATATTATGGCCGATAAAATGTCATCTCGCTTTTATCCTATGAAATTTTATCCGATGAAAGAGTTCTGCAAATTAAACGGCAGCTCAATTACGCTTGAATTTTCCTCCTATTTTTTGCGTTTCGACTATCCTTAACGCGATATCCTTAACGCGTCGAATAGAATTTCATGAAATTCTTCTGTTATCTCGATCTCCTTAGAAATGAAAGTCTATTTTTTGTAAATTATTAAAAAAGTAACGTTATAAATATTCCTGTAATATTGTAAATTATCTTTCTAAGAAATATGCGATATCGAGCGTCAAGAATTAACTTTATTTTGTACATTTAAGAATAATTGTTCACGGTAGAATAAGGCCTGAAATAATTCTCGAGTAGAGACGTCCGTTAGCACAGACATGTAATCCGTCATATTATTTGATAATTTTATATATTAAATTGCCGTGTTGTAAAAATTAATCGAATGTAATCGCCTTTTTCGTAATATGTATTTGTTAAGGTTTCTTATCGTTTAAATGTTGAGCCTCCTACGATTCTTCGTTAGATCGTGACGATGAAATAAAAATTTAGATTATTTAATGCATACAAAAAGATTATTTAATACATAAAAGAATGCTATAAAAAAGTATTTAATTTTAGATTTATATAAATCAACGATAGTTTACGATACAACTTTTACATCTGTGAAAGAAGAAGAAGACCGAAGTTTATATTTAACTTTTGAAATGGAAGAGAACTTCATCTCCTACAATTTAATAATATTGATGTAATTAAAGAAAAGATCCGATTAAGTAGCGTTAAGACGGTGAAGCATAAACTTTATTAAAAAAAGGAACGCGAAGGAGGAAGTTGCTATCGTATTTTATAATATCATGAAATATCGAACGTAACTCGATGCTACCACCTGACCAGGCCTTTATTGGTGTTCTGTCGCGTCTTACCTAATTGATTTTTACGATCTCCATCCGTTCCTTGAATATAAAACGATCTTTCGAAACGCAGACAGCGTCACATTTTCCATCTTGGCTAAATATAAATCGCGACTTTATTTATTCTTGGCAACGAATCGACTTTTGCCACCATCGAGCCCTCGCATTATATTTTCAAGATGTGTCGATGAATATTCAAACGCGTCGGTAAATTGTTGTCTTCTTTCCTTCGATCTTGTTTTCACGGTAAAAAAAGAAAGAAAAGAAGAAAGAAAAAGGAATAAAAACGAGTTTAATAAGAGCAGAATATGTCAGTTATTTATTGTCGATAAATTCCAAAGTAGGCTTCTTGTACAGGAAAATGAAATATTCATAAGCATCACTTTTTCAACACGTAATAAATTGCCGAAGAAATCGTTTCTTGTTGGTGAATTGACTCATCATATTCCTTGCAGTGTGGCATACGTAGTATAAGTCACGTAATTGAAACGAGCCGTATGTTTAGTTTGATCACAGAGAAAAACAGAAAGTTTGTTTTCCTGTAATAAATAGCGATGTACCGACAGTTCAATGAAACTTTATGTACGGAATTATTATACGCATGGAGCTCTATTGATTTAAATATATCCAACGAGAAACTGATTGATTTTTGCCAGTGGAAGATACGAATTTTATAGTTATCTTAAACTTTAATATCGTTAAATACCGTGAAGCGATACAGATATTCGACGATGTCGTCTAAGGACGTAGAAATTGGTATAATTAGCGGTGGTTTAATCGTTTGCAGTTGTACGCTGCTTCAATGGAAATGCAGCTTTATCTTTTAAGAAAAGTTACATTACACAGACTGCTACATGATAGCGACTGAATATTTTAAATCGTATGCAGAAAAATAAAGAATAGTATAGGTTCTATGGCCTTTTAATTATTTCAAACTTATAAAAAAAAAAACCTCTTAATATTAGTAATTAATCTCGCCTTGATGAAAATGCAAAATAAAAAGACACAATTCGTAAAAATTTGTGTATCCCATAATCATTAAACGAGATAGACGTCTCATTAAACATTTAATCTTTGAGCATGTTGCTGTAACGTTCTTGTATAAGAAACGTTGGAAAAACGAACCACGTTGTAGATACATTATAGCAAAGTCACGGGAAGATGAATGTCGCTACATCATTCAACTTTTTTCTTCGTCATTTCCTTCTCACCTCAATCAAATAAGAAATGCAACCCCGTGACTCATCTCATTCCAGGTAAAACATTCGGTAAAAATATTACTCTATCAGATACCTTATCTTGTATTCAATTATCTTAAGTTGCATCTGATGAAAAAGCGAATAAATATATTTATTATATTAGTGTTGGTCATTCCTTTCCTTTTTTCTTCTCAGTAGCATTTCTGTTTTGCAATAATACTATATTAGATACTACTTCAATAGCATGTTATATCGAATATTAATCATTTTCTCAATGTAATATAGAAGTTAATTATATGTTTATGTGAAAGGAGTACTTTTACAGAAGTTTATAGGTACAATAGAATATTCGTATAAACTTACGAGTTACAATAGTTTAACGAGTTATAATAGTTTCAATCGATCTTTCGATAGTTATTTTCAAATAAGATGCAACATTTTTTACTACTTTTTTCAATATTTTTTATGATTCTCGAAATATCTTACAAGACAGAAAATTCTTCATTTCCTTTGAGAAGCGACTTCATCCCTGTGACACCAAAGAAAATGCAAATTTACGTTACAGATGAATTACTTGCACGCAAACATTCATACATTTTTTTCTGTTTCTCCGAATTGTCGAGTTCCTTAACTTCCCGTGTAAGATGCCTAAATTTTATCACCCGCGCCTTTAACATTTAATATCGCGTTTAACAGCTTTCGGAAACGCAAGAAGTTGGTGGAAAAGTGGAAACTTTGTGATCGTACATTATTTAATGTTGCTGCGGTCCCCTGCGGATTTTTGATATTTCTATTTCTTTCTCGTTTCAGAGAGCCAAAAGACTTGTAACATAATACTTCCCAAAGAATGTTAACACAAAATTAAGATACAAAATCATGCACATTAGAAACAATTCTTCCTCCAATACTAACAAATCTTCTAACAACAAAAGACGCTATTAAACGTCTAAGTGAAAATAGCCCAAAATGACCGATAAAATGCGATAGTGTTAAATAGTACGCATTTCGATAACATTTTTCTGTTTGTTTTGATCATCAAATGATAAAGCAGTAGGACTTTTGCGAAAGTGTACAAAATCCTGAATCATTCAATAATCTTAGAGATATGCTATAAGCTGTAATATCTTTAAGGTGATAGACGTTTTACGTCGTATGTAGAAACGTAGGACTTAAGTCGTGACAACTCTTATCTGATATAACGCCAAGTAGAAATTATTGCCTTTTCAAGTAGGATATTCATCTACAATTTGCGCTTTTCTTCAATTTTATACGCATCGGTGCTTGAATATTGAATATACATCGAACGAAAGTCTTGTGCGATAGAAGGAGATTTCTCTATGCAATCGCGTTCTAAATTGATTATCAGATAATATGATCGCGAATGAGGATATCTTGACAAGCAATTGAAGATCGAAATTTTTTAAAAACAATAAATAAATATCCATTTGTACGTTGAAACGTTTAAAACGATTTCAAACGATTGATCAACATTTCTATATAATAACATTGAATGTTTAAAACGTGCAACTTCAGCCATCATCTAATGATCGTAGGTCGCAAGTCCTAAAAATATAATGCAAAAATCAATCGCTAGTTAAAATCCAGATCTTTTATTTTCTACGATATCGAAATAGAAAATTGCGTATGAAAGTGCTTTTTACAGAAAATTAATTTGATGAAATAATTTTTACAAGAGGTGTAAGTTCGAAGCACGAGCAAACACGAACTAGTAGATTTTCGATTTTAAAAATATCACGCGACCGACCGAAACTCGGATCTTTCGTTTCTCATAACGTCGAAATAAAAAATAATTTTCGTCGTGATAGACGTAAAACAATCTCGTGAAATGACTTCTACAAGATCACGAAATACGCGTTTAAAGCGAACAGACGTGAATTTAGATTAGCAGAAGCGAAAAAAGAAAAATGAACGATTCGCTGTACTTGGTTTAGGCAGATAACTGGCGAACGACTAATGGCGAACAATCGGAACATAAGGAGATAAAAGAAAGGTTGTTGACTCGGTCGGATCGGTGATGCATCGTCGATGGAATGTTTCTCGAGGTGAAAAAATAATGGCGTGGTCGTGGTGCGATAACCTAAGTTGCAGTTTATCGGTGTGTCGTGCAATTAGTTTTCGATCAACGGCCGATTAAATAACCGCATGTACAGCACGATTCAACGAACAATACCAATATTTTCACCGTGAATTTTTTTCCCTGCGCGTCTACGATTCACGAGGAAGGGGAAATTGATACTTCGATACGAGGTTGGGTTACTGAACGAATTAAATTGTAAATCGTATAAAGTGATATGTGAAAGTTTGCGATTTTTGTTAAGATTTGTTTATGGATAATCTATAGCTGAATGTATCTTACGATTATAATGTGAAATTTTCGAAATAAAATTCATAACCACGGTAGAACAATGATAATGGATCGTTGAAAGTTTATTGTAAGTTTTTTTTACGGACAATCTATAGCTATAGTCTACAATTATACTTAGATTATGGCGTTTTGGAATAACTACAGCTGAAGAATAGAAATGGATCGGTGAAAATTTATTGTAATTTTTCCTGGTATCTTTTATGGACAATTTATAATTGGATATATCTTATAATTACCGAATATTTA
The DNA here is from genome assembly GCA_014737525.1 of Bombus difficillimus. Lineage (NCBI taxonomy): Eukaryota > Metazoa > Arthropoda > Insecta > Hymenoptera > Apidae > Bombus > Bombus difficillimus. Next base: position 208,106 of record JACXIT010000003.1, on the reverse strand, counting down.
ATAAATCTTGGGAAGAAAATTAACAACTGTGGAATGGAACAGTGAATCGTTGAATAATTCATATGAATCTTACTTTTTTTAAGCACGTTCCATTTATGCCACTTTTTTAGTATTTCTCGCTATCACTTCGCAATTTCTTATGTGTTTTATCAGTTCCTTAATCCTTCGAGATTGTTAATAACGATAAGAGGGCTCGTAGACTATTAAGTGTTATATAAACATCGATAAGATCATAAGTATTGCATTACTTTATGAACTTTATTCATCATGTTATAAAAATATAAATTCTTTGGGATTAGTAATGATTCGAGTTATTATTGAGATAATAATCTGTCGAAAGTTGATATCTTGTATCGAGAGAGACGAATATGAGGTTCGACAACTTATATAAAAATTGATCTTAAATAAAAATTCCTAATGAAATCATAGTAAAAGATCTAGATACGTTATCAAAAAATACTACAGAAATATTCAAGTTTGATTAACTAATCAGATTTACTTCTAAATTTTCTAATTTTCTAATTTTTACATCTCTGAATATAGTTGGAAGTCTGGAGGTCAGAAAATCATATTTTTAGTAATACGTGAAAACTAAAGTTTGTAATAATTTTTATTTACAATTTGATAATTTTCATCACATAAAATAAGGATATGTCGCAAAAAGGGAAAAATTCCATCGGTTTTCTTTTAATATATTTATATACATTTCCAGCCGTATCAGTTTAATGGAATCTATAAGGCACAATCTATTTGTAGCGAAGTATTCCAACCTTTCATTGAAGATGTAATTGATTTATGTCTCATGAATTCTCTGTTGCTTCATCTATTCCCATTGAACCGTAAAAATAATGTTAGCATGCAACTTTCTAAGATATTTTCTAGACACGCTGTGCATTATATCTTTGCTAGTCGTGACTGTCAACAGTTGCAAAATTTAAACAATACCTTTACTTTAAAATCCTCGTAACAATCCCTTGAGGCGTCTCTCATAAATCTCCTCCACCTCCGCCGTTTTCAAGAATGCCCTATGCAAACTCGCGTTCAATAAAATCTCTACTCTCAAACCATATTTCACGATGTTCTTTCCTCTGCTAATTAATTTTATTTTTATTCTAACAAATTGCTGTTTTCGTGAAAAATTATATCCGAAAACCAACCATTCATTGCAATGTAAATCTGATCGATTTTACACATAAGTAATCGAATAATTGCGCTTTTAAAAGTTTCACGAAACATAAATCGGTGTCTGTTAAAAATTGCTACGATTTATTTAAAATCGAATCACGCTTCACTGATATTCCACATTTGTTTATTCAAATATATCATTTGAATTTAATGTAACTTAAATCTAAGATTTGAATAAAAATTTCTTAAACGTGTGATATATTCCTAATAATATATAGTTGTATAAGAAATCAAATAATTTAATTTTACAGAGAGATCGTAATTTAAAATATTAGTTTTTAAAATTACTAATTCAGCTAGGAATTTCTTTTATTTGAACCACAGAACTTCGCTTATAAAAATATCTCGTAAAATCTCCTTTACACGCAATGATCCCGTTTATTTGTCTTACCACGTAAAGGAGTATTCTACTGGAAGCATAATGTCATCGTGCAAGATGAAAGGGGAAACGCCAAAAAAGTTTGTAGGGTTGCAGGGAAGCGTAGAACGGTGAAGTAAGAGTAGTAAATATTTTCTCGGCCGAGTAGCCCACGCGTAAATATATATCGTCGCCCCACACGTAATTTGTTGCTAATCAATTAGAGCCAGGATCTCGGAGTTGATTGGCCGGCCTTCTTGTACCAGTGAAGGCGATAAATCTGTCACGATGAATTGCGAGGCTGCCCTAACTCGTGGGTCAAGTAGTCACGATTTAGATTGTGTCGGTGTATAATCGGACAAAAATAATAGGCCCCTTTTACAATAGGGGGACAATAGAATTCGTTCCCTGGACGACGACTGTACTTGCGTGACGTTGAATCGCGTCCCGTCAACGCACGTGTGTCTAAATAGATACGAATTGATTCGATACAGGTAATCCACGATCCATTTCTTCCTAGTTTCTGATTGATTTCAAAGCAAGAGATTGGAATTCATATATTTATGCTAATGCTTGTATGGTTTTAGTAGTTTACGTATCAGAATATTTGAAGCGAGGGTAAAAGAAGCAAATTATCTGTTGCTTTGTTATTTATTAGTTACATTCATCGATAACAATTATCTGTTATTATTTTACGAATAATAATATCAGTAAGTAAATAAGTATTTATTTCATCATTCGTATATTTCAATTTTTTTTTAATGTAATATATATAGTATGTCTAATAATACAACAATAGTCCATGCAATCTGCAACAGAAAAGACTGTAATACTATTTGGATAGTCGAATCATTCTCCTTAACACGCAAATAATAACATACTTTTTTTTATTCCCTTTATTAAATGTTCTTAATTGTCGAGTACAATTAATTACATTTTTTTAAGAGACTGAAAAGAATCATGCGGATTCCGATATAATTATCAGCAGTCGCTGGAATTTTCTATTGCTGTCGTATACGCGTATATTTTTTTAGTATGCGAGCACGAGTACACCGGAGGAGTGTAATAATAATACATAGGGTAAACAATTTTGTTTTGTGTTAAAGCTAAATTAATCGTTTTCAAAGAGTCTTCTATTTTAGATAATTATCTGAAATAAGATAACCAATTATTTGATTTCCAACTGTCGCATTTAATATATATTTCAGTCGTAAATAATACAGTTGCGTTTTATAACGTAATAGTATTTGCTCTCAGAATCGTTTTAAATTACCTCCGCATTACGTGTCTGACCTGATGGGCGTATTCACTGTGAGGAAATCTGTATTCCTGATGCAAGCAATGTTGATATACTACAATAGAATCAGAAACTATTCGAGAGACTATTTTAGGAAACATTTAATCGAATTTAAAATACCAAATAAAACAAACAATTGTTTCAGTTGATATTGGAGCAATGAAATAATTATCCGCTTATAAAGAAGAATTATTTGTTTATTGAAATAATCCTAAAAGAATATCGATTAATTGAAGATAATAAACAATTTACTAGAATTTCCTTTTACTATCTCAACGGCAATATTTATTTGCAGAGGGTAAAAACCATTAACGACCAATACCGCGAAGCAAATATCTTAAATTAGCAAATATCGCTTCTCTTATAACAGCAATACTTAAGGAGTATATATTTAGTCAGCATTATAAGCCCAGTAGTACAGATGGTTTAAGATTTTACACAAGACTCTACGTATGTCGAGAGTTTTATGATTGGTTTAATTAACAGTGAATTAACGAGAACAAATATAATGAATCTTTCTTCTTGTCTACCTTTTTGTTGTCTATGTTGTAAAGGAAATTAATATCTCGAACCGTATCTTCTTGAACGAGTACACTAACAAGAGATTTTATTTTCAAAATTCACCGTAATTTCCTCGCTTTCTTCTTGTAAGTAAATTTTTAGAAAAATGGAACAAGTGGCAAAGTATTTATTTCTAATAGAGAAATTTCTATAATTATAAATGTTTGAATACCAATACTAAAATATAAGGAATATATTTTAAAATACAATATAAATATTGTAACAACAGTGTTAAATCTTATCTTATAAAAAGGAATTATATCTTATAAATATTACGTATCGTTTTATTATAACTTATTCATTTTTTTTAAGGCGCACTTGTATCATGTTTTTATTCAGCGCCACAAATAGTTTGGTTCTTGTGCTATATAGAAAGAGGAAAGATTTATGAAAATTTTTGCATTAGATTAACGCACAACTTCAGGTTTAAGATCTTTTAATCTATGGAATAGGAAGCGAAATGGAGGTAAACATAACGACCTCGTGTAAATATATCTCTTTCCGTAATTATCAAGACATTGCAGTTGAAACATTCCGTGTAAACTTTATTTATCGTTATACTACGTTCCATCATAGTTTTTCTTAAGATATCTCGAAGGTTGACAATGTAATGTATTAATGTCAGGGATTAACAACAGGAAGTTTCCACATTAATACCACACGAAACATGCAAAGTGATATCTATCTTGTTGAAAGGAATTCTATGTTTGTGTCAGATAACAGATTAATTTTAGCATTAGGTATATTAAATAGATCAAATGTGAATCAAGTGTGTTGATTAAAGACATGTTCATTTGAATAGAACTATTTTTGGATAACAGAATATTCATTTTATAACAATAACGAAAAGTAGGATATAATATAAATGTAATATCGTTTCAATTAGTTATAAGTCTCATACTTTCTTTCATTGTACATCGTATTAATTTTTCAATATATTAAGTTACAGGGAATCATATTTCCGTTTCCTAGATTTTCACGTAGAATACATATATTACTTTAGCAATTCGTATCATATATCTTCTCTATGCTGTTTTTCGATATAAGGTGTTAACAGACGTGTCTATATGTCAATAGACACGATAATGTCAACTTCATATTCACGTAATGAAGGAAATATGCTTACACTAGAATATTTGAATAGTACAGAACACTCGACTAATACACTGTTCAAATAACAGAAGCTTTACTGTACTTGCTTCTTCCAATATTGTCTATATATGTCTTACTATCTTTACTTACAACACCGACCGATTTTCTTTGAAAAATGAAAAATCGACATTTATCTTAAAAAATACACGAATTATATTCTTTCCATTACATTAATTTTACTAAAAGTCTGCACCATGAATCTTAATTATACTCTCTTAAAGTATCCATAATCCTTTAAAATACGATCATTCGTATTTCAAGATTAGAATTTTCGATAACAATTTTTTACGATTTCTATTAACACGGTACGTTAATTGTATCGTATTAACACAGTAGTTTACAAATTCTTATTAATGTAGCAAAGTTTCGTGACTTTATTACACTTCTCACATTTTATATACTATTTCTTATTATTTAGTAAATGATTTCTATGGATTTCGTCAGTAGAAAAAAATGGATGGAGAAAAGTACCGGAATGACTGTGCTGCAACCTCGATCGACATCGAAATAACAGTTCAAGTATGTTAGTTATTGATAATCATTCTTTACGACCTTGTCCTGCGCTCCTAGTAAAAATTGAAACTATTATTATTTAGTAGAACGATTGCGTTCCTATCAGTAAATGGTCTATTCGTTTGTAATGATGTAAAACTGATTAATAGCGTAACACACGTGTCAGATGATAAACCGGGATCAATAGAACGTTTTGTTTTAATAAGTTTAATGAGAATCATTCTGCGTTACTACCATGTTATGCAGTTTTCTTGAGGGACATGTAAGAAGCTACTCATTTCGTTCTTGATCTATTTGCCCTTCTTAAACCTTTTCTTATTGCAATCGATATACTAGCAGATTACGGGTGCACGTTTTACAAAATGAATTTAACGTGAAAAAAGTAGAATATTTCTTATTAAATGTATCTGTAATGTACTTTATAAATGGTATTTTATAAAATATATTTTATAAACTAAACATTGAAAGAAGAATTTAGATTGCGTCCATTGTTTGTTCATATTATTGTGATAAACAAATATATCTTTGATTTTCTATTTGATAAATACAGAGATAATATGATCTTTGATTATAAAATTTCATTGTAATTGAAAAAGTTACGGTTATGAAATAATAGAATCTTATATATTCCATTAAATATTGTAGAATTTACAATAGAAGTAAAAAATTTTCTAATGAATTTAGATATTTATGAAAATAAAAAGGAAATTCAACTTTTTTTTGTAAGTTGGAATTCTCGATATTCTTTCATATTCAATATCGAGTTAATAGAATCTTCAACATTAAGAAACTTCAAATCTGAAATAGAAATGGAAACATAACGTATAAATTTAGAAATTTCCGTCAAAGCAACAAAGACAAAACCCGCAATATTATTCAACAATCCAGAGTCGAAAATAGAATTGTAAAGATTTCAACTCTAAAAATAAACGTAAACCCACGCAATCTGCAAATGGAACGTTGCTTTCTAACCACCTTGCGTGCATAGTCACGAGCGTATCTACTGCACAAGCGTCTCAGCAGATCAACGAAATTTTATACGAATCCGTTCGATCGAATCGAAGTTTTCCCTTCGACACTCTGGGAAAAGAAAACGACGAAGAGATATCGAATTACAACATCGTTCGTCGTCTACCGGTCTTAATTATTTGCTAATCACGCGGAGCTATCGATAAATTCCACTGCGAGGAATGTGTCCAACGTCTCGTTTTTACATCTCATCGTCTCCTTCCTCCCAGGTGCAATGTTCTCGGATCGCGTGGGCACGTACACGCGTGCAACGAATCCTACGCATGTTTAAATGAACGGTTGGCTGGGCTGTTCACAGGAAACCGACGATTACCAACGCGTGTTCCTGTAACGGATCGTTGAAAATCGCTTCCGAATCGATCACCGAAGACGCTGCCTTTGACCGTCGAATATTCATCAATCGTGACAGCGCACGGCTCCGACCAGTGTCGGTTCGTGATAGTGATTTAAGAACACGTTGTTGAGGAATATCTATCGTAGCAAAGGGCTGCTTCCTAGGAAAATAAGGTTCTATAACAGCGATGCTTCGTGATGATGATTTAAACGCACTGCGGTGAAAAATGTCGTTCAGAGAAGAGTTTGGTTTTAGAAAAATGACATTTGATATTAGGATTGATCAGTGATAAGGAATTAAGAGCGAGTGATTGTTTTATATCAATGTAGATTTGTGATAATAATTTTGAGAAGAAATATTGTTTAGGAGAGAAATTTGGTTTTAGAAACGTGATTTTTAATACGAATGCGGACTGCTCGTAATGATCCAGTGAAAAGTATGGTTTAACAAAGAGATTTGTGTTTATAAAAATTGAATCTATTGATTTTTCTTCGTAGAAAGTTGAAACATTGTTGATGTTGGTGTCGATTTGTGACGATAATTCAACGAAAAATATTTTGGAAAGAAGTTAGGTATTAGAAAAATGATATCTGATGTTAACGTAAGTTTCTAATAATAGTTCAAGCAGAAAGAAGCTGCATTTGAAGAAATAACTCTTTATGACAACGACAGTTAGTGATAATTCTCGTTGAAGAATAGATCCACTTTCATCAAGTAGGTTGATTCTCTGGAGAAGTAACTCACGTAAGTGTCGTTCAGTCATAAGAAATAAGAACATCTAGTGTTAGAGAATAACATTTTTTTAAAAGAAGTTATTGTTCGGAAAAATATTTTATTATGTTAGTGACGCCGTTTCAAGAACACGTTATTGCAGAACATTTCATCTGTAACAGAAGATCATTGATCAGAGATATCATTAATTCGAAGTTGAAGCTGCAAATATCGCCAGAAAACCTGCTTCCCATGAAAATGAAATATGTAGTGAGTATAAATTTCTCTTTTAGTGCAAACGTAAAGTTCAGAAGTAGCTTCAACGAGGTAAAACAAATTTAAAGTCTTTTCACTTTCTACATGTACTTTAACCGAACGTGTAATTTAATTTTGGCATTAATGCTTTGCTATAAAATCATGCTGGAAGCCTTTTGATTTCATGATTGACGCAAACGTAAAGCGTTTCGAACGGCACAGATGTGTTTTAAAGCTGAAAGTGACTATCATCGGCAACTAAAATAGATTTGCATCTTTCTTGCTTGTACGACTCGGTTCGGTATTGTAGTTGTTATATCACACAATGAGAAGAGGCGTCTTCGAACATCGCAGTGTTTCGAACGGTGCGAGTGTACTTTAAAGTTCAAAGGTACTAGAGCATACCGTTGTAGCTATTTCTTCTTTTTTTGCGCAAAGAAGCGACATTGTCATACCAATTGCGATTTTATTAGATAATGCGTGGGACGTGAACGTAACTTGTTTCGATTTGCATTGCTATATTGTACGGAGGATTCAAGGATTTAATATACAAAGCTTTGAGTAAGAATGAATTGCAGAATATATCAATGTTGTTTGACCACCTACATATTTTTTAGAAAAATATTAGAATTTTATTTTAAATCGAGAAACATATTATTTTCATACGGTTCTACGCTTTTCATACATCGCAAACATTTTTCTTTTATCGTAATATCCTTTTACTACAATCTGTATAGAAATTTTCTCTTCTCTTTCTCTTTTCTCTAAATACTTTCGATCGATTATTTTCTCTAGCTTTTAAATTCGTTTCCTAGATTCCATAGAGAATTAAATCTAGAAGCTTGAATTTCTTTACAAGCTATGCTCTATTCTTTCGATCTTTATAGTAGATCTAAACTCGCACAAGAAACGAGCGAATTTCTCTTGTTCTTGAATTCAAGTTCAAACAAATCTCAGAACACTTCATTGGGTACTAGTACGCTAATGCACCAGGTAGCAGTCGTTGCTGGATTCTTCGGTTGAATTGGAGTCATTATCGTACTCGTACACAGAAACACAATTATTGCCGGCTATATTTGGTATAGAATAGCAAGCAACGCCGGTGGAATATTAAATTTAAAAAACAGAATCCCTAGTATCATGTATCGGGAAGTTATTGCGGGTAATTGATCGTACCGTTATTGAACATCACACGAGCAAAAATACGGGGAAAGAATTTGGCATTCGAATATTCAAATCGCCGTGCGAAGGTATTGCTTCTTCATCACTATAATTTACACCGTATCTTAACGCAAATTCAGGATCCCGCCGGTTCCGTTCATCTTTCGAATTGCTCAATTATTGCCAAGAACGCTCGACCTCGGTTACTTTATGATACTCTGAATTAATTTTAAAATCATAAATTTATGAATATAAATAATCAGGATTTTATAACGGAATTCAGTTCCAATAACGACACTTTATTTTTAAAGAACCGTGTATAATTGTTCCCGTAGGCTAATTAATTCTTTTTTAAGAATTATAAATTCGTCTAGAAATCAAAATTAGGATGTTGTAGACATTTTTCGAATTTATTCTTAAGGATCAGTCGTAGTATCGATGCTACTAATTGTTAACTTGTTTTCAGTTTACTCATAAAATACGCATTATAATTTACGTTCGTTATAGCAAGACTTCTTACAAATCCTATTTTCTCATATTATCATATCATATATCATTATAACGTAACATAAATGCAAATAAAATAACTAAAATACACGTAACGTTTCACGATCGCTACAAAAAGAAACATCATCAATTCCCTTTTTTCTGTACATATATATAATTGAATATTTTAATATATTACAAAATTATCTTATTATACAAACAATATTCAAATCACAGTATCTACACATCTCTCTCAACTCTCATTTTCCTCAAAAGTTCCTAACATCTTACCATATCGTTACATTATCCTGTTATACATCACGTACCGTACGAACAAACTTCATCCTTCCACTCCGAATCGTACGTTCAACTCACGATACCTCTTCCAACTCGCATCCCTTCGAAATGCTCTCAATACCAACAAAATTGAACTCCCACCATACTATCAAGAAACTATCGGTACACCTATCACGCGCAGTGTTCCTAGCTTTCCTGAGACCTATAACGTAACATAAAACAATCGGAAAGGACGGAACATCGTGCGATAAGAATCGTCGTAAGTGGCTGGGAAACAACCGTGGCAGATGCAAAAGGAGCTACAAACGACCTAAAACTCGGCAAGAGGCAGGCGCCCCTCGCATTCCACGCACTCGTGTCGTGCATTCGCGACTGAATCGCGCGTAATCATCTCTCGATCGCGGCGAGTCACCATCGCGGGCGAAGGAAAAATCGTCGTATCGGGAATACGTATGTTTTTTCTTTGCATGCACGGCGCTCGCAGCCGGCTATATTCAGCGCGCGTGTGTTCCACACAGCGGTGGGTCGTCGTCTATCGGAAGTCTAGGCGTGCGTGATAGATAATCGTTATGTAAGAAGAGGCTCGGAGGCTGTTGGCCTCCAGACTCTTTGACGTTGAACCACGTCGCTCGGGCACGGGGAACGCCCTGGCGTTGGACGCGGCCGCGGGCCACTCGGCGAACTTCTTTCTGTATTTATGGTCCAGATAAAGAAAGTTTACGATTCAGATAGGATCGAAGTTGTCGGCGGGGCGAGGTGGTAACCTGAACTACGAGAGAGATAGAAGACTTTGCATGCCGCAGGCGTAACGTGCCTTCTTGTTCCCTTTTCTACGCATAATAATAGAGCGAGTACCTTCTTCCTAGTCGTGTAGCACATCCGACACGACCGTCCGGCTGCGTAATTATTTCGGAACGACACGCGATTTGCAAGGATTTTAGCGCGACTGCTTCCCTAGGTGGTCCTGACCGATCGACGCTTCGTTTATTGGTCGTGCCTTTTTATTTTTGTGCGTTTTAATTTTATTGGATAGAAGGTGTTCGCTTTTGGAGACCTTTGTGATTGTGATTTTTCAGGTATGAATATATTTTTTCGATATATTTTCTGATCGTCAAATAGGAGGAAAGGAAGGGAGGCGAATAATTGTAACCTTTTCTTCTCTAAGAATAATAATAGGAGAGTTTTCTTTGGTTGTAATTACTAGCTAGCTAGTCTCGTGCCACGTCATAAATTCATTAAGTCAATTTAGCTTTTAAAGCGTGACGTACTTTATGGCTGTTGCCAAAATATATGTAATTTATAGTTGTTAGTTGTTATAATTCCCGCATCTTTGTATATTTAGTGTTTGTATCTCTTGACTGGATTCCAAGAGTATTATTTTTAGTGCAAGAAAATTGTTTATTTTTAGGCGTTCATTGTAGGTTTACTCGCTGAAAAAGAAAAAGCAGAAACCGAGAACTATGAAATTAAGTCTACGTCGATAGTCACGTAATGCAAGATAATTCATAGTGTTGATCGAAAATTATTCTGTCGATCGTGCTGACAATAATCGTGTGCGGTACGGCGCTCACCAGATCTGGCCAAAACCAGATTTATTAATTATATAAATATGATAAAATGAACCACGTTACGTAAATATCAAACTACTTTGTTACAAAGTAACATTAAATACGCGTGCACCGACATAGGAGAAGGTTTAGCATCATTTTTTTTGAAATCCAGGTACTATATGTATAAATTATGTAAATTTAAATGGCGTTGTTACATAATCTCACGCCTGACCAAGACTATAAATGATGGTAAATATGTTTGACAAATATGAAAACGTTGCATTCCTTGTTTAAAGATTAAAACGAAATGACCGAATAATACAACATTCCTATTTTTCCGTATTAATCTATATCTTCGAGAAATACTAGAAATTATTATTTTTTTAAAACTTGTTCTTGTAAATCATTTCCACGCATACATTTCAAATACGTGTGCAATATCGTTTAAAGTCAGAAATATAATTATTAATTGTATAAATTGCTATGAAACGAATCGATCAAACGAAAGATTATGCAAGTGTCAGATCATATTATTTATTGCTCGCATACATATTAATTTTTACAGGACATATCTCATTGCTGTTTTTTTGCCGTTATTACGTAGTATGATCTAGTTAATAACTTTGTTAATTTCTAGTACACGATCTCTTCGAACCAACTTGCAAAGGCAACGAAAGTTGCAACGCAATCCATGGAATCGTATTACGAGTTATCTAATTTGTTTATATATGCTATAATTGGTTTTCTTCTTTTCCTTGTCTTGTTATTATTATTTCTTTTTCTTTATAACGCGTAGCATCGCGTGTTTCTCATTCGACCATACACGTCAATCATTCTTCTCGGATTAGTGTTGTCGCCTTGTCGCTGTTGATTGGCGCCAGAACGTCAGAGGTCAATCGTCAAACTCGGCAGCTTGTTCCGACTTCTATCAGTCGTTATATTTTCATAACGAAGCAACATTCTTCTAGATAAGATTGTAGACATTAATCCAGATATACTTGACTCTTCGTAATATTTTTCTATATTTCTTGCAATACTCTTGTCTCGTAATATTTTTCCGACTATTCGTTTTCCTCTCTACTTGACGTCTGAATCGAATAATTTTCAAAAAAATGGTTACTCGCTTTCGAAGATCGTTTGGTAACGTTATAAAAATCCTGGAATATGAAATTAATTCGCGATAACGAATAATAAGATAATAAACGTACATCTATCTCTAAAAATATTGAAAATGTAGGGTACGTGATGTAATGGGTATGTACGTGACTTCTTGTATAAAAATAAATTGGAATCCTGCGAGAACTTTTTCAACGAAGTTTCTCCTTGTATTCTTTTTTTGTTTCTGGTTTTTTCTTGAAAGATTTATGGGTTGAGGATCATTCGAGCGCGTACATACGTACTCGACTGAGAATTCATGCTCCGCAGTCTATAGGTTGCAAATTTTTGTAACCGTTACTTCTACTTGATCTCAATTTACAGCAAATATCCTGGATGGATAAGTAATATAATTACGGTTAGAAAAGAATTTCACTTATAAAAATACAAAAGATGACAAAAATATAAAGAGAAGTATTCGGTGGAAGTACATATCAAGGTCAAATGAAGGTTATTTTAATTCTTCTAAATGACAAATAGTATGTATCCTTTACAGAATAGTAGAGGAAAATTGGATAAATTATCAAAACCATTTTACTAGATTGTTAGTTGTAGATTTTACTAAAGAATTTATAAAATCCAGCAATTTTTACCATTTTTTCACCCTTAATAAAATTTAACAATAGATTTACTTATAATCAATAAACAAACGATAATAACGTCCTTATATAAAGAATGAAATGACAAAATAATACATTATTTTCAACATCTATGTCGTTTAATCTATTTATCCAAAAATAAAGTTGTTAAAACCTTTCTATTCCTCTCCGTTCTCTGACGTTTAACTTTTTAAGAAAAAATATAGAAAATGAACGATCACTTGTTTCGCGAATTAGAAGAATCGATATTTTCAACGTCTCGAGCGTACTTGCACTTCCACATGCTGCCACAATATTCTGATATTTTAATCAAAAAAATCATCTCTATCGCGATTATATCGGCATCGGTAACTCGAAAGGTGTACTTATGAATTTCGCACGGTTTAAACACCGGATCACCGACCAGGCCAGATAGGCAGAACTGATCCCTTGCCAGCGATATATTTATCTTGTTCTAATTTTCACACGGCAAAGCTCGATATCTCAAATATTTTCCTTCCAACGATGCTAAAAACAAATTCTTGTTTTCCTCGTTCGATATTCCTATGTATCTCCAAAGCAGTTCGATTCGTTCTTCCCTAATGCTATCGAAACACATAAATCGCTCTCGTTCTCTGGTCGTTCATTCGCCTGTTACAAAAAGACAGCGTTAGAGGAAGTTGAACCTTTACTTCGGTCAAATATCGATGAACCGGAATATTGATGTATCGAGGAGATTCGACCGGTGGATTCATGGTGGTCATCACGCTCCATTTCTTGACCAATTGCTTTCGATGATCGACTATGGCGAGCTCGGCGCCAAAAATAATTGCCAGACCTCTGCGATTGCAAGGCAGAAGGCGAAACGAGGGCGTTTCTTCCTCTTCATCTTCGTGTGTACGTTTCGCAGCTGCGTTGCTTTCCCGTGCACCATCTTCTTGTTTTTATTGTCTGGTTGTCGCGTACGAGTGCGTATGGAGCGGCGCAACAATAAGCTCGAGGGAAAGGTGAGACCGTAAAGATTATTTTCTTCACTTCGATACGGGTAAACCGTTTTCGAATATTCCTGTGTATATGTTCTTTCCCTTTTTCTTTTATCTCTTTTCTTCCTTTTCTTTTACTAAATGCAAACGACTAGGTTTCTTCACGCTCTGTATGGTTAAATGGATAACTCACGTTTAGTTATCGAACTTTACATGTTTCTGATCGTATTACGTTTCTTACAGGAGATTGTTTCATATCATGTTACGAATGGTATTATCGACTGACTTGATTGGTGTTGCAAATGAAATGCAAATATCCACATAAATTTAAATGCTTTTATTTATGTCTTTCTTAGCACTTTCCTAAGAGAGAATATTACGATTATTAATATTGCAAACGTGTACTTGTATGTCTGGATTAAGTAGAGCGAATCTTCTGTTCAATTTTTCTACTAACAATTCCATTATTTTGTTATCAATTGTCGTTATTTAATTTCGTTATTGGTTATATATGATCATCGGCTATATCGTCATTATTGTTTAATAAATTCTCAAACGATATTTACCTGTTTTGTTCTGAACGTTTCTATTTTACTGCATTTATTGCTGAAATATCTTACATTGAAAGATTCATTCTTGCGTTCTAATGTAATTGCAAGAAGATTTCTGTGTCGTAAGAGCGTTTTGCGCGTCAAAATTTCAACGCGTAAATCTGGATGACGATCGTTCGCATTTCCTCTGTTCGCTCTTTCTATTCACATTTTGGCTAAGAGCCAACCTTGTGATCTGTGCTCAAATTTCTCCACGATGTCATTAACGCGGGTTCATTTTTGTCATCTTGTTTACAAACAACGATGGTTTACTGCGAATAATTAGTTGCACGAATATTTCTATAATATATATACGAATATTTCTATGATATTTCTTGAAAAATTTATTAATTTATCTCATATTTGTTATTACATTTTACGGACGTAGGATGAAACATATGGGACGTGTTTTGTAAAACGCGGAGTAATTTTCTCCACTCGCTAATGACTCTTTGTTTTCATAACGTAAGCGATAAATATAGGCGGACAGCTGACTCGCATCATCAATTCAAAAAAGTGTAACTTAATCACAGGGTTAACATCCACCGTGCCATTAACTGATTTCTTTTTAATAGTCAGCGCTCATCAAAGAATATTTCAAGTCTATAAATCACTTTATTCACACTGTCTTTTAATACCGATCTTTCATTATTACCCTCTTTGCCGTATTATCAACCAATCGTTACTGTACGATAATAAAACATTATAAGGAATTATAAGTTTAGACTCGTTCAAAAGCCTCAATATTTTCCAATCGTCGTTTAAATCATTTAAATATCGAACGATCGGAATATAATACTTTGAGAGAACCGGATCCTAAATGTTCCATCATAGAAAAATCGAATCAGCGAGTTATAATAGTTTTAGAAGAATTGAATTTTTATGTCGCGTTTCAAGCATAGATTTAATCGAAATTCTTAGTTTTTCATTATACGAACTATCGAAGGATAGAACAATTTCCAGAAGAGTAAGATCTTATACAGTATTCTATGTACAAAATTCGCAAATCCTTTAATAATTGATCATTCGAATGTCAAACGATTGAGGTCTTATAGCTGTAGCTATAGCAGCGAGTATAGCTTTGTAAGCATAGATCTAGAATTCTACGATCCTTTTACGATTAATTACAAGCTCGAACGATCGAATTGCTTCTAAACGAATGAAAATATTCTTAAACATTCCCCGAATTTTCCATCGTTCCAAGCTCAGACGTTCGAATTGACATATACTTCTTGCAGAACAGAAGCTTATTCGGTATTCTAAACGCAGATCTATCTTCAAGGATTAAAATATCAAACTTTCTCAAAGATGCTCCATAGAGAGTTCATAGCAAGGAAACTTTATAGTAGAATTTTCGTTGTCTATAAATCTAGGCATTCAGAATATCCAAAATCCTCCAACGGTCGTTCGAACATCCAAAGATCGAACCACTTTCGAAAGAATGAAAACACATCCGTTAAAAATTCTTCGAACTTTCCATCGTTCAATGATCGATCGATGGAACCGATGGTATCTTCAAAATGATCTAAAGGAAGATCCATAAATCTGACTGATAGAATCTAATTGCGTATAAATAGAACGACGCGCTTTGTTTTCATTCAAAGATGCTGCGACGCATCGTATTACACGATGCACGATGCTCGATGGGCGCAATTCGAAGCTATTATAATACAACAACGTTGTAATGGCAGTTGTAACTTCAACTATAGCAGATAATACTATGATTGTGCTCGTAATACGCAACCTCAAGAACTATCACAAGCGTCGAAGGAGCCCTACGACCGTTGCTTCTCCCTTCGCGTCGCTGTACGCGACGAAGAATCAACTAACCGATGAATTTTTTCTCGTCGTCGTCAATGTTAGTGTGAACATTAACGTGGACGTTAATATCCGCGATAAACGAGACAGCCGTTCATTATGATTTACACGAGTCGCGGCAATTTTCTCGCGTTTATTTTCGTGGGTGGATTAAATTGACCTTGACCGATTTTTTTATCTCTCATATCGTTGTATTTAGAAAGTTTCCTATGTTTTAAATGCTCTGTTGCCTTTTTAGCGACGTAAAAAGTACGCCGAGCATGCTATAAAATATATTAATAATGAAATTTAAGTAACATTCTTCGTGACATTTTACGATAAATGCAGTGCTGCAACAGTTGCGTACTTTGCCATTTTAGTTACGTCCGTTTCAGTTCAGAAAATTAATTTCTCTCAGTTTTTAGTAATTACTGGTTATATCATCGCTTAAATGTTAGAAATCGCTAATGGCGAGGAAAAAAATTCCCAACGATGATAAAATAATTATTAGGTCGTCCGAAAAGTTTCTTTCGTTTTATACGGAAATAATGGATGCACAACATTTTCCGTTTTATATTATTTTATCGAATTACGAATAATTCATTTTGTTCTATCAAAATAAAGATCACAAAAAAGACATGTCTGTAAAAGAAAGACACTTTTCGGACAACCTAATATATTCTCACAAGCTAAGTTATATTTTCATAACTAAGCTCTTAATAAATTTCTCGCGTGGATGCATAATAGGACTGCGTGATATTATAATATCTGTTTGTAACTTTTATAATTTTGAATTTCATAATTTTTATAAATTTGAAAATAACGCACTAATTTTTACAATAATCCATGAGAAATGCGCGTTCATTCTTCTTATAACAAAATAAGATTCTATCATAAAGTTTCATAGAATCTATACTTACGTATGTTTCATAAAAAAGAAAAGAATTTTTGTACGTTAATTATTTATTAGCATGTAGCATTGACAATGAGAAGACAATGGAAATTCGATCAGCAGTGTTTCGAATCTTTGCGCATCGGTGTATATCATTCACCTGCAGCACGACAGCTTGTCTTTCTCTGTTCTAACTCTTTTATTCGTTAACGATAAGTATTTGTCATTTGTAATAAATTCTTGTTTCAAGCATAAGACTTGGAATAATTTTTCTGAAATTTTCGTCACGAACGTAAGGGATCATTAACACCATCGCGTAATTTTGTTTCTCAGGTTAGTCCGAAAGGGTTTTGTCGTGTATTATGCGGAAGACAAGATTTACGAGCCGATACGTGCAAATGCGAGATGAGAAAATTTATACACGGTGCTTAAGATTCGATCCGCCGACCGCGAATTGTATTCAAATGACGATCGTGAACCCACCGTGACCCCTCGCGTGATTACGAAACTACCTTTAAATTCACCTTTTCATAAGAACGTTCCTCCTCTAGTGCATAATTAATTTCTCTCTCGATCATGCCTCGCTTCATCACACGGAGAACTCTAGATAAACGCATGGGATAGTTCGTTTCGCCTGATAACTAACATGTATCGTGTCAATTAAGAAAAGCATTAAAGAGATAAATCTATTTACACGATGGAGAATTTTCTTTTCACGAAAAATCTGCATATTTATTTAACTTTCTACAACGCTACGTATGCGACCTGGAAGTTTCATAATATACTAACTACCAGCTATAAATATCAGACTATTTAGTGGGAAACTTTTATAAATACATTTTATTTTGTTCAGTGTTATACCGTTTATATTATGTCGTAGCATTTAGCATTTATGGTACAGTAGATTTATGTTATACGGCGTACGCGATGCAAAGAAAATAATAAAACTTATACCAAGTTAGTAATTATTATAGTTGAGGTGAGTTTCCTGACAATTTTGTTATTACATAATTCGAAATCACTTCGACGGATATCAACGACAACTTTCTTTAGTTGAACAGACGAACGTATTTTAGGATTTTCCTAATGTAACGCAGAAAACTCTAAGCTGACTGCCTTTTAAATTCCTGAATTTTATGAAGCATCTGAGACCCAACTTTTGGTCGTAGCAATGTGGAATGTTTATACGCAATTCGTACATTCTTACAATAGAAATGTATATTTTCTTCGGTTAAGTCTCCTCTTTTATTTCGGATGTCCCCGTTAGATGACGATAGATGATGAAAAGAGTCGACTGATATGTAAATTTTAGAACGAAAGAGAATTGTCTTTAAAATATACGCCCTCCCTTTTACGGTAAAACTCCATTTACGAAGTTTTAGTTAATGCTCAATTAACTGAACTTTCGCTGGTTGAATTCATTTATTTGAGCTTCTATTATGCGAACGAAACATAATAGGTTGTGGGTAAAATTCCGAGCTCCCATTATATAATTACGTAAATTGTTTGTCTCTTCGACATGTAAATGGAGCTCTACCGTATTATATAAATTTTGCGATAAAATTTCCTTTCTCTAAAGTATTATCTTTTCCTGAATTTCCAGGCGAGCACCGAGAGTCGAGAGGCGGAAGAGCAGGGTAGCAGTACGACCTCGCCCTCGGAGGGCAGGCACGCCGACGAGACGTCCGGCTCGCCCGTCCTCGAGATGGGCAGCATGGATTCGGCGGGCAGCGCCCACAGTGGCGGCCCTTCCTGCGGCCTGGTCAGTTCCCTTTTCCCGAGCAATTGTCGTGGTCGAGCCGAGGCATTCGCCAGACGTCTTCATCGACGATTAACGTCTCTCGGTGGCGAAGACAGTTCTCAACGAAACGATGATCCCTCGTTGCCGAAGGAAACCTCCTGGCTACGTTCGCCGTCAACAGGGAGAAGAATAATAACTAACAGCTCTAACAATCACGTTCTTCAGCACCAACCTCGTCACAATCCTGACACGGATTTGTGCTACGATTACGATCTCGAGTATGAAGACGGTCTTAGTTCGCCGGCGGAAGAAGCCACAGCAGCGGAAGTCGCGGATTTAGTAGTGAATCCGGAAGTATTAAAATCGAATCATCATGGAATTCACAACAGTTCACCGATTGAATCGAAAACCAGTATAGATTCAGAATCTGGACACGTTTTCGCGTCTCCTCTGTTAGGAACGTCTCCAGATAGCGATTCCTCCGACATATTCTTCGACCCAGAATCATCCGATGTTGAAAAGCCGAAGAACGAAACGTTCTTCGATCCCGCGACGACCTCGGATAGTGAAGTGACTACGTCGAATCTCTCGAACGGTTGCGACATAACAAGGCCCAAAAGCTTGCCCTGTCGTAGAAGGCCAGAGATCAGCGTTGAACATTCCGAGGACACATCTGAATCGAGCGCTTCCTTCAAAAGGAATAATTTTTGCGATAAAGACCCGAGGAAAAAGGACTTGGTGTGCAGCTCCGAGGACTCGAACGATAGAAGCTCCCAAGAGACATCCACGTCGCCCAGTCACGAATCTCTTTGGAGCACGTTCGACGAGAGCACTATGTCCCTTCAGGACGAATGTGCCGCGAAAATAAATCCTAGTTTAATCACACACCAGAACCGGCTTCCCAAGTCGCATTCTGATTCAGAGATACCCGTCCACGGACCTAGTATAATGATCACTTCCGCGATTAAGGATGGAAGAATCGATACCGACGAGGTCGATTTTATTAACTTTCAGTCGGAGAATAGCAAATTAGAAGATATTAAGAACGCGAGGAATCTCATCAAAGAAGATAATTCGGATTCGTCGGATAATACGTACGAGGAGGATCTTCCATATGACGAGGAGAAGCCCAAGGATACACTGGAGCAACAATCAAAGATTCTATCTTTGAAACTCGAAGAGATTCCTGGCAATGAGACTGACGACCATTCGACGTACAGCAGTATGATCAACATCCCTGGTGCTCTCACCCTCGAGTGTCCTATAGTAGAGGGACCGATAGAAACCACGATAAAGAACGAGATACAAATACAAATAGAAAATGGAGCTATAATAGCTAGCAGCGACGAGGATAAGATGTGCCTTCTGTTGAAGAAGCTCGCCACAAGTCCAAGTATCAAAGAGGACGTTCATATAACTGAGGAGCCACAGGACGATAGTATCGAAGAAGAGGAAGAAGAAAGACCTCAGAAGATCAGACGGTGTTCTTCTTTGAAGACAGGAAAAACGCCA
Organism: Bombus difficillimus; assembly: GCA_014737525.1. NCBI lineage: Eukaryota > Metazoa > Arthropoda > Insecta > Hymenoptera > Apidae > Bombus > Bombus difficillimus. The sequence goes on along the minus strand of JACXIT010000003.1, from coordinate 187,969 downwards.
CCAGGGACACCTGGAAGGAAGAAGATCGTTCGATTCGCAGACGTTTTAGGCCTAGATCTCGCCGATGTGCGAACGTTCTTAGACGAAATCCCCAAAGTGCCGAACTCAGCGTACAGCGACTTGATCTACGATGACATTTTCCAGAAAGACACCAGTCCTGTAAACAGCTTGCCAAGCCCGGCTCAATGGGGAGCCAGATACGTAGGTAGTCGACGCGAATCAGGTTGCGCGATATCTTCGCATAAACTGGACAGAACTTTGGTGCCTCTGTTTCAACAACCTGGCGGTCTACCTAATTTCCTGGATCTGGTCCGTGAACGTCGAGTGTGCTTAGAGAACGTGCTGGTCCAGGATCCCGTGTCTCTCTGTATCCAGGGTACGGTCCGCGTGATCAATCTGGACTTTCACAAGTCGGTGCACATCAGATACACGTTGAACTCGTGGCGAAACTTCAGCGACTTGCAAGCCATCTACGTACCTAACTCGTGCGATGGTTTTAGCGACAAATTCTCGTTCATTCTGTACTGTCACACGCTGTCAATTGGTCAGAGGCTGGAGTTCGCGGTTCGATTTCAATGCAAGGGCGAGCAGTACTGGGACAACAACGCCGGACTCAATTACTGCTTCCAGTGTTTGCCTGTTTCTCCAGCTGTTGGTTACATGCCCATCACGGCTCAGGAGGGTCAGCATCACGAGTGGTCGCCTGTGTTCTACTGATGGACATCGTAGATCGAGCATTGGATGCCGCGATGGAGACACAGCGATGCTTCGCGTAGACAAGGAGTCTGAAGTGGATCCGAGTAAGGCTAACTAGCGACAGATAGAGAGACAGAGGGAGAGGGAAAGAGAGAAAGCCTACGGTTGTATAAACGTTCCTAGAGTATATACCTTACTGTACATAACTGTCCTATTCTCGAGTCGATCGAAGGAACGAGAAGGCAAGCCGGGGAGCAGGGACCGCACTAGCGTCAATTATTCTTTCCTGCCGTTTTCCGGACAGCCTTTCAATGGACTGGAGAAACTCGACGCACCTGTTAGACTGACATTTTTTACACGTTCGTTGTTCCTTGTTTACGAGCGAGAATATGTATTCGGTATAGACGTGATACCACTTCTATAAACGAACTGGGACTGTAGTTGAGAGAAGAAATGTTAAGTACGTACACATACCTCTTTGAAGATGACAGAGAAGAGGATTTAGTCTTTGCCAGAAGTTGGAAGTTGAAGAGGACATTTGAAAGGCGAAAGAACAATGAAACGTTCGAAGTATCTGGCAGAGCATGGAGGATTATTTTCACGTTCCTAGAAAGTACCTAAGTCTACAGAATTTGCGCCATAATCGAGCCTAACGTGTTTGAAAGACTCTCAAACTGATTATAATGCGAAATGACAGAGGTTAAAGGTTATGAGAGAAACTGTTACTCGAAATGAGATGTTTGTTGAAGAGGTTTTAGGATGGTATTGCTTCGAAGACGAAATCAAGGGCTCTTTTTTTCTCGTTTCTTTTCTTTTTTTTTTTTTTTTTAGATATTAACGATATTTTACGTAGTTGCATGAATATTCTCAGATGAATTAAGGTTGAAACGACCTGTTGATGAACTTTTATCCACAAACATATCTGCTCAGCAACTTCTGAGCGACGACCAATCCGGTCTTGCTCACGAAAATTTTATTTAGCACGTTCGCTGCTATTAACGCATATTGGGCGTTGATTCAATTACTATACATAAATCCCCAATAAGGTTGCAACGAGGAGATAACTGTTGTATTTTCAAGTTCGTGAGTCTCGATAGAAGGTTTTTAACAGGAGATACAAAACAGTGAGAAATGTAATAAAGTAAACTTGAAACGAAGATTTCCTTGATGAGAAGATAGACGGGAGGCTTTTATTTTAATAGCAGCGAATGCGTTAATGAATTATCTATATAGCGTGTACTCTTAGCCCCATAGATGAAACGAAATTACGACGAACCAACTTTATAAACTTCGAAACGAAGCTTTTCTATTCGTTTAATCAAAACGTTCGACCAGTGCCAATTTTGACCTAGTGCCATTGGATCAATTGTAACATCGGGAAATAACACGAATCGAATATACGTTATACCATATTCATAAATATTTTTTAAACGAAATGTGATAGTTTAATAGCAACGAATATCATAGTGGGTTGCTTTGTTCTCCTAATTCTAGATTTTATTCGAAAATCAGGGAAATCGGGGTTCGATCGATTAATCATTAAATACCTGTATAAATCTCCAAGACGATGATAGTAACTGATCATTCATAATTTTATTTTTATTATGCATGTATATATATGTACAATTGCTGGGGTGCTAGACATGCAACGAAATTACGAAAGAGGAGATTCCAACAGCTTTGGTAGTAAATTTATCGTTTAGTTTATTGTTAACTAATTTCAATCGTAAAGTGCTTTCATTCTGTGATTCGAGGACCTGAATCGATCATCGTGTGGTACGCAAATGTATATGCAGTGACGAACGAAAGAAAGCGTAAGCTTACTGTTTAATTAATTTCTTCAATCGTTTTCGAATAGTTTCAATAAAGAAGAAAAAAACTAATTCTTTTCAATTCGATTTTCATACTATGTCGTATTTCGCAGCGTGAAAATGAAACATTAAATGATACGAAAAATGTTAATAATCATTCAAAACGGAATTATATTTACCAGTACATCTAAATAGATTTGAATAAATCAAATATATTTTTTCAGAACTAGCTCAATTAACATTAACAATGAAATCTTATATAACAATAAGAACATTTTGTACTAAAACAAATGAAATTTTGTAAACTACAAATCATACGACCATCCAATTTCAAATTTTAAGATTATACAATCTATAATTTGTAATTTTCCAATTAGACAAGTATAGATGATTATTATCAATATGATCAAAAATATTTAATACAAATAACACTAGTAATCGCGTGCATAAGCATCAACTTTAAATTTTCTTTCGTTCGTCACTGTACATTGTGCATGTTATACATTGCAGAATACACATAAAAAACGATATCGCTTATATTTAATTTACACTACGACGAAAATATTAAGATCAAACGATCAATTTCTTAATGAATTTCTTCGACAAGTTCTTTCGTTCATTTCTACGCTCCTGGCATTATGCGTGAACGATAAACGAACCATTTACGTTAGTCCTCACGTGGGATAACGATAATAGTCGTCAGTGCAATCCAAGTTACCGGTTAAAGAAAGCAGAGACATTTTCAGCGTTTTGGCAACGATTAGAATTTCGTGAGTCACAATAGCAGTGACAGCTGCCAAAAATAAGCAACATTGTCCTGTGTCGCGTGCACGAGATCGCGTTGGGTAATGAGATCGACTTTGTTTATCGAATTCCAAACGATAAATGACATTTACCGACGATTCGTGACTAAACTTGGTACAGTATTGCCTGAACGACACAGACCACATTAACAATGAACCAATTATAATTAACGACGTAAATACCCTCGTGAATTATTACGACCGAGAGAAAAGAATAATCATAGATCGCACGATAGCGATCGAGATCACAACACGATATAGTATTTCACGATACCACGATATTTTTGCTAATGTTAAACGTTTCTTTTGTAATTCTGACCACCGTTGCCATTAACATGTTTTGCACGTGTTACATAAAGATACGTCTTTCGCGTTTTGCAATTAAAAGACTTCTTCTTCGCTGTACAGTATCATTTTTCGAAACGGTAATCTTAGATCGAAGTACAAGAATTTTATATAAAAAGAAAAGACACGGTACTTATATATATATATGTGTGTGTGTATAAAGTGGTAATTAAACGATAATCAGACTGTGGATTTTCACGTATTTCTTATAAATCTATTACATGCAATTTAAAGTGAGAAAATCCGCAGAATGCACTCGATGCGCAAAAGTATATAAAACAATATTCAGTAGTTATTGAAACAAATCTCTCCTTAGATTCCATTTTTTTAATATATATATATATATATTTATAAAAATGCAAAGCACAAACATTCATAATCTAGCGATAACACAGAAAATACGTATTTTCACGTAACGCACGCAAAATGTGTCAACTATTGCAAATGTCAATAGTCTTCGAGGTAGCATCAGCAATATAAAGTTAACAGAGAAACGAACAAATGATGTTAAGATTACACTATATATTGTTAAGATATTTTTTGTAACAATTTTCACCGTGAACAAGTGCTTTCTATATGCTATATATATAGAGAACATAAACACAATACAAATTGTACATAAACGGTGTCAGTATTGGTGGCAAGTGTGTCTCGAGAATGAGGGTGTCGTTTTTTTTTTTTTTTTTGTATAAATCGGTCGATTTTTAATCGTATATTACCATATACAGTCTGTTTGGGCAATGTTTGTTATACACATTTTATTGTACATATTCATCGATACATTTTACACAATGATATATTTACATCACAGTTATAATCGAGTCTCTAGTTTTCGGTATTTTATTTCTCTCTGCTGTTTTCTCTTTTTTTTTTATATATATATATACATATATATTATGGTAAATATCGATCTTTTCTAATTTTATATTGAACGCATGACAGATATCGTTACTTTGCTATTTTACTCGCTTTGTTTTATCATATTGTTAACTTGGGAACAGAATGCTGCTTATTAATCGATCCATTCTGTAAACACTTCGTCTTATCGTTATCCTTCTACGCATTGGTAAGAGGAAAATAACAGAAAAATGTTTATTACGTTTTGCGAGAACGAAGAAACGCTTCTTCTTACCAGAGAAGTGAAATTACGTTTCTTTCTTAACGCGTTCGTTTCTTTTATCCGTATAGTCTATATTTTAACGAGATGGTATTTTTGTTTTTTCTTTTTTAATCGTTTTAAATTTAAGCGCAACGTAACCACCATTATTGAGGCCCTCGTATCTCTGCCCGTAAACACACGAACAACATAAATCGAACGAAGCCTTTTCCTATACTTTGTCTTCTGTATATATGCCTCTTAAGAAACAAAGTTCGAATTCTATTCTGGTTAACGACAGAAACGATATTCTTCCACGTGTTAAGAATGACGGTTATTAAGATTTATGGAAACAGTTATATAAGTATCAGTCACGAGTTTGGATATTTTAATCGTGTTATGAAAACTTCAATCTGATGTACAGGGTATTTTAGAAACTACTCTCTCTCTCTCTATTGTATCGCAAGGGAGGAAAATTTGATATTTCTTTCGTTGCTATAACATTTTTATATTTTTTAATAGTATAAAAAATTTTTAATTTCTTCCTATATATCAACGTTATTAGACAATTCTGTATGAACATCGAAATACATTCGTAATGTTTCTCAGTACTTTTTTCATAAATATTTTATGAAGAAATCCGATATTTTCATTTACGAAAGAAACGCACAGATTATATAGGGTGACAATAAAGGTACAGTAGAGGGATATGAAATAGGAAATGCACAGTGATAGGACTTGAACGAAGATAAATGGCGAAGAGGAACGAAATAAAAAGAAAGGGACCCGTCTACTGCCAGACACGTTTTGTGTTCAACCCGCTAGAAGTTATTTCTAATTTTCATTTCACAAATGCATTATCCCAAATGTGATCTCTATCCAAATTGTCTCGAAAGTTCATCGACATTTCATTAAACATTTACACGAATTATTGGTCACACTACGATCGTATTAAAAAATAAAAATAGTTGGACTTAAAAAAAGCCATCAGTCATCGGGAATTTTTGTAGAAACAGTTGCATTATTGTTCGCGTTATCAAAAATTTCAAACTAATCTCTGAAGAATACGAAAGACCATTTTAATCTTTTGTTTTCGATCTATCACAGAATTTCTGAAATATCTTTTACATCAGGTTGGAAAAATAAGGATTTCCGGGAATGAAAGCAATATATACTATTACGAATTATTGAATCCTATGGAATATACGCGTTTTAAATTTTACAAGGTGCAGGGTGTCACCCGGGAACTTCAATTTCTATTAACACGCAAATCCTAAGAAGCTCCACAAGGGAATTCTCATCATTGATCTCTTCATCATTGATGAGAGATTTCAAGAAATTTGCGGAAAATCAATTTCGCAGCCTCGAACAACATCGCGAGAAATGTCGAGAAACGACCGTGTGACACCCTGAGTAAACCGGAGACGAACTACTTTTGTTAAATCTTTGTTCGCGTTTGCTAAGCTATCGCCTCACTCGTAAGATTCTTCCAACAGCGACGAGACAAAGTTTCACACTTGTTTCGCGCTACGAAATCGATTTCCAATGGCAGCTAAGATTTTTACGAGAACCTTACGATACCGAGGGGCTGAAACAAGCGCAGGAAACAATACTTTAACGCGAGTCTCGAACGTAGAAATATATTTTGATACGGTGTTATTTGGTACGGTTCCATTGGTGATTCGCCATCGTCAAATATCGTCGTTATAAGGATTTTAAAAATATTATTTTCTGTCTATTACAGAAATTTTAATTTCTAAATTATTGTTTTAATCGTTATTTTAGATATGTATGATTTTAAACAATCTGTATATGTGTTCTTAAATATAAAAGATACAATTCCAAAGAAATCGAAAATTATGGGAAGCCTGAAGAATTTGTATGAATTTTAAATTTTTAGTTAGATAAGAATTATCAGGTTCAGTCAGAGATTTGAGGAAAACTTTGCGAATAAATTATAGGTGATCAAGGAAATCCGAACGATTTTCACGAATTTCTAAAATTGTTCTATTAGATAAGAATTAGCAGGACCAAGCAGAGGTTTGAGCAAATTTCTGTGTTAAGATTATTGGCAATCGAGAAAATCCGAACAATTTTCATGAATATTTAAAATTCTTTAGTTAAATAAGAATTGTCAGGATCAAAGAAAGATTCGAGAAAAAATATGTATATATTATATCGAAAGTCGATTGTAGTTATGTGTTTAATTAATCGAGAAGTTTGATGGAATGAAAATTCGTAAAGAAAAATTCTGGTTACCTGGTCGAGTTGAACCTCTGGTCTTCTTAATCAGAGTAGCCATTTGCAAGAAAGAAACGAAACAAGAATGGATTAATCGTAAGAGTGCTTCGAGGTTCCATTTGCAATTAGTACGAGATCCCTCGATGAATCGTTTAGAGATTTGTCTTTTGTTTTCTTTTCTTTTTTTTTTTTTTTCGTCGTTGAAACGGGGACGTTTCTACGTTCGAGACGAAACGAACGGGAGAAAAAAAAACCATAGCTATAACGGTAGTATATTTTTATATTCTAATGTACACGTAAGCATACGTTGCACCTCTAGTCCGTAGAGCCGTGAGCTTTCGTCCAATTACCGAGCCTTTTGCAGTTTTTAACGAAAGAAAAAAACAAGAAGAAGAAAGGAGGAATTAATTAACGAAGTTTAAATGGACAATTATTATGGTGTTAAGGTGCGAGAGAGAAACGGAGAAAAAGGAGGAAAGGCTACGTGTATATGTGCGGCGTGTATGCGTATGTGTGTGCGTGTCGGCGCATTTCAGATCGTATGATTGAGAAAAATGAGAGAGAACGAACGGAAGAGCATGGAAATACCGAATAATCTCTCTGTCCATTTGTAATAGTTATTTTTACTTTATAATTTTAACTCGCTACTTTTAATCGTTTAATGTCTGTTCCTTTCCTCTCTTATTTTTACCCAATTTGGCACGGGAAGAGGATAAAACTCGTTTGTCCTTCCGATCGTCGAATTTCGATTGCGAAATCAGTGGACAAGAATTAGCGACGAACAGACTGTAGACAAATTCGCGAAACGAAGATAATTCTTCTCACTTTTGAAAAAGTAGTCTAATTATAAATATTTGCTACCGTTTATTTATTTTCTGTGTCGTGGATCCTTCTTGTTTCACGTTAAATCCATTTTTCGTCGATCTGTTAAATAAGTTTGTAGATACTGTTCGTTGCAATTCACGTCGATCTTTCACATCTGAAAGATTCCTCGGATCGAACCTGGTATTTTATTTGTATTGGATCGTCGTTCTTTGCTCTTTACTCCCGTTTCTATCCTAAATATCATCTCAAAGGAGAAAGCTATACACTCGTAAAGGGAAATTTTCGTCAAAATTGTTATCGCAAAATTAAGTTCGTGGTAAAATTTGTTGTACTCGGCAATTATTATTTTAACGAACATTTATCATTATTTATGAAGAAAGCACGATCTATGGATCACGGATAGGTGCTCGAATCAGAGCCAAGACTGAACGAGATAATTTCGATAAAGACTTTTACTGTATTTTATTTCTTCGCACGAGTAACACAACCGTAAATAATAATGCGAATTTGTTAGGGGAAGACCGCAAAGAGCGATGATACTCGCGATCAATTTCGTCATCGATTGCACGAACGCTGTCTTTGTATAATTATTCGATTGTTGTTTTCAAATATAGCGCGATTCGTGGGAAATCAAAATTTTTCTCAGAAGAATTTAGCATACGAGTTTTGAGACTCTCACGGCCCGGATCGTCGCACCTGACACTGTTGTACGCAATAATTATATTCCAAATTTATTATACAATTATACTCGAGACGTTCGATTAGAAGCTGCGTTCGGAAGAAATTTCTTTCCGAAGAAGTTAGCTACAACGCTGGCGAAACATCGGTAAGAAATTTCCTTTGGACGCAGCTTCTACTCGGAAATATCGAACAGCGTTGCGTAGAATATCGCTCGGTGTGTCAGCTGAATTAGAGTTTTCGAGAAAAGTAATTAATTGTCATTGTCGATGAACAATCGTTGGATCTCCTACGAAGATTGGAAAAGTTGGCCGATCTCACGTCGAACTTTTTTCCCCATTGAATCGGCGTTGCTGATCGTAGTACATTCGTTCAAGGGATTTAATATATTTCTATGTATATATGAAAAGTTTGCTATAACGATTAATCAATCTTGAAAAGTTATTATGACTGAAATCCTCTATCGAAAATTTCTGAGGAACGGAGGATAGAAAATATTTTAGATATCAATTTTCTCGAAAATAAGAAAGAAAAGATTAATTACATGTTAAAATAGTTCTATAACGCATTCTCCTTCTCTTTTACTTGTCTTTGATAGAGGAACAACTCGTTGTTTAATATTTAGAATTACGCTCCACTGAGAATTTTCAAAGAATAAAAGAAAATGTTCTGTTGGAAAGATTAATTATTTATCCAAATAATTAATTCTACAAAGAAATCGTTTATTATATGTTATCTTAAGAAGGAATTACTTGTTATTTAATATCTAGAATTACGCTATATCTTGCATGTTGTACCCTAATACGAAACGATAATACTCACTGAAAATACGTGGAAATGTTCGAATATTCCGCAAATCCTACAACTACGATATTCTCTGCTTTACAATGTAACATTTCGTCTCTGAACGAGAGCGCGTAGCTTTAAATTTCGAAGATGAGTTTAATCGGTGTCGCAAAGACGAAGCGTCATTGATACGAAATAATCATTCGATATTTTCATGTATTCGATATTTTCGGTCGGTGGAAGGCCACGGTGCAGTAATTGCGCTCATCGAAACACGTTTTTCTTTTTTTTATATATATATATATTTCTACAGGGCCTCCATGTATCTGTATTAGTAAAAAGTGTAGCGTTTCTTACTGTACTTCCTTTATCTACATTATATACTTTGCTGTTAATCACATTTTGATTATTTGCGAAAGGTCAGTGAAGTTGTATATCAAATATACGATTTAGAAAAGCAACAAAAAAAAAAAAAGGTCATTGATTTATTTACTGCGTGTTATATTTATGTTCGTATTAATATTAATGTGTACTTTTTACAAAAAGACAAGAAAAAAGAACGAAATATATTTAGAATTTTATCGATTCGTGTACCGTGGACTTCAACGACGAAACACGGCGATGCTAACATTTTCATTTCGTTCGATATTTTACGTTATTTACACGGAAATACGCGATGCAAACACGTTTCTTCTTCTACAGTTCCTTCGCGACACGCAACGCGTTACTTTATTGATCAGTCCTTTTCGTCTTATGAATATCATTTAAGAAAATCATCACGTCACTTCGACAACAAGTTGTTTGTTAATTTTGTTAATTGGACTCTTCATTGATCAACAACTACGATTAACTCTGGCTATTTTTAATACTAACTAACAACGATAAATCTCTGTTAAGCCTCAGCTGATTATCTCATCAGGCTTAAGTTTAAAAAATATTTTTCTACAAACTTGAATTATTGTTATATTATCAATATCATATTGAGAAATATCTACTTTTCCTTCGATATTGTATTAAAAGGTAATTTTATAGAAAGAGTTAAAATATTATAATATTCTATAATCTAAAGATTCTGAGGAAAGAACAGTTAAATGTTCTATTTTTTATAGGAATGTAGTTTTCAAGTTCGGTGTGCTTTGTCGATTAACGTCACGTTATTTGGATCCGAACATGCGTTTCTTCGTTCTCTTCAAAATTTTCATAATATCGAAATATTAAATTACATAATATCATTGTCGTCACGTTAAAGTATTGCTTGTCTATTTTCAATTACGTTACATAGAAACTCTGAAAGAAAACGAACGAAATTTTGTTATGCTGCAATTCACACGTTTAATCATACAGAAGCGGCATTAAAACCGGGAGATCTTCAAAATTGTGTGATCTTATGTGATTCTTCTCGATCATAAAGTAACGTTAAGATCAGAAAATCAACAAAACATATATAGTCCACTTTATTTCTTTTTTTCTTTTTTCAAATCATTCTTTTTTTTTTCAAACGGAGTTAAGTAAAAGTTGGTCTCTGAAGAAATTTCACCGTACGGAAGACAGAGCAACGTTGCTTCGGACTGATAACAACGATCAGTCGATTTGCGTACTTTTACTAGAAGAAAATGGAAATAAAATAAAAAGGTAAAGAACAAAAAAAAAAAAAAAAAAAAAAATGTATCATGTATACGTACAGCAAGAAAGAGATTGTAGCTGATACAAAGGGTCAGTCAGATTTTTAAAATCCCTTTTCCTTTTTCTCCTTCCGCCATTGTACGTGGACGAAACCGTAATTTTTAATCTCATTTGTTTGTTTAGATGTTGTCTCTCGGTAGTTTGGTTTAAGGTTTCGCGTTTATTGTTATACAGTGCCGAGTATGGCGTGGGTGATAGCGTTTAAGGGTTCTAATGGAAGGAATAATTGCGGCGAAACGAGGAACGAATGTTGATGGAGGAATGAAGCAAGTATCAATACGTATAAATAGACGTATATTATATATCTGTAACACATGTTCTATATGTTATTAAGACAATAAATGGAAGACCGATCGACAGTCTCTTCTTCTATCCTTGTAAGATATTTCTGGAATGTTAACATTGTTTTATATTAATTTAGATTTAGTTTAAGAGTTTCGATTTACTATAGTCTCGTTTACTGTAGTCCGGTCCGATTAGAAAATTTAATCGTTTCAAATGTATTATAGTAGATCGATCGTACGGATAACATTTTATCTATCGTTGTTTATAATTATTTTATGCACGATTGAAAATGCAAATTTTCTTCTGAAGCTTCTCACAGTCAATTGTAAAAATACAGATTGCAAATAGAAATCAGTTTGATTTTATCATTAGGTTTCTTTCACACCTTTGTATCATAGTTATTAAAAATTTGATTTCGTTGCCTATGGATTTCGGCTGATGGTAATAATTCGAGCAAAGAGATCGTTAACTCTAAAGAATTTTCAATCATGAAGAAAAAAGACAAATGTGTTTCTGATATTATTTCAAGTAATAGTAAACTGATATCTAATGATAATATACTCTTTCGATATTTGTGATAATAAAAGATAATAAAATGTATTTCGACTCGGTAAATTTCGAACGAACTAATCATAATATATAGAGATATTTCAGAAAAATGGTTATATGTTTAGCTTGGAGGATATCGTTCAATCGATTGTAAAAAACAATGTAAAGGCAAGTGTCAGATTCAGCTCACGCATGATTTTCTTTTATTAGAACCTTATATGCGAGATTTTATATTTAAAGCAATTGTCGAGTAAAAATGACGCAAAAGCACGAAACTTATTTTTATAAGTAAAGCTAATTGAAGAGTTATTATCGGTAGGTGTGACCTGGCAATCTGGGGTTACTTTAAACCTTAAGTTTATCACTTGGGTTGCAGATAAAACGAGGTACGTTGCGATTCCACGAATTGCACGATGTCACTGTTTTCTTCGCGGTACAGAATTGTTTCATTTTTTACCTTATCTACGTTCAAAAATGTCAAGTTCGTAAAGAAAGAAAAAATAGTCCATGGAAATGACATATACAATCCAGTTTCGAAGAATCAATCGAACGCTCGATAAAAATAATTTTGTAGAAAAAATAATTTTCACGGGGAAAGAAATAATGATAAATGGCAAGTGTCATCCAATGCTTTTAATTATAAAATTCATATTATTTAATAACTTCCATTATATTTTACTTTTAACAAATTATTAATTCGTCAATCCTTGTTTTCCTATATTTTGAAGAAATTTGTAATCTTACTTTTGAGTTTGTGGCGCATTCATTTGGTAAATAAGAAAGAAACATATAAAACAACGATAAGAATCGATCCAATAATTTTTTATTCAATTTAACTTGATCATCAAAATGTCGAAATTGTTACGGCTTTGTATTTCCATTACAACGCGCGTCCCTTGTACACCGAGCTTCTCGATTATGTATAACAACGACAAAGATCGTTTTATTCATTTTTTTGTTTCTATACAAAGCAACGAATCATAGTATAATTTTTCGTCGCAAGCTACAGAATAATCGAGCGGTTGAAAATAATTGAACTCTACCTTCCGGTTAGGCCAACATTCCACGTGTATTTTTAGAGTACTTTCAGCGGTGCCAAGTTTAGCTCGTGTATCGAGTTTGCATTGTTTTGCATTGCACAAGCGTTGTAGCTTTTGGAAACTTAATCTATATTCGTAATACACGGCACGAACGTTGTTGGTGGCGAATTCGATATGTTTTCCAGTGAATTTTACTTACAGTCGTAATCTGGCCTGACACAATTATCGTCGATTGCGTTACGCTCTTTAAAGCGTTGGTTTATAAATAAAATTCACAAATATTTTGTCACGAAGTTATAACCGGACACACGATATTGTTCGACAAACGATTAAATTAATTATATATTATTCTCGACTTTTGAAGACGATATCAATATCCTCTCTAATTTTCCATTTAAAGAACGCGCGATACAAAGACTACGTGCTAGAAGAAGATTTTCTGGAACTAATAAAAATGGGTTTATTCTATTCTATGTTTGTTACTTGTTCGATCATTCACCTTTTACACAATCGTCTCTAATCATCGTTATTTTAATCTGAATTGTATTAATCATAAGTACTGATATTAATTACCAACTTATCCAAACTAAGCGAGTAACAAACTTCGACTACGATGTTCTATTTATTTCAAGCAATGACAGTCATGCGATGAATGAATAATCTCCGTATTTTAAAAATAAAATATGACTTGGAACGACGGTCAGAGCAGTGTTCCTGTTATGACAGATACTACGATAGTTATAAGAACGCTATGATGGATAAAGGGAATACTAAGGTAACGAAGAAAAGGGTGAACAAATAATTAGGATAATTAAGAAATGTTTCTTCTAACTTTGTAATTTCGCAACTGCTGAAAATCCAATTAGATTGTTAATCTTCTATTATTTTACGCTTATAATTATGTCGAGGTAAAAGTAACTTTATAAGCAAGTTTAATACACTGCGCGACAGAACTATGATATACACATATGAGAATCGAGGAAGATTATACTTGGCTCGTTATTAGAACTCGTCGATCTCTTCCTCCTTCATTCGTAGCGTTATTGTTTGCTCGCTACGCGTGGAAGCATACTGTTCAGTTCTATATACAGAAATACCGAAGTTTATAATTCCAAGAATTCAGACAATGCACGTAAACATGTTGTGTTCTCCGCGACAAAATTGTAAGATGGTTGTTGTTTGTTAACGAGATCAGAACGTAATAAAAGGTGATTCGTGTGATTTTCGCTGCGGTAATTGGTTTCACGTTGTTGAACTTGCTGTCTTATGGCGATTGTTATTTCTATACACTCTGATTGTAAAATGCCTCGTCGAAGCAAACTAATTGCTAACTCGTAAAAGAAAAGAAAAAGAAAAGAATGGTTTCATCGGCAAAAATAGCGCGCATCCGCCATCTAAAAGAAATAAGAAACTGTATGTACTTGAAAAAACATCCTGGTGGACGAGAAAACAAGATCTTATTGAACGGGAAAGACAAATTGATGGACGAGGTATTATGGCGTGGGCAGCTATAAATTACATTGATAAGAGCAATATCAAGTTTGTTTCTAATAAAATGAGCAGTAAAGTATATATTCAAACAATTCAAGAACTGTTAATCGAATATACCTGTCAAATGGCTGTAGAAAATTTTATTTTTCAAATCACGACGATTCAAGCAAAGTATGTTAAATTTGGAAGCAGAAGATATTGAAGTATTATCGTGACTCGCCAGATTGCCGGATCTGAAGATTATGAAAAGTTACGAGAAACAAAAATGGTACTACACGCTGTTAATAAAATAGTAAATAAAAATTTATTTTGCAAAAAAGTATTCCGTGTCTTATAGTTTCGTCGTACTGTTTTTCATTGAGAAATCTGTAATTGTAGATAATCACTATTTAAATTGGAATTATTACAAATATTTTTATCGCAATATATCTATTTACTGAAGTAGTTCAATCGTTGTGACTTTAGTGATTGTACAAAATTATGTATTTATACGATATTATTCGTTAAAATCTCTTTTTCTCTCTCCATCAATGCCTTGTAGTTTTGTCGCGTAGTGTATATTGTTATAGTAAACGTTCATATAAAAGCAGACAGAAATTTCTTTTGTATCACATTCTTTCGCTATAGTAAGAATAGATGGATATCGTTATAGATTGAGAAAAAAGAATTCTTATGGTAATTTTATGTTTCTCTTGTCGATAAGAATGATATGATAATATCTTTACACGAGAGGAGAACTTCAGATGTTCCACATTGTACTTCATACTAACGAAAGACACCTAAAATTAATTTTTAATCCTTTTTACACATTTAACACATTCGTTGCTACTGGCGTAATTGCGTCAATTTAATTATCTAAACACTTAACTGTAATTTTCTTATTTAAAATTTAATTGTCAGACTTTAAGTAACGTTAATGACCTAACTGTTGCTCTTTCATTTTCATGCGTCCTAACAAGATAATTTACAGTCAGAAAGACGTACAAAAGAATGATATTAAACTCGCTTAAACTAGAGATGTTTCTCATTTCAAAAAGCTATACATTTGTTGGAAAAGAGATCACTATACTTTAGCAGCAACCAATGTGTCGAGTAGAATTCAGGTGGAGAAAAAAGAAAAGAAATCACGTTGTTCGAAAATGGCAGCTGTTTATTACGAAAAAAAAGGAAGGAAAACACAGTGGACATTAAAAAACGGCTTAAGTCGACATTAAAAAACGGCTATGTCGTCTGGAAAGCAATACCCTAATGGTTACCCTGTGTGCTTCTGTCGTTGCAAATAATTAAGTATCCTTCGATAAAAAGCAACCTCTCTCTCTCTCTCCTTGTCTTCCTCATCAGTCTTTACAACGTTCTTCAATGGATTATCAACGAAAGAAGCGATCTAAATAGCGCCAAGATGTCGCGCGTTCAGAAACACTCGTTGCATCTTTTTCTTTACGCAATAACCGATAACATCCCATCAATTATTTAAATATTTAAATATTTAAATAAATATTTCTTAATGCCTCGTCTCGTAAGTACTTGCTCTCGTTCGTATAATTAAGTTCAGCGATTGTATCGCCGTTTATCTTAAGCTACGCGATTATACAGGGAAAACGATCACAAAATAAAAAAATAGGCACTCGATCGAAGCGTCCTGAATTGAAAGCACTCACTGCCGTGAATCACATAAGATATTGCTTACTGGAACAATCCTTCGTTACGATCCATCACGCTGATCGATTTATTAATATATTTAAAGATATTAAATCAAGAGAATCTGCCACGATCCTCTCTTAAAGGCAATGATTCTAATTTCTCTTTTTCCTTCGATTTCTCTTTTAACGTCGCTTCCATGCGCAAGTGGATCCCTTGACAAACATCTACATCTGCGTCTAATCGTTATCGCCAATTACTCCACATACGTTTGTCGCTAACATCACCAAAATTTCGAGGCCAACTCGAACATCTTTGAGATTCTTCCTGCATCGATGTCTATCAAACGATAATTCGACCAAATTATTTCTCGTTTTCAATGTTCTCGATCTTTTTCGACAAGTTATTTATCATTTTTAACTTCCTAAACCATCTCGACGAATCGTTTATCATTCTTAACGCTTCCAATCTTTTTCACAAATTATTTATCATTTTCAACGTTCTCCAACCTTTTCGACGAATTACATACCTTCGACATCCGTAAGAATTCTTCGATTCTATTCTCCATTATCAAAAGAAAATTCGACAAATTATCAAACGTTCCCGATGTCCTCGATACTTCGCTCTTTACCGACTTCCTCGAAGGAAAATTCTCACATAGTTAAAAGAAAATTCGACGAGTTACTCGATACTTTCACGGATCGAATAAACACATTGCAAATAGTTACAAGCTATTGCTTTCGTACAGAGGCGTGGTTTTCGTCAACTTCAATGCCCTCAGCTGTTTGTATAGTCGCTGCTTGCAGAACTGATAGAATTCGATTTCCCTGGTGAAATTGCTTCGCACTATATCCTTTACTTCTTCGCTGACTGGTGGCTTGAAGAAGTTCCGATTGATCCTCGTGAACGCGTTCACCTCATCTGAAACAGAACATTTTCTCAGTCCTCGTGTTTCGTTGCAATACGAATATACAGTAGCACTTTTTATAATTATACACACGCACTTTAACCAGTTTATGTTGACAACAGCGTACAAATATTAGCAAAATATGTAAATGAATGAGAAATGGTCAGAAGCAATACTCATCATCTTCTTATAAAATCATTAAATAATAAACTTTAATTGCTTCACGTTACGTTCAAAATCAATGACGAATTCTGCGATAGACCTCATCAAAATTTATTAAATATCAATACCTGCACTAACGTAGACGATTTTTTTATGAGTTTGGAAGAAACTTCCTTATCCGATCTATATCTTAGAGATGTTAAAGAACAGTATGCGGACTGGGAAATATTTTTAGCTGAACGTGTCTTTTTGAAGGTATTTTAGAGCCGAAAACGAGGAGGATTTTTCACGGAAACGAACTGTTTTGAAAATTCGCTGTTACGAATATTTGGCCCACAAAAAACTGTAGAAATCCGCGTAAGACCATAATCGTACAGAGCGGTAAGTAGCAAAACAAATGATGTAAGCGACGACAGTAGGTACAGCCAATGCCAATGCTCTAAATGCTAATTTTAACGCTTACCGCCTCACGGCAGCCAAAATATAAAAAATAACCCGAACCTATTCCAATACTCGCGATTCAAATGCATACGCAGTAAGCCATAGAGCAGCTTAAAGGCAGCAAATTATTAAAAAATCCTGCGAGGACGTCGCATATCGACAGATTTTTTCACAATCGAAATTTTTCCCGTCTTAGTCCCGTGAAAAATGGCTCTTATTTTTGGCTTCAGCGACCTGAGAAACCTCCACAAAGCGTCATTCCAGACAAATATTTTGCAATCCGAATACGTAGCTAATGGATGAGCAGCTACTGTTAATTTCCATGACTAATTCCTAATTAATTTTTACATTTTACATTTTGGTAAAATTCACGTATTGCTATTACAAATCGACGTTGAGGATCTATGAACATACTAAATTTGCGCAAACGGAAAGAAGTTCTCCGAAAGGAGTGCGAGCTTGATTGGTTGTCTTTGACGGACTCGACACGGCAGTAAAGTTAAGCTCACCTTCTGACCGAGAATGTCACGTATATTGAAGCAAAACAACGTTTTCATCTCCACGTTATACTTAATCCTATATAACTGTCGGTTATTAGTTAGAAAATAATCAGAACGAAATATTTTTTCCAACACGAGATTGTTCTATCGCAACCATCGATTGTTAATTAAAAGTTAATTACAACGAGGTATTCTTCCCTGTATGATTGTTTTGTACCGGTGTAAAATATTTGTTTCATAGTAATCGTTGGTTAGCGAAGGATTTACAGTTACATGCAAATAAGAGAACAAAAGAATTACCGTAGTAGACGTCGGTGGCGCCTCGGAAAAATCGGGGTATATAATTTTCCAATACCGTGAGAGTGGTATTTACGTCCTCGAGCACACCGACGACCGCGTAGTGTTTCTCCACTGCCATCTTCGCTCGTTCCAGTGCGCCCACTGTGTTGAACGGGCTTCGAACAAACGACAATTGATGAGTATGACAGGTGCTTGAAGTATGGTGTGACAAAAGGTAAAAACATAGAATCGAACGAATGGCGCGAACAAGGTGTGAATAATGCACAATGTATTCTAGGTAGGAAGAATCTCTCGAAAAACTCGCCGAAAGAATCTCTTGAAAAACTCGTTGGAAGAATCTCTTGAAAAACTCGTCAAAGGAATTTTTAGCTTGATTTCTTTGTTACAGTGTTAGAAACAAACGAATACGCAATAATATTGTCGTCTTTGAGAATCGCAGAATTTTGATAGCTATCAATTTGTATTCTACTCGTCCTTTTAATCAATTTTTAATTTATGCAATATATATATATATACTCTTTTGTATAATGTACATTCGCATATATGTATTAGGTAGTCCGAAAAGTTTCTTTCCTTTTTTAAGGAAATAATGGATGCACAATATCTTCCGTTTTATATTATTTTATCGAATAACGTATGATCCATTTTGTTCTATCAAAATAAAAATCACAACGTTCGACAGATTAGGCTTCATGTTTGTATAAAGATGCACTGTTGTAAAAGACGTATCTGTAAAAGAAAGACACTTTTCGGACAAGCTAATATGTACGAATTTTTGAATAATATTCGTATCTTCAAGATGTATACGCATTTTTGAACACTATATACTACAGTATACGCTATATACTATATACGCGACAGATCTTCAAATTCTACAAACTCTGATATTATAAGTTAATTCTTAACTCGCGGTTCTTCGACCAGCGATTTTTAACGCATGATACGTAACTGAAGAAATCTTACTCATCTGCATCAACCTAATAATCGAATCTCTCATACACCACAATTTGCTTCAGTCAAAGAAATCAAGGAGTATCTTCAAAGTTACTCGTTTCAGAGGAAAATCCATCGAGCAAAGCGTTTAAACGCAATTTCTTCCTTCTATTTATTCGCATAGCGAAGGAAGATATGCACAAAGGTAATCCCAAGGTACAATTTAAAGGGACCTACGTGCATTTCTCGCTGTGACCGCAGAAGAAAAGCGTTTGCCTGCGATGATCGCCGATTCCCTCGTGAATTTCACCCTCCAGGTATCTACATTCACGGTCCGCCTTAAGTACACAGGACTCGAAGTCCTTCTTCAGCCAGTTCGGATCCGGCAGTGGTAGGTCTGGAAATATTTGCTTTCTCTCGACGTAATACCAAGGTGCTCGCACGTAATAGTACCAGGATATCACTCTTTCAACAGGATCCCGGACTATGTTGATGTAAATTGGCTGTGGCAGGTTGAATCTAAACGGAAAAACGTTTCACGTTAGACATCTCGTGGGAATTTAGCTTACATTACCTACAGCTATCTGGCTTTTGCTCTTCCAGGAAATCCGTTTTTCATCTTTATTTCACGTTTATTTATGTACCATGATCTATCACGGGTTGTCGGTAAAAATGGCGGATAAAGGGATTTGTAGCGGAATTCGATTATTCTAGTTCGTTCCTCTTTGGCTCTTTCACGGTTTCATACATTTTTACTACAATGATAGAAGTATAGTAGAATCTTGTACTTGAACTATAGTAGAATAAAAATGTATACTAGTGTCGTATATTTTCTTTTATAATTTAATTCTGTAAAATCCAGTAAAATTTACACAGTTTTTATTTCAGGATGTATAGAGTAGTATAGGGAAGAATTGATAGAATTTTGAAGTAATTGGAGATTATTTAATCTTAAAATACTTACTCTGTGAAGTTTGTGAAACACACGTGTTTTATATAGACAGATGGTTCTGAATAGCTGCTGACCATCCTGGCGAGTTGTAGCTAAAACAAACAGGCAATTAATCGTTTAAAAGTACAATTTTTATTTTATTTTCTTGTTTAACACGATCTTGATAGAAATCCTGAACTTTTATATTTTACAAAAATTAAAGATTATATATAAGTATGTATAATCTTTAATTTTTGTAAAATGTAAAGGTTCAGGATTTTCATCGTTCAAACGCCTCTACTTTTTAAAGAAATATTAATAAATGTAGAAGTAAATCTCAAAAAAACGTAACAATATTTCATAAAGTTTGTTAGGTACCTGTTCGATAGGCGCAAGACGAATTGTTTCGACTCTTTGCACACGATCTCTGTTGAAGGAAAAGCCATTCCTCATGGACAGCCTTCTCAAGAGTTCCATGAAGGTTTGAGAGCCCACTTTCGGTACACGATTGAAGAACAGGACGCTCCGGTCAGCTCTTTTTGTGTTGTTGAGTGCGTCAATGTCCAACACTTCAGTTTCTTTGTACTGAAACCAGGTAAAGTATCTTAAGATTTTCATTCCATCGTTCCCTTTCTAATTTCCTTATTTACGCTATTTATTTTGTCTTTCGCTTTTCCTCTGCGAGAAATAAAATTTTACTTTCCATTTTCTCGACGTATTAATTTAAACTGTAACTAATTATAATTACAAAACTCCTAAGTATGTCATGCTTTTTATCAAATGTAATTAAGTTAAACGACGATAATAAAAAGCAATAATTATATTTGTTTGTTACGTTATGTTACCCAATATAACGAATTACGAGCCATAAATACAAATAAATTAATGTAGAAAACAAATTAATTATAAAATGATCAATGGTAATAATATTCGAGTATTTTAATCGTACGTAATTTTATTACGTTAATAAGAAACAAAAGGGACGAACAAAACCGCAATTACATTTTCTATAATAAACATTAATTTATTCTGTTCACAGGATAAAACATAAAACATTTCGCTTCTTCTCAATTTATGTCAATTTCAGTTATGATCTTGTTGGTGCATGCAAGTATCAAGCAGAAGGTAATTGTCACGTTAATCATAGGTTTCTCTCTTTCGTCTGGGATCTTCATTTTCTATCCAGTGGGAGAGTCATCCCATTCCCTTTCGTTGAACAACTATTTGTAATATCGGCAAGTCATTCTAGGATATACGTGGAACGAGTAATTACTGCCTTGTTTTACCTCGTCTTCTGGGTAGTTTCAGCGGTCGGTACAAACGATCAAAGAAAGATATTAGATAATTGAGCGCGCGAGGAACGTAGATGCTACTCAATTTTATCTGAACCTTGAAAATACACGTTTAAAATCTGCTACTCGATGAGAAATGAAAGTACACAACAAGAGAAAATGATTAAAGATAGTTTAAGAGTTTGCATGCCAAGAAGCGAATGAATTGCTATTAATTTTCATTGTCAACTTGCGTTATACGAATGAGTCGATTCTTTCCAATTCTTTTCTTCAAAATACGTAATTTTGATTCCATTCGATCTCGACTTTTATAGAGCTTTCGTGGCTTTGAAATTTTTACAAAGCAAGCAATTTTATGCACAGACTTATAATTATTAGACAATATTGCGGAATTATTAGTGATAATCATCAATTAGAAATAAATATAATAAGTCGCAATTTTTTTATAGGAAAAGTATAGAAAAAAATTAGAAGAATAATCGGAAATTAAGGCCAAGCTCGATTCTTCAATTTTTAATTACTTCTCTTTTTATTATAAGACGTTAAATTATAAATACACTTGAATAAGACAGAGGAACACTGACTTTCATTTCCAACGTTCTATATCTGTTTTTTCGTTTTTGCAGGATGCTCACACTTGCAGGTAATTTCATTTGACACTAACGATAATAATCCTTAACGAAGGACATCGAGTTCACATTTAAATTTTCCTTATTTCAGTTTCATTTTTTCGCTATCGGAATGGCTATTTTTCCAACCTTTGTCTCTCGTGTCCTCTTCCTTTTCTTCTGTTACGTTCGGTTGAGCATTCACTCGACATGATCAGGTCGATCAGAAAAACATCGAACCAGCGCTTCCGCAAATTTATCGTTAATGTAGAATTCAGCCTTGTGGAAACTACTCGACGAGTCTTCGATTGCTTATTGCTTCGAAATCTCGAGCCTTTTAAGAGGATACTTTCATCAAACGATAACTGCAATTTCTCGTTTGCTCGCTGGTTATTTTATTTTATCTCACGGGTGGAGTTACTCTACGTTTATTCAAGTATCACATCCAAATAGAATAAATCAAACGAATGCTAATATCTTCTACCGCTAATTGCACTTATAATTGCTTGTATTAGGTTATCCGGAAAGTGTCTTTCTTTTACAGACACGTCTTTTACAACGATGCGTCCTTATACAACCATGAAACCTAATCTATCAAACGTTGTGATCTTCATCTTGATGGAACAAAATGAATCATACGTAATTCGATAGAATAATATAAAACGAAAAATGTTGTACATCCATTTCCTTATAAAACGAAAGAAACTTTTCGGACGACCTAACAGTATATGGTCACTTCTAGATGTTGTGATGTCACTCTAGACGTGACTTGTAATTGTAATGTACTATGTTATAGCAAACATATTAAGGTAACAAAAGAGAAATATTTCCATGTGACCATTTTTTAAAAGATGGGGAATATTGAAATATTCTATACCACAGAAGAAATATTGATACCTTAGATTTATTGTCTACTTTTAGTTTAGAAGGTTTACCAGTTTAGTTTAGAAGGTTTAGGTCTTTTTGCCCAACAAGTTTGTCTTTTCATCTGTATCGTGTTAAAATATTTTATCGATCCATTGGAAGGCAACGTTAAAATCAGAAACTTAATATGGTTTCTACTGTGGTGTCCATATGATCTTCTGTGAAAATAGCGAGGAAGACTCGAATCACAGATTAATTGGTTCCAATTATGGAAAAAATTTTTCTATTGTACCATGTTTCGTTGCCTTTTTATTTTGTTTTCTCGCGCACAACGCGTCTATAGTTTTCAATAGAAATTTTTAACGAACAAAATATTTAACATATAGCTTCCACGATAGTAATATATTTCAGTTAAATATTTTCTGCTACGTTTATTTTGTACTGCATTTATTTCATTTTGTTTATTTTTTATCATTTTTTACGAATAAAGTTCGTAAACGTATAAAATAAACTTGTATATAAATTTCTGAAGACTGATGCAGTTTATAAAATTATTTACGACTTGAATTCTCTTTTCTCCATAAGGTGCTCAAATATATGTGCCAGGCTGCACACAGCAAGGTACTTGCTCCTTCTTTCCATTCGAATCTTAAGAAAGTGGCAAACAAACTACCACTCAACGATTATGTACCTGCGCATAACTCCTGTCACACGCTGTATAGAAGACGTAATAGCATCGGGCTCGTCTTTCTTTTCCTGTCCTCGTGACTTGACATTATGCCACGAATACATTACATTATTACGTTATTAGTAGATACATACGTTTGCGCGCTTCTTCCTCGTTTATGGATTCCCTGATCCTTTTCTTCCTGGCGTTTTTCTTCCTCCGAGTCTTCCTGAACTTTACATTTTAAACTTTTAAGTTAGAAAAATTTACCAAATGTCCAGCTGGACAAATTGTAAACTACAAATTAAATAATAAAAAGAAATATTTCTGGATCCTCGGGTTTCTCATTTTAATAGCGCGTTGCGCTCACTTCCGATGTTTCCTGAACATAGTCCACTTCTTCAGAGCAGATCTAAAGTAGAAACTGTTTAATAAAGTTGGACGAATATTATTCTTCAACATTTTTTTCCGCTAAATTTTATTCTAAATTATTATTCAATATCGAATAAAAGGTTGAAAAGTCACGGGAGAGTTAGGGTTTCGTTATTAAAATAAAATTCGCACGAGGTGAAGTTTCACCCACGATAGATCTTCAGGATTAATATAATATCGAAGCTGAAATTGTTTCGCCTCTACTACACGAAGATACGAACAATGTTCACGAAACGTTGGAACAAAGGACAATGCGCTATTAAAAACACAATCGAAACTCAAGGACCCATACATACATACGTCAATTCTTTACGAATTATGCTTCCCACTATCGACCATATTTGCATAATTTATGATGATTATATAATTTGTCTCGTGATTATCTTTCTAACGACCAACATTGAGAATCTCGTATTTACCTCCGTTACTTTCTTTTAATAATTGCAACCTTGTATATAATAATATAACCATGTATCTCTTGTCCTTTCTAGTCTTCTTTTTACCTTTTTTTTATTTTTATTTCAAGTGCAGAGCGGAAGAGCGAGTTACTATAATAATGTCGAGTCATGAGCATTTAGTCACTTGACACTGGGTGTTAGGGTCTTCGACTGGTTCTTTTTATCGGGGCTCGTGTGTTTGCTTTTCTTTAGCTTCCGCTTGGTAATTGTTTGATACGAACATGTGGGCCCTTTGTTTGGTTTAAGCACCGATGTTATTTATTTTTGTTTTATTAGACAGAAATGATATACAATAGTAGTAGAAAATTAAACGTAAATTGAAAAATAAAAAGAAAGGACAGTTTGAATGCATATTGATTTTTGTTAAATCAATGTGTTTAAATATTCCGATAAACGACGATATTATTTTCCCCTTTTTAGATTCAAGTCTAATATAAACCTGCAAATTGTTATTTTTGTTTAAAGATCGAGCCAAATAAAATCTTTATCAAGGAAAGTTTCTACGTTACCGTAAGCGAATATGTAGAAATTTATTGAAAGATTCGAGTTGAAATTTGTATTAAATTAGATTATCAATATAGATTTTATTTGTTAAAATAGAAATTTGAGTGTAGGAAAAGTATAGGATGAAAGCTTAAGAAATTCAAGGTGAAATTTTCATGAACGCGGATCCTCTTTCTTTTGTTTTTAAATTATTAATGTAAGGTTTCTTTTTAAAGATAATCAACTTTCTGATGAATCGATCTATATAATCGTATGATATATGATTATGGCGGAAACAGTCGGTGGAATTTAAAGTTTTTTTACTAGGACATACATATTTTTCAATCCTTTTTATAAAATAATTATGGGAGTTTCACGTTTCTTTGATTCGCTATTTATAACGATAACAGAATTGAGAAACTGCCGTTTGAAAACATTCGATGCTTTTTCCTTCACACTCTATATCTTAAATGAATTTTGCTTTGATGAATATTTTCTTCATTTTACATGAATATTGCAATCTGATTGAAATTCCTGTAGACCGAGTTTGCAGTTTTATCGATCCATATCATCTCTCTTAATATCCTCTTCGTGTTGTACCTTCCAAGGCCAGATGAGAAAACAATGAACACGATCTTACAATAATACAATCGCGAATGAAATACAAATTCGAATTAATTCCAAAAATATCTAACAAATAAACAAGAATATCTGTCTAGTAAATAAGCAAATTAATATAGTCAGTGAAATCACTTTCGTAGATTTAATAAAACTATAGTTAGGCAGAAAGTTTCCAGGTAAGATATTAAAATTAAGGATTAAAATATGAATCTAAAATAATTTTAATGTTGCCGTTCTTCTTCAATTTGCCTAACTCGAAACTAACATCATGTTTCGATAGATTTCGCTAAATATTTAGTTCTAGTATTCGATACGTTAAAATTCTACTAGATTCTTGTATGTTTCATGCTTTTCATAAATGAAGTATCGTAAGTATTGAAAAATTTAAAAAGAAGATAATCGAGCGAATACGAACGCGAAGACGAAGCAAAGAAAACACCATAGTTAAGGAAAAATGTTCTGTTATAATTTAATTACGTGCCTCTTTTGTAATCGGAAATTCGTAATTTAACTACTTGAGATATCAGTAATTAGCATTCTACGTGTTGCTAATTTGCATTCTACATATCGGTAATTTGCATCATACGTATCTTATAATTAGTAACGCAAAATATTAAATTGCATGGAATGGTTAATTTTTCTATTAATACGTTTAGTTCACATTACGATTAAAAATTCATCGAAATTCAGCAACGTCGCATCATAAACTTGGATATCCAACAGTTATGCCATGAATTCAGAGTATCGTTCACGGTCGATGTATTTAAGCGATTAACGATTAGGCTGAAAAGCAGCAATGTATTTCGCGGTTTCACGCATCCTGACCACTCTAATGCTCGCGCGTGTTATTTTTCGCTTCTTGTAAGTCTACTTTGTACAGACTACTTCGTCTATTCTGTACAATGTTAAATCTCCGTGTTTTCTTCTTTTTTTTTTAAATAACCGTACGATTGTGAATCGTATGTCGAGCAACAACCATTGAAATATTTCTAAACGGATCTTCCATCTACACATATCCAGTCAGTCAAGAAAGACTACGTACACATGTTGTATATTTTGCATACAGACTTACCAAAGAGACTAAAGATGCACCTCGTCACAAAATTATTTGTAGTTGGGTATTATACAATTATCATTAATATTATAATATTTCTAATTATTGTACTTTTTAATTATTATTCGATATCTAAAGAAATACTTTCAATTACGATATAAAAATTCTGTCTCTGACAATTCTCATGATTTATCCTTTCGTCGTATAAAACTACGTCGGTCCCGAGTTCCATTTCTCACTTTTCGTATTTTGTATTTATTATACGCTCTTTCGTAAGGCGATTACAAAATCAAAAAGAAGACAGCAACGAAGAAAGATATTTTCATTAATAATATCTGTAATAATTATACATTCTGAGAATTTTATCTCGGACAATTTTCATGATTTATTCCTCCACGATCTAAGACTATCTGCATGCTCAATTTTATTCTATCTCTTGCTGTATCGTATTTACGTTATTACGTAACCATTTACGAAAAATCACACAGAGTATAAAATGAAACCTAGTTTACTGCCAGAAACACTCGACGT
Source organism: Bombus difficillimus (assembly GCA_014737525.1). Classification (NCBI taxonomy): domain Eukaryota; kingdom Metazoa; phylum Arthropoda; class Insecta; order Hymenoptera; family Apidae; genus Bombus; species Bombus difficillimus. The sequence continues at coordinate 160,818 of JACXIT010000003.1, read as the reverse complement.
ACTTCGCCTAAGTGTCCTTCCTTTGGTGTCCGATTGATCAAGAGCCAATTGGCCGATTAAAATTCAATCAACTGGCTTAGGAGACATTGACACTCGATGGAATTCATTGGCTGAGTTTTCGCTATTGTTCCAGTTCCTTCGTTCGACGGACAATGCGGGTCTGTGTCGAGTCAGATCGAGCGTTTTACCGTTTCTCAGGTGTGCGTGTGTTACATATGTAACGGGTGGACCGGCAACAAGGTCAACTGCTAACGGACAACGACACGAATCACTTGGTTTTCACTGTTTTTCCATCGACCACCATCGTGACTTCGTTTCTTGCTCATTTCGTCGCCCGCATCCTGCAAAGCCACCGCATTCTGGTCCGATTCTCATCATTGGCGATGCTAGACGATGATGGAACTGGTCGCTTTGATACCGTTCGATTATTTTTACGTTACTTCTTTGTCCAACTCTCTCGTCTCTCGTGATAATGCGCTCGTTATAATATTTGTTATTAAGACTATTCGCATAGTTGTTCTTTTTCAACAGTAATTTAAGTTTTTATGGTACAAATAAAACATTTGAAATTTTTCCTTCGAGTAAATAGAATATAAGAATTTTTCAGCTCTGGATAGAAAAATTTGTAAAACGAGAGAGAGAAAGAGAATGAAAAATTGGAATTATTCGCAAGGAATATCGATTTCGATATCATATTGTATGCGCATTTTAAAATAACGTTGCTAAGTTTGGTTTGCAAAACGGCAAACAGAAATACAAAAACAGAGATAATAAATAGCAAAATAATATGGTTTTAATAATTCTCAGAGAAAACAAAATGATTCTGCTGTAAATCAGTTTTAAGATTTTCTGTTCGTTTGACTATCTGTATATCTTGTAAATATAACAGAAGATTAATGTAATATATTAGGTCGTCCGAAAAGTTCCTTTCGTTTTATAAGGAAATAATTGATGCACAACGTTTTTCGTTTTATATTATTTTATCGAATTACATATGATCCATTTTGTTCTGTCAAGATAAAGATTACAACGTTCGATAGATTAGGTTTCACGTTTGTATAAAGATGCGTCGCTGTAAAAGACGTGTCTGTAAAAGAAAGACACTTTTTGGACAATCTAATAGTATTGTACGATCTTATAGCTTGCGTCTAATCTAAATCTAATTGAAATTATCTGAATTACTTGTGTCTTTGTAAAAATATCTTGAAACATGCGACAACGACCAAGAAAAGCTCGTTCGTTGAGCCCTCGCGGCAGTTTATATCAGGAACTTGTGTATCCTTCGAAATAGTTATGTAATTAGTTATCCAAAATAATTTCTACGTCGGCAATTATTCCAGTAGAACAGTGAGGTCATCAAGGTAACGGATGTGTATAGTTACTCGTATTTTAAAAACTAGTTCCTTTGTTTATGACCGTAAGAAGACAGTTCATTAGGTAACTATTAAACACTAAGTACTTATTTACGCTGCACGTTTGTACGAGACATAGGTTTCTCGAAGGGTGAACGAACTTTTCCTAAGTTAGATATGTACGTTAGATATAAACCTGAATAGTTGTTTAGGAATGTGCCAATGCGTGTAAGAAGCCAAGTTATCAGGATAGATTTCAATATCGTAATATTTACAGAATTTATATTAGGTCGTCCGAAAAGTTTCTTTCGTTTTATAAGGAAATAATGGATGCACAACATTTTCCGTTTTATATTATTTTATCGAATTACGTATGATCCATTTTGTTCTGTCAAAATAAAGATTACAACGTTCGATAGATTAGGCTTCATGTTTGTATAAAGATACGTCGTTGTAAAAAACGTGTCTGTAAAAGAAAGACACTTTTCGGACAATTTAATAGCAATATGACAGTACTCTACGATGAAAGAGATTCCATTAGAATAGAATTGTACAGAAATTGAAGGATTTTTAACGTTAATTCCTTTTCGTAACCTATGAAAAAACCTTTTAAATAAACAAAAGTAAATATACGTATGTATAATACTTGCAAAGTGAACCGTATTTTTCATTATATAATAATAACCACATTTAGAAAAATTTATGCTTATCGCAATAGAGAATCATGTTTGTATACTTGGAATTTATTTTCTTAGAAAAAGAAGTTTCACCAGTGATATTGCTATCATTATTCTACCAAGTGAGGAGAATAAAAACAAGAATGTCAAATAACATTCTCAATTTCTGGAATTCGATTACGTTAAAAATATCCTGGTTATCCTTAAACGATTTTCAAAAGTTGTAGATAGCCGTGATCCGGAGAATTTGATTAAACATCGCGAGTCACGATTAGATGCGGATAATTGAATTCGCGCATGGGAATGCCGAGGATCAGATATTCTGTGGAATTCAAGATCGAGAGATTCCATCGATCGAAGTCAAGGCGGAACCACATAATTTGTAAACCCATAAACGATTCTATTGTATTTCCAAGCTGTTCTGATATCGTACAATGAATTATCCCAACGATTACGTGTATTCTCGAATGGCAGCGAAAAGCTATTAAATAGTTTTAAGACTGAAGGATGAACATACTTAGAAAAAGGAAACCCTATAGATAATTAGAATTTATATTTTTTTATATTTTATATTTTAATTTGAAACTTAGAAATTAAATTATCGTGAAAAATTAGTGATTTAGTATTTGTTAACGATGTTATTTTAGGATGGCACAAATAATAATAACAACATTTTATATATAATAAAACCTCTTTCTACGGTACGATGAAATGAGAAAATAAAAATGACGATAAAATAGTAAGTCGCAAAATTTTGGTCGCCAGAGCTATCGTCAAATTTATTCGATATTAAGTTAATAACGATAGTCATTTAATTAGATTTCTGATACTTTATTACAATACATAATTCTAATCTGTCAAAAAATGATATTATTTCAGACATTATACAAATTATTCAATTGCTATTTTAGATTTTTATAATTTTACTATAAAAAAATTATCACTAATTAAACAATTACAAAATAATTACGAATCAATTAAATTCATCTAATACAATCTCCAATTAAAATTATTATATCTATTTATATATTAAATAATATCAACTATTTCCTCGAAAAGAAAAAATCTTGAGAAATATCAGGTAAAATCATCGACCTCGTCGATCTTCGAAACTCATCGAAGCGAAGAAAGTGTGTTCCAATTTTCTAGTATGTGCAATACTAGCAGTCAATGTTCTCACCTGAATGTAACAACAGCTCGAGACTATCATAATCGTATTTATATGGACGTTTCTTACCTGGACGAATCATCTGCTCTACTTGTTTCGCTCGACCGCGAACGATCGTTGCGTCTTCACAATTGAGAAATGTTCGAAGGACCGTGACAGGTGATTCGTAATTCCCACGCGTTTTGCGTTAATCCGATTCAAGATTCTTCGAATATTCTCGTTAACTTGAACTCTCGATCCGAGATCTTCCTGACGTCGTGCACACGATTATCGTGAGCTCAGACAGACAATAAATTCGAAGATAAAAATGAAGAAAAGGGAGAACGTCCGGTCACGGTTTAATCACGATCGAGGATCTTCCGGTATCAGTTCTTTTTCAAATGACTCTTGCTATGTATATAGGGTGTGGATAAAGTTATGGTAGAATTTACAAGGTGGTTTGTCACACGAGCCTCGCAGAAGCCAAACTGATCGATCATACTCTTTGTCCGTTTGATAAATTGCTTCCATAAGTGAGAATAATCATTAAGAAATGTTGCATATAATAAATGTTGATACTGTTTATTATATTTTCTTCGGAATTCGGTGTTTACGTGATCTTCTGGTAGGCCGAGGTTGCTGATCTGGTTTAATGAACTAGGTACGTATTGCTACATTGTAAAGTAAATTAAAAAAAAATATTCGTAACGTTTGTTTTTAATCCTAAAATTCCTTATAATTTTTTTACGTAGACATTGGGTAAATTTTGATATTATTTATTAAGTGGAATATCACGTAGACGATTTCTCCATTGAGAAAGCCTCCATAGCGGTGATCTCTATCGGTCTAACAGATCTGGTGGATGAGTTGTTCGGAGTTTTCTCTGGATATGCTGATTATACAAATTGTTAGCCAGTTGCTTGCTATGGACTTCTATTCCGCTTTTATAATTTGTGATCGTTTTAGCTATTTCTCCGTGAACTGTAGCAACGTCGAGCTCCGTTTTTGTAACATTATCGTGTACTTCTCAATTTCTAAAGTTGATCAGTGTAGCTCTGTGAACGGTTCGCACGTCATGAATATTATCGAATTTCTTGGAATTTTTTAGTTGTTTCAAGTTTTATAGAAATTATGTTTAATACGGGCTGTATATACGACGCGCATAATACGATAATTAGAATGAAGTGAAAATCAAGAAAATGATTGTGATCGATATTTGTTTAGATTATTGTATTGAAAACTACTTGACATTAGAAGTTTAACTGATATTAGAATTTATAAAATATATCTGATTTTTCGTCATACTAATTGGGAAGATAATTATAGTATTTATTTATTTTATTAATAAAATTGATTGATTGATTGACGTTATAAACATTATATGAAATTTTGTTATCGCCACGAATCCATCAGATTATAAATTTTGTTTAAAGGCACGCGAAATTAAATACATTTTCAATCCTGATTTTCTGAAGATTAGGGTTTCAAAGAAATAATAATTCCACGTTCTTTCTTCCACATTACCTGTGCACAAAAATATTCCTTACGCAACTTTCACTACCTGATTCTTTAAAAACCCAAACTTCAAAGAAATTAGAAGTCTGTTCCATGTTTTTTAATTTTGCACTGCATCTGCATGAAAATATTCTTTGAACAAACTCCACCATCTGATCTTCTCAAAATTAGATTTCAAAGAAGCAAAGTTTATTCCATAAATCGTTTACTTATTTCTTGATGGACATATATCTTTTAATTTCTTTTACTCGGTTCTTTCTTTACAGTGAAAATAATTTTTATCTTAACAAGTTTAATAATTAGACTACGAATATTTATGAAATTTTTTATTTTCATAAACACAACCAAGGAAATGAATTCTAAACGATTTACTTTATTCCCAAAATATTGAAAAAACATTTTCGCACATTATATGCGCTTTGTGCGTTTCTATACCTTCAAATTTTCACAAATACAAAATCGGCTGATCATCCTATTCTTTTAAAAAATGACAAAACTTACATTTGCTATGGGACATTATAATTTATGGTTTTCGAGTAAATTTAAGAAATTACGAACCAGCCGATCATTCTATTTTTCGAAAATTCTAAAATTCTAAGAATTATGTTTGCGGTAGAAGACTACAACCTGTAGCTTGCCAATGATTGATTAATATTATTCATTGCTAAATTATCGTTGCAAAAGCAAGGCGCGATCCTTGTGATACCAAACTTTCCAAGAAATAACATTTATTCCACGTCTTCCGCGTACTTCGACGTAAAAATATTCCTTGCTCGACTTCTACCACATTTTCTCCCCTTGCCCCTTCAGCTTATAGAACGATCTTGATACGAAACGCATACGGAAACCGTTCCCAAGAAAATCCAGCCCGTTCCTATTAGATGGAGCGCTGCTAACGCGGAATAAACTTGCTGAGAAGAGCTTCAGCCATCTGTCTGCTCGGTTGATCGGTCAACGTACTCTTCGACAATACTTGCTGCTTATTCGATAGACGCTGCGTACACAGTGCACACGTACCAGATAGAATCTGATCCTAACGACGCCGCCGATTCCCGTCTGTTCTGTTCTAAGAATTGTTTCACAGACACGTGAATAACGTTTCCAGCCGTCGAATCAGCCGCTGCTTCGAATAAAACGTTATTCGAGGAACGTTGCGCCGATTCTTTCGTTCAGGAGGAAATGGTTCGATGCTTCTCTACCTGAAGATCGATGGCGCGAAGGTGGACTTGCGGTTTGAAGTTAAATCTTGGAATAGGTTGGGTTTCAAGGAGCAAGCAGGAAATTAAGTGGTAGATGTGTTTATTTCCGTTTTATTACAGTTGTGGTATCTATTCTGGTTTTATTAGGATCCTAGCGCTTATTTTAATTTTGTTATGGAGTATTGCGCAATCAGGATGTTTTTATTATTGTTTGCATTTGTAGTTTCAATTTGCGGTTATCGTATCTTGTAAGCAACTTTTAGGACAGCGGAGGATCGTATCGCTGATCGGTATCGATAGTGACACGACTCGAAAACTTTCCAATTTGCTTTTATTAAATACCAGGTCTACGCAACTTGAAAAATGTGTAGATTTTACAAAAGATTCTTAGATGTGATACGTATTTTAATTGTATCAAAGTTGTGGTATTTATTCCAGTTTTATTAAACTTGTGATATTTATTTAAATTCGATTCAGATTCGAGGAGGATTGGGGTAGTTTAATTTACTGATATTCGAAATTAACGATGGATTTTTGCATTCTGGTACATGTATGCTTTCCTAACTGCCATTAGTGAATCACGATCATTATCGATAACGGAATAATCCACGTGATAATCTATTTCCTATTGTTCTTGCAAGGTAGATTCTTACGTACGTCATAACGCACGCTACACCTTATAACCCCGTGTCGTGTACTTCTTTATTTGATTAATCGATTCTGCAACAGCTGTCGTGATAAACATCAGAGTATTTCAAATTATATACAATGTGCACGTGCATGATATATCTCACCTTGCTGCAGGCTGATAGCTTGCTTCGGAAACCGCTTCATTTTAACTGCTTCTCCGCTTAAATTTCTTGATTTCATATTACTATTTTGTATTCTACATACTCATTGTATCTATTATTTTTTCATATTGCAGTCTTCTCAGTTTTTATATCTTTTACATTCCATATTTTATAATTTATAGCACAATTCACTCATTTCTGAATCTAATTATTTAACAAATTTTTTCTACCTTCATTTTGCCTTGTAGTTTCATATATTGATGAAACTATTTTCATTAAAGTATTCATGAAAGTATTTTAAGCGTAGGAAAAGATTCTGTGTTTCTAAATTTTTGTGTTTGTGTGTCTTTGTGTACCAGATTCAATGTCTCAACATTTTTCATTATATCAACAGAATCGTTAAACTATAGCTAACTCTTATCTTTTTTAAATTCTTGAGTTCTATGCAACACGCAGTGATTACAGACGTCTGATCATGACAGTGTATGTCCATTTCTACTTATTTAGTCGACGCAGCATTGGCCGTGCATGTACAGGCCATACTACTGCGAGCCTGAAGAATTACTTTCTAATATTTTCAGCGACAAATTTTTGTAAACTCTGAGAGAATTATTTCCCTTATTAATTGTTAATAATAGAAACGCATTTTTTAAAATGGTTCCACGAAGGGAACACGATATACTAAATTTAGAAGGAATATTATGCACGTGCATTTACCAATACCATTTTTATTATTATTAGTACAACAGAAAACAAATACATTTATCATCTAACTAATTAATTATTTGTAAAAGTTGGGATTAAATGACACTAGCTTAGACGCGTTACAAGATAATAGAACATATGCAATAACGTATTTGAAATAAAGCAATAGGGTATTGAATTTAAAGCACAGAATATTTTTCTACATTTGATATTTTCATTCATTGCAGAACCATTCTTTTCCTACTTAACATCGTCAATTATAACAACATTCCTCAATGGCAAGAAAATAATGAATCCATTGAAATAAATTAGTCCGTGCACAGTAGATAAAAACTGTGTAAGCAGATAATTAGAAGCATAATTGTCAGCGGGGAAGAAACACGCGGTGCATTAAGCTGCTGTTAGTATGCTTCTCGACAACAGTGTCCTGGTTTTAGTATCACTTGCTTCATTATGCAGCAGTTCGTTAATTAAAATCCAACTCGACGTTGAAAATCTTTTTCGAGCACTTCTTCAATTTCCTTCCGTTTCTAAAGCGAGACTGCTTCCTCCTTTGCATCGTTTCTTTTTCTCTTCGCGTCCTCAGCCGTGAAAATGATTCTTCGCACGGTTGACGAGATACATACATGCATCGAGGTCTGTGCATCGGTATTGCGCGGTAATTGATTACGTTGCGTTTCTGAATCCGGGTTAACGATAGCTTTATCGTCGAATAATGTTAAAACCGGAGGAAAATTGGCACAAATTCTGCTTAGAAACGGTGTCTTGATTTTACAAGATTTATCAACATGATTAACAGTTTCTTTTATTCTTGTATAAGTAATTTTTTCAGCAATAGAGTTTCTAATTTTCAATTGGTATCGTTGGCTGAATATAGTAGTTTGCATTAGATTTAAGTTGGATTACTTAAGTTTACTTCGTTTTAATTGCAATTATTTCTTGTTTTACGCGACGAAATTTACCAGTGAGATTTATGGATATTCTACGATTAAAACGAAGTATTCTAAAAGTAAATAACTTCAAATTAGAAAATTTCACGTATAACTTTCAGTATATATATACGGTGTCCCGTAGCATCGGGGAACCACGTCGGCAGCAGATCCTGCGCATGAGACCAATAAAATAATTCATACGAAACCCTGTTTGATCTTGCTTTCGAGTTATAGTAAGTTTGTTTATTTAACTTTAAAACTGTATCTCTATACATTCACAAGATGTGTTCAAAATGACCTGCTCGTATACGAACACAAGACTGGAGACGTCTTATCGTTGACCGAAAGCGTTTACAGAACTAGAATACAAGGTTCGACGTGAAATATTAAATTTTGTTTATTATATGGGGCGTGAAATTAATTCAATTACTACCATTTTTCGATAGAATTATTCCAACATAAAACTCGTTAGCACTCGGGAACAAGGTTAAACAGGGAACACATTCGTACGAGCTTTTTTATTGTTCTCATGTCATGTACTGTATTTTTGCCTTTTTTTTTTATTAATGTCTTTTGGTACACTCAGGACATTCTGTATATTACATTTTTTTATGGGAGCTCGCCATTGATAACTCAACTAATTAACGTTGACTTTATTAAAGCGAAAATTATCGTAAGGGTCAGGAGGTCAACACATTAAGATCACAGGAAAAAGTAAGTAAATTTTAATAGGTAAATCTCTATCTAAATTTTATTTCTTTAATTATTTTCGTACAGAAGCATGTACAGTCCCGTTTATAATGTCGTAGTCTGACATCTACGGGTTGATCAAACTTGGAAAAATTCAAACCCTAACTTTCTCCAATTCAAAGCTTCCGTGCATTACCACCAACACAAATATAATTCATACGTATCACTTTCATCTTAAACTAACAGCTAGAAACATTTTATAACTTTTTCACATAAAATCCTCTTCGTACAATCCATCTCGACCTCTGACCTTGAATGTTATACTTGCAGAAAGAGAAATCGGTGTTTATAGTATATATAACGTTTTGGAATTGAGTTTGAAAAATTATACGTATGGAAGAATTTTCGAGATAATTTACTGGAAGTTGACGAGTTCTGAGGGACTTTTACTCCTCGCGTTTCTTCTCATTTTCTTACTTGCGGATGATCTTCGAAATAATTTACCTACATAGTTACATTGTTTGTTCGCGATTAGTTGTAGAACAAGTAGAAAGTAAAGAGTCGTTTATAAGACAGGTAAGAGACCGGATGTATTTCTTGTACAATAGAATGAATTATCAATGTCTTTAAAAAGTTTTAAGTCTTCGTGAAAGTTTGCATGTACCTGTGTTACGTGTACAGATCAGCAGCATGATTTAGTAATAGCGTTAATGGAAGACAGTGTTTCTGCTTTTAAAAGTTGATAATCTCGAAAACAGAATATAGAAATATTGTTTGTAAAAAATTTATAAGAAGACTAACTTCTGTACGTGCGTATACATATGTATAACGTAGACTAATAGTAATGTTTTAGAACATTATGTTATAAAAGGGATTTCGAAATCTGAGGAAAAATATTTTCGAACTCAATGAAAGTTACAAAATATGCAGGTAAAAAGAATAGAAAAATTAAGAAAAGACACATGTTATAAGAAATCTGTACCTTTATTGCGAAGATACGATGTCTGTTTGGGTAATGGACGATTCCACTCGGACTAGAATCAGTTTGCACTCCTTCTGAAACAAAAGATAGAAGTTACGTTAGTGTGATAAGATAATTGAATAAATGTTTCTATATTACTGTATGCAATAAAAGAGAGAAAAATTACATGGTATAAATAATATTCTACGAAGTAAGCAAAATGTGTATTATAATCGTTGTACTCTTAGGACAAGATTTTTAATCATGAATGTTCTTTTCCTCGTTTAATATTTAATTTCTTCTTAATAAAACACGATAATGAATTGCTAGCGAAATAATTAATAGCATATAATCATCGTGAGAAGCAATATTAAATATTTTTCGATGATAATTAAAATTTTCGTTATCTTTTTATCCAAAGAAACGATAAAACTTCTAAAAACGCTTCATGAAGGAAATTTCATTTACAGCATTATAATAGAAAACTATTCGTGACTTTTCGTTCTAATTTTAATTAACATTTTCATTATTTTGATGAATAATAAAATTTCATATGTTTGAAAAATATATCACATCGATTTATAGTTCAGTGAATGGCAAGAAATTTTTGAAAACCATTCGTTATTATCATATCGTAAAACGTAGAGAATCAATATTATTCTTTCCAACATAAATCTCGATTTCTATGCAGATAATTCATAATTCTTCAAGTGGTTACCGTTTCCCTTAGCAAGAACAGAAGTTACGACTACTTTTATGACTCGTTCAGAAATCTCGCGGATAGTTGACGATCGAGTCATACTTTATAGCTCAGGTTAAACGAGAGCAAAGTGTGAGCCTCGTAAGAGATTATTTTTAACTTAAACACGTAATCACGATACTTAAAAAAAAATTAGCTATGATTTCAGAATTTGCATATTCAATCAGACTATTGGTATAGGATCATTGGTACATAACATTTACGGTTTTCCGTTATTCGCGTCCGTAATATGTTATGTTAGAACGTCGAAATTTCTTGGAACCTTCGTTGCGACTTGAATTTCGAATTTATTTATTAATATTATTATGGTAAAATTATTATGATGTTGTAATATAGTATTAATGGCATTGAGATATATTTAAATGGAAATAATCACCGAATAGCATGTGCAGGGAAATTTTATTAAATAAAATTTGTAGGATATATCAAGATTTCTATCAAGAAAAATAAGAAATACAAAATTTATCAAGGTAAGGAATTTTTAAATAATTTACACATATATGTAGCAAATTTATTAAATAAAATTTAGATATATTTTAAGATTTTTATTAAAGAGAGAAGAAATAATTTTTGGAAGAAAATATTCCATATATAATACAGGATTATAGATATTCGAATCAAGTAGTATTTACCAGAATTGATCAATCATCGTAAACGATCAATCCAAATTATTTCACAATTACGAATAATAATAAATTTACAGTGCTGTATTTTGGGGGATCTAAAAGTTACAAAATGAATAAAGTAGATACATGAAATAGTTGTTTACCCCATCGTATTACGTCTCGGTTATTGGTATAATCGTAATGTTAAGTTTTCCATGAAGAATAAGATGAAATGAAAATTCGTAAAGAAACGACGCTTGTAAACAATGATGAAAGGAAGCAGAACGATAAATTCTATCGCATAGAAGATATATGTTAATTTTGAATAAATCAAATTTTAAAGTAACTACTATTAAAGATTCATGCAAGGAAGTTATATAAGGCACCTATCAAATTTTAAATCAATCGACATTCACCAGGAAGCATCTCGATCTGGTTGATATTTGTAACGACTCCTTTCTCCGCCTCATAAGATTACAGATGATCCAATGGCTCATTGGATTCCATGTCATTAAAAATCGTGAACCTCGTTTGATACTTTCATTGCCGGGAAAGGTGTTCCGAAAGTAGTATGCTCGAACTCATCTAGTCACGTGCGGAAGCTGTTTCAAATACCACGTGTCAAAATAGTGAAAAATATAGATATCAAAAGTAGCTTCCACGATCATCTTTATATAACCGCAAATATCAGACTGTCGGTAGATTCATATTTCTTACACAGAATTTTTCATCTAATAAAAATGCGAATTCTTGAATCTTTGCAGCAAGGAAGAAGAAAACATGCAATATGTTTCAGAAATGTCATATGTATTAGCTTGTGTAAATTTCATTAGCACAACTGTTAAAACAAACGTCAAAAATCCATTATGTAATATCTACAATAGTTACAACAACTAAATATTTGTTCATACCATTACTTTTCGTTATTAATTATCATGATGTTGTAATATAGTATTGTCATTAATTTTCAATGAACCGTGTTTTCATCAGGTTCTATGCATTTAATTTTTTTCGGATATATCGAGTAAATTTTTACCCTGACACTTCCAAAATTTCTTTTTCAAATTCCAAAATTTTTGTTTCTATAATATTCGTTACGATGTAGCATTAAGGGGTGAACGAACTTATTACACGATCCAATAAATAAAATAATGCTCTTATTTTTCTGATGTAATAAAATGAATTATTTTAATAAGATTGTTAATGCTAAAAGACCTTTTGAGGCGAATGAATTAGAAATTAAGAAATCGTATAACAAGATGCAAATTTTTCCATATGTTGGAAAAGGCAAATGATTTACTACATAGGGTCAGAAGTTAGCCTTTACTCCTTTCATCATATATATATATCCATACATTCTTATCTCATTGGAATTTACATTGCTGTTACTGCATATCGACATTTGCAACATTCGCTTTCTCCAACATGAAATAGTCAACAAGAATCTTGTCAACTTCATTACGTCTTTTGTAAGTAAAAGTGTGTATTTACACAAGAAAAACGTATAAAATCTATCACTTCGTAATATTAGGTATGCTACATATGAATTTTCGTTTTTCTTCGTAACATCGTACATTTAATTTAAGTAATTTCTACGTTATTCAATGGACTTTCCCACCGACTATTTAGATTTATTCAAGATTTGTAAAAATGATCGTCCTGTAAATTAAAATATTCTTAGAATACAATAGAATAGAAAAGTAGAAACTGAGGATAAAATCTTTTCCTATATTCTTCACTTCCAATTCCTTTTAAAATAATTTACACGTTAAAAGATCATGTACGTAGGCGGAATAGAATGAATTTTAATAAATTCATCTCAACAAGATTGAAATCTAAATTGCTTGAAATCTGACATATCTTCCATGGAACCATCCATTTGTGGTAGCTTCGATTTCTCAGGCTCGTTTAATAATAATTCGAAATAAAACACGTCGAAAGCAAGTCCAATTAATATTGCATCCAATCGTCATTGTCGTGTCGAACAGGCTCGGAGAGACACGCTCTATGTTGCGTTGTTACGCTAGTATGCCTTATTATGTCTTTATCACGACTCGATCCTCCATGCTGCATTACTTCAACCTGATTGCTTACTATCTGTAATCCGATTGCTTCGAGAGAACTTGCCCGTAAATCGAAACTCTTTGCATCGTTGCAACTGCTTCGTGGTAATCACATACGACGAACACGAGTCATAGATAAGCGTACGTAAGGTCTAAAGTAGATCATTGGAACACGAGCATGGTATTAACATAGTAGAAGCAGATTAAATCGATTGATCAAGACTAGAATCTTTAGAGTGCTCAGAGTTTAGTAATTCACGAGCCGATGGTGCGGTGCACTTGGACGAAATTAATATTTCCTTTCTAACTTTTTTTCTATTTTTATTAAACCTGCAATTTCCAAGAGCATTTATAAGCGTCATATTCTACTTGTTCTACAACGTACATTAATGGTTACAAATATCTGTAAAGTTTGGTAGATGCGCGGTAATAATCGATGTATTTCAGAGTTTGGTAACTCGTGAGCTGACGGATTGCTACATTTGGACGAGATTGATATTTTCTTTTCAACTTCCTTATTAACTCTCCAATATCTATGGCCATTTATAAATGTCATCTTTTTCTTATTCCGTGGCATGCACTGCCGCTTCTAAATGCTCGCAAACTTTCGTAGATTTGTGGCAATAGAAACGTATGAATTTCACAGTTTCGGTATAGAATGCCTGAATTTCACAGCTTGGTAACTTGCGAGCTAACAGATTGCTACATTTGCAAGAGATTAATATTTTCTTTTTAACTTGTTTATTAACTCTCTAATTTCCACAAGCATTTATAAACGTCATCTTTTACTTATTCTGTAACACGTTCTATCGCTTATACAATGTATTTGGACATTTTGATAGATTTGTGATAATTGTATGTGGTAATCGTATGAGAGCTAATTGCGAATTAATTGCCGAAAGTAACACATGGTTCGGAAAATTAAACAATCCGACGAACTGTTCAAACAATAAAATAGTACCTACCACAAGCTGCGTCCATTATGAATATCAATTTCCTTACTGTATATTAGATTTCAAACATCTATTTCATCGTGCCATGATATTCTATTATATCGTACATCAGTTACGATTGTTACGATGACAAAGAACAAAATTAATTGTAAAGTTGTGACTGAATTACGCTGTGTTGAAACAATTTTTTGCGCACTGGTATGAGCAAATTAACAGTTTATTCTGGTAATTAATATGCAGCCATATGTTTTATAAACACTGTTTAGTAAAATAAGAATATTCTGCGGGTATTTATACAAATTCAAATTTCAGAGCAGAGTCAGACATTTTTTTCTACTACCACATATTATAACGAGCACCACGGTACTTTGAATTTTTCATATATTTTTACATATTATGTACATTCTACGCATTTCTGTATTTTTAACCTTGCCGTGACCGAAAGGTCACATCTTTTATTCAATCCCACTGCTTTGACATTGAAATATATCTCCAGTTTGAGCAATATGTGAAAAAACTTGTAGCCGATATGTAAAATTCCTGGTTTTTGTTATATATCAAACGTGCCTTTAAAACATTAAAAATATTTTGTTTGTTAAAACAAGAACAAATTTAAATAACAGTCCAAGGATCGCGTCAAAGTGAAAATTTCCCATAAATGCGTAAACACCTGCAGTCTATTGATAAAAACTCTATATGTCGAAGTATAAATCTAATATACTGTAGAAAAATATATTTGTTTTCCTGGTGAAATCAATTAAAATAGCAAATATTAAAATAATTTTTTTTCTAGCGATATTGTTGTTCAACGAGGCAAACAATGCTTAAAATAAAATTCTGAATAATTATTCGAATAACGTCCAGTCCTTGATCTTAATGAATTCAAGACACGATCGTATTAAAAGAGGCAAGTCAACGTTCATGACGAAGAAAGCGAAGAAACTGCTTCTTGCGATTCTCCTTCCGTTTCTTTCTTCTTGCGACAACGATGGGAGCGGCAACTTTCTAGATGACCGACGGTAACCTCGAAGGCCTTCGATTCCGCCAAGAAGATCGTTGATCTTGGCCGAGAAGCCTGTCGACCTCTTAATCAACGTGATCGTTAATACGGACCTGGACGTCTCATTAGCAGAAGTGCTAGTCAAGTGTCGCCATGCTGACGTCTTTTGTTCCCTTCCTGGTTCACTTAATTCTCGAATCTTTTTACTCCAGATAATTCACGTGATCACTTTGTTATTATTAATTGCATATCGTTGTTCGTAACGTTGAGCGAGAATATAGATAGTCATAACATCATCAGGGTACGATCGAATACGATTTAAAAGCGAATATGATATGATAATTTATGAAGAAATACGAAGAAAATGAAGATCATCAGGGTACGGTCGAATACGATTTAAAAGCGAATATGATACGATAATTTATGAAGAAATACGAAGAAAATGAAGAAAATTTGTTCACACGACGATAATGTTTTTGAAAGAATCTACTTTGAAAATTTGTCAAGTAAACTAAACTCGTCTAATTACCGATTGCGTACGAATAATCAGAGGGAAATTATTCTATACGTGAAAATGAGTGAAAAATGTCGAGAAAATTTTCGTTCAAATTATTCTTACCAGAGTTGTATATAAATTTGAAAAATATAATTCTATCAGTATAAAGTCATCGAAACCATATTTACCGTTATAATAGTCGTAATATATTCTACGCGATAATTAAATCATCTTACTTTATTACTTGCACGATGTTACATCGGCTAATCTAATTATGTGTATGTTTCTTTCTCAAGTTGCGATAACGATATGTTTCCTGAAAGATGGGAGGCAGTGATTTCGATTTATCATTTCGACTTCGGATTTCAGCACGATCAAAATGTTCGTATTCTATCATACATTCAACAAAAACTTTGTATCACGTGTATGAATGAAATTACACACTTTATTATTTCAATTTCGCATTAACTCGAATACGAATCTAGAATAGTTCCTTCTTAAGGAATACGGTACACTTCCTGTAAAATATGAAGGAACAATTGCAATCAAATGTCTCAATCTTTTCTAAGATTTCATTAGTCTTTATTATATTTTTTTAACAAGTATAATAGAATACATTATCTGTAACCGTTAACATATGTATTTCCTCGTTTCAACTGCCCCTTATTATTCAATTAAATCTCAGTCCTTGATTCACAATTATTCTTTCTTCTTAATCCTCAATTTGTAAGACGTTATTCTTCCTGCTAAAATAAGAAGCAATTATCGACATCGAACGTTTCGATCTTTCTCAAGATTTCATTGATATCGATGTGTATGCTTCTTTTATTGTATTTCTTTGAAAGATATTAATATAATGAATATATCGTATTATGTACTTACTATTTTTATGTACTATTTTTATCTTATTATTTATTGCAATCACTACCACCGCATTTACTAGCTTTTTATTTTATTATCATTTTATTTTATTCTATGTAATTTTAATACATTCTATGTTTTAAGAAAAGTTGCAAAATATTCAGAACATCCTACACTATGTTCGATTAAAATATATCTTTGAATAATAAAACTGTAAAGAAATTATTCACGCGAAAATTTTTCGACGTAATGGATAAAATTTAATGAAATATTTAGACTGTTCCTAAATTGTAATTTATAGCGATTTTAATATCTACGTATTATTATCAATTTCAAGGCGCGTTGAATTACGTATGTATGAAGTTTATATCAAAGTAATAATTTATCGGATATACCGATGACTATCGGTAGCAAAACATTGGGTGGTCATGTAAATCATTATAATCTCAGGCATCCGGTTCACACTTCTAACGTTCCAAGCGAAGTAGTCTAAACGTTCGTTACGTGCATTCCATGTTATTTAGCCGAAAGACAATTTCCTCGACAAAATATAAGAACAATTTGCCAATTTGTCAAGATTAAAATTGAAATTTATTTAAAGTTAAATACAATATACTATACCACTCGATCAAAGTCGTTACGCATCATATGCGTAGAAAATTTACATTTAACATGAAATTTACATATTAAAGACGATGTTACCCTTTCCCATAAAAAACTCCTAATACTTGTTCCATGTACTTAATATACGCAATAACTTACATGCATTACGAGACATTAAAGACGAAGTTGCTCTTTGCCGTAAAAGATTTGTAATACTCGTTCTGTACATTTTATATATGCAATTAGTAATATATTCGTACTTCGTCAGAATTCCATAAATGTCAGTAATAATTTCCTTCGTCGATAATATTTACATATGACACCGATTTCGAATTTTTCACAAATATATACATACATCTTATTAATATTAAAATTATGAAGGATTGAAATATAAGACGTGTTCCAAAGAGAAAATAATGAAGAATAGATGAAAAAATACATAATATAAGAGAGAAGAAAGCCTCCTTTCATAATACTTTACCAAAAATTATTCAATTCTCGAAGCGTGTCTGTCATCCAAATTCTTCTAAAAAATGCAAATCTTTCAACTAAATTCCCCAAAGCGCAAACTTCTCATTTGAATTTCTAAAAATCGATGTACATAAATCTAAAATTATTTTCGGAAATTAAATTCGGAAATTATAAATTGAACGATCCTCCTCCTCCGCTCTAACGATAATTCTGGCATTAAATTCACAAATCTGAAGCAACTCTCTCTTGGGTTACAGGCTGCACTTCCTGTAAAAATAGGAAGTAGCGCTTTCAAACGTTCCGACCTTCCTCGATGATCCATCAAGATGAACGCGATCATTTCACAAGCTCCATTACAATCGTCCATTGTGAATTATCCTTAGTTCCACCTTAGATCCCACATAACACAGCCACCTATATGTACCTTTGTCATACTTATTGCGTTCTTGCCACAAGCATTTTCATCGAACGGTTAATTCCATTCCATTAATTATTAGGATAGAGATACAACGTTGCTCTAAGGTGACCAGTGTAAGATTCCAAGAGGATTACACGTATCTTGCGCCACAAATTGCTTCGAGATCGTGTCGACCGGTTATCCGATCGAATCGATCACGACGAAGACTCGTTACGTCCCCCTCGATCATTGTCAAAAGGTAATTAGACGGGTTTAATCGCACGAAACGCGAAATCTCGGCGATGGACGCGATTAGAGGAAGCTCGAGTAAGCTTTATGATTTAATTAAAGGTGGTAATGCCGTTTTGCCTACGGAGAATCCTTTCGATCTGCTTTCTCCTTCATTAAGTCAACATTCAACGATCATTGAAAATTAACACTTTCTCTTGGCCATCTGAAATTGTCGCGATCATAAGATTCAGAATTAATGACCTATTCACGATGTTTGAAGGCGTTACTATTTAATTCTTTCAACTCTCTTTGCTTCGACTGGGCTTGTTTGATTATGCTTATTTTATTTGATGTTTTGTTAGTTTTATTAGCGAAAGTAAGATGTTTATGGAAACTCGTATTTTTTTTTTAAATATAATTAGAGACATGGAATCGGAATAAAACGTCTGGCCAACTAGAATGTGTTATCACGTTCGCTTACTTAATTTGATGTTTTTCTAATTTGATGCTTATAAATAGATGTCTTTATGGACATAATTGAAGAAATAGAATTTAAATAGACATTTCTTTCGTCCGCTGTATATTGTAGCGCGCACTTTATTTTCAATATTCAATTACGTACATTCTGCAAATTTTTCTACTTTTAATATTTATAAATGCATAAATATTTGCAGTGTGCTGTTGCTGTTTATGGATTTTATATTTCGATAAATTTTAATGAGAATGTGAATAATATATTATTATAAACAGTCTTATCGATGTGAGATTGTTATTAAAGGAAACTGAAATACTATTGTCTATGTATATTATATTCATTATTATAATATTCGTATATTGGTCATTTTGAAGATATTTATTAGAGAGTTTATTCAATTTCAGATAAATAATTGAAATAATCAAATAGTACTCACAGAGTCAAGACCTATAATTACACAAATAAAATACGATCAATGATGATCGTTTGATGCTTTTTTTAGTTTACTCTCGTATGAAATTTCGCGAAACGATAGTAAAACCTAAGGAAGCCTAGGAAATTCAATTATAAATATCAAACTTATTCCCAGAAAGTGTGATAAAATAGGATCAAAATGAAAAATATCTTTGGGGAAAATTATTGTTATTTCTCTTTCTGGAAATAAACCAAAGATTTATTATTATTATTATTCGAAGCCTCCGTGTATTTCGTAATACCAAACTTCGTTTACGAGTTTAAATTTCTTACGTTCTGTAATTTTTGGACTTAAACGCGAGAATACACGCATCAACGATGATCTTCCTAAATTAAATGCTTTTCGAATAATGCGATTTACGAGCGATTACCCAGAATAATTGCACCATACGACGCACTATTGAACTGCGATCGCAGGACGCGAAGAGCTTATTAACAACTTCCTGTTTAACCTTCCTATAAACCTGGATACAATCTATTAACCTTTCCGCTGGATCTAATTTACGTAATACGATTGCAGAAAGAGAAGAGGATGAAAAGGCTGTTATGACATTTTTAACAGCTTTTTAGATGAAATATTATCCCTTCATTGGATATTAAAGCTAAATATCACTTGTTGTGCCTTAACCTGTTATCGTTTTAATTACCATTTTACAATCTCTTACGGTTTAATTATAATTTTTAATATCAGTTCTTCTTGTAGCAACTCTTTTATCGCGTGGCCATAAGCGTTAAAAGTATGAGATCATATTAATTTCGAAGAAATTTTAATCATTCGGGAAAATTATTCATAATATGAGGAAAATTGTAAATTGTATATTTAGAACGCGTATTCATATATCAATCATTCAAAGAAAGAAATAACGAATGATTTGATAAATTGATAAATTTATTTTCTAAGATTCTAACTGTTTTCTCGTCTTATTGACTTTGTCATTTTAATTGTTTATTCGTTACGCCAATCTTATTGATTGATTAAAAAAGGATCATCTAACATTTATTTGGAAGATAATTTTCATATTACAATATTTGGATATAACATTTATTTAAAACGGACACTGAGTTGTTGAAGAATTTCGTACATTTATTTCATAAATTTACTTCTTGTTCTTGTTTTCTTATTCTTGTTTTGATCTGTACTGTTTACTTACTGTTTCAATTTTATCAATTCATATAGAGCAAATATAACACTAAAACATGTTTTGTCACGTTTTGTTTTGATCGACACAAATGAACTCTTGCTATGCCATTTCGTAAACGCAATAACGATTAATTACTTAATTATAATCATTTAATAACATCATAAGAGCTGATACGATAATGCGATATGAGAGACAAACGGACAACATATAAGTTCATAGATCACTATATTATTCTAAAAATATTTATAAAACAATATAAGGAACCGTATCATTTTAATGGGATAAAAATATCAAAAATTATTGTTAACATATAGATTTGTTTGGCTGTCATTATTGTACGTGTTATCAAATCAATCTTTTTGTCTTTCAATTGTCGTATCATCGTAACTATAATCGACACGTCAATTTGCATTCGCTCATTTATCACCTTTATATGCCGCTCATTTACCATTAATGATCAATAACGAAATATGCAAATAAATGACGTACATTATGCAAACAAAAAAC
The DNA here is from genome assembly GCA_014737525.1 of Bombus difficillimus. Lineage (NCBI taxonomy): Eukaryota > Metazoa > Arthropoda > Insecta > Hymenoptera > Apidae > Bombus > Bombus difficillimus. The sequence goes on along the minus strand of JACXIT010000003.1, from coordinate 139,811 downwards.
AATAATGATCATTGTGATTATACGATGATATATTACGACGATTATAACAGTAACAGAATTTCTCCTATGTTACAACAACATGTAACGGTATTTCATGCAATTGAGTCAGCCAATCGGTTCAAAACCGTGTAACTTATTATATAAAATTAAGTAAGTACGAATAATGCATCGTGTAATACATGTATTTTCTCTAGAAATAGTGGTATTTTCGTAAGTATATAATATGTTACATGTAATAACAATTGCAAATAGATTTGCAAATAAAAAGATTAAATTCAATTAAATATTTCATTCATGCTGATGATATGAATCTTATTTCTATGTCACAACAAAATAAATGAAGAAATAAAATTAAATTGAACTCATGTTCTTCTAAGTAATTCTATGTAAAATTTATTTACAATCAGTCAATATTTGCAATATTATCTTCTTCGATATTACTTAGTACTAGAAATACCAAATTTGTCAAGACAATTTGGGTTTTACATTTTTCGTACTTCTAATTACTAGTAGTATGCAAGTGCTGCTCTGATAAAAGTAATGCTGACTTTTATCAAAAATGGAAACATAATTATACTCTGTATATATACTTAATTGCATCACATCGTTTTAATAATATACCATCTGTCTAAGAATGAAACATTGAAGTATACATTACAGGACGACACTCGTATACACTCCTGTTCAAAAGTTAAAGAAAGGGAGAAGTAAGAATATCATAATTATAACTTTCATTTTTAAATATAATTAATTACAGATTCAACGTTGTTATAAGAGAATAATTCTACGACTAAAATATTTATCTACTTCAGAAAATCATCGTTCCTCTCGAAACTTTAATTGTCAGAAGCAAGACAACCTCACCATATTCCGATCCGATCATATTCGACGAATGAAATAAAAATGATTTACTTTAGAAAATCGTCGTTTCTTTCGAAATTCTCGCGTGCTCCAAACTTGTAAACGAAAACGTGCCTGATTTATGATTTATCAATTCCAGATTCGATTGATAATCGAAGGGAGCATTGTGTAAAATGGAAGAAAAATTTCCTCCGTTATTCCGACAACAAAATCTTTCACGAAATGATAGATTCGACGATTTACGTCCTTGCCGAGACTTCGGTGCTGCTGGTGGAAATATTTTTTAAAATTAGCAGTACTTGCAGTACACGAATGACCTGGTTTACGGTTTCATCCACGGTGAACTCGTAAATTAGGCAAAAAGTGCTAATATCGGTTTCGAGGAGAGACCGATATCGGAGAAGCTTCAACGATTACAGTAGATTAGATCGGTTCGTGACCAGACTAGCGTGCACGACCGTGAGATGTAGCATCGTCCTTCCGTGATGCAACGATGTTGAGATCAGAACAGATCGATTAACAACAGATCCTTGGAAATCCTTTGATCCAATTGGTCACGGGCCGTGCGTGTGAAAGCCATTGCATGAAATTCCACGGTCGTTCGTCACGTCTGGGAATCGTGTAAAACATAACGCATTTTGCACGCACCTTCTTGTTAGTTCTCACTCGATATCATATACTTTGTACTACCGTGTTTTACTAGTTTCCTCGTCGTTAATTGAAGAATCTCTTCGATCGTTCTGCCGAAGGATAAGAGAAAGAACGAGGAAGAAAACGAATCGCGATGCTAGTGCAGATAGTACTTCGTGTAATTAAAACTTGTAATGAAGATTTCTTAATACTTCTATTAAATATCTGGAAATATTTTCAGTCTATTTTATGAATCGGTTTCTTACAGTTTCTTTTCATGAACAGGTAATAGAATTTGATACAGTTTAACAGGAGTTCTATGATAGTAGATTTGAGATTTTTTTGAAAATGTTTCACATTTATGATCGGGATTGAATGTTAGTTTACTGGATTTTTTAAATAAATGATTAAAATTAAAGATACGTGCAGTTACAATATTGGATAATATAGCTATTTCTAAATATTTCGTCTGAAAAAATAATTCTTCGATTTATTTCGCAGATTCCTTGTGACATTTTTCACACATAACTATAAATATAATGTATTCACTAAAACTATATGTACATCGTAGCTTAACTATTTAGTGTTAATTTTATGTCTGAATCAAAGCATTGAAATATCATGAAATTTATATCTAATAACATGCAGTGGTACTTGTTTAGTAATTTGCCCCACAATACCTGAAGCAAAGTTAAATTGGAAACAAGTTAAAATTAAGTACTTGATACAAGTACAGTTTGTCTTTATTAATATTCGATCGTGAATCTTTCCAATCCCACGCGCTGATTCGGGTCAATTCATCAAACTGTATCAGTGTATTATTTGGTCCCTGAGAAGTATTCCATAGCTGGAGTGCTTGCGGGACATTGAGATACTTCTTCCAAAAGAACAGAATTTACATACACAAGTCTCAAGCCTCATTATGAAAACTGCAAATCTCTAGTCGTCCTTAGAATTTCATCTAGACTTTTCAAAAAATATGGAAGCTGTTTATGAAAAATATTTTATCTATATCTCACGTGATATCTCTAACATCAAATACATCAGACTTCAAATCAGTTTATGTTTGAAGCGAAGAGATTAACCTACACCGTGATACACCGTAATTCTACATTATAAATAAACTACGAGTGTTTATGCAAATTTAAATTAAAAAAAAAGAAACAGGACTAAGACAAAGATTCATATCATCTTCTATATAGTACAACGAGTACTTCGCTTCGAATATTACGAATATTTCCGAGTATTATATACAATCTCTATATTTTTACACGTTTAATTTTCCCGTAAATGCACAAACTTCCGCGATCTACTTACAAAGCAACGAATTAAACGGTCCGTTAGAAGCTTGTTCGTTTTGAAACGTATCCTACATCCTGTAAACTCGATCGTTGGAAGGATGTAGGTCTAATAGACTTCATCGACGAGATTCTTCCTTTAGCGATGATTAGCATAATCGTGCAACACAATAACTATCCTTCATACGTATCGAGACCGATATTTTTCCCATAGATTTCTTCCCACAAGGAGTAGATCTTCTTGGAATACCTTGATAATCTCGATTAAGACGGTCCAGGCAACTGATTACGAGAACGTTATTCCGATCGTGATGACGAATAATCAGCGACTGGTACTTGTATCGTAGATTTTTACAGCCTCGAAACTTCTCTGCTCGGAGCTATGAATGACGCGACGAACAAACGCTCGACGCCCACGCTGTGTTCCAAGCATGCCACGAACGTATCTCGCGACTGAATCCGTATCTGTATCGGTCACGAAACTTCCTGTCACGATTAAGGTCGAACCACTGCACCGGTCGATGCCAGAGGTCAGCCACCGTGTGTAAACGAAGAGCAACGAACTTTAATTAAATACAGAATTTTTGCCGGAGACGATACATTATACAATACATTATCGCTGTTGAGATCGTCTCTTGGTTTTATCGATTCTCGATTGGACGGTAGATCTGATTGGTCTGAGTCGATCGCTCTTGGATTTCGAACGAGTCTAACACAGATTTCTGATTTAAAATTATTGGTAACTCGACCATTTCGCAACGAAAGAATTTCTTTTCTTTTAGGATTCAAGTAACGGCCTTTTGGAAAATGATCGATTAAATTCTTCGTTAAAATTTATGCGTGTCGCAGGCTATCAAAAAGAGCATTGGAACCATGTATGAGCTATGACGCTCTTCTTGGTAAATAAAACTATTTTATTAATTAAAGTAATGACATTAAAACACTTATTTTGAAAAATTCATTTTATAACTTATAAACTTACTCTAGAAGATTCATTTTATCAATTAATTTTTACAAACGTGTAAAAATTGGCAATTTTTTGAATACGTCACGATTCTAAGAAACCGACGATAGTGAGTGTCCGAAAATATATTGGGCATATTTATAGAGTCGATTCGAGACACGAGAAAAGCCCGATATTTACTTTCAGGTAAGTTCTTACAAACAATTTTATTTCATGCTATATTTATAATTTTATTTGAAAACACAACGATGAACGTTACATTCGCACCGATCTAAAAAAATTGTTATTAGGTTGTCCGAAAAGTTTCTTTCGTTTTATAAGGAAATTATAGACGCACAATGTTTTTTGTTTTATATTAGTTTATCGAATTATGCGCGAACATAATAATAGAAATATAACGAAATGGATCGTACCTAATTCAATAAAATAATATAAAACAGAAATTGTTGTTCATTTATTATCACCTTATGAAAGGAAAGAAACTTTTCGGACAACCTAATACAATAAATCCCTGTATCAGAAACAATGTCTGCAATTACAACAAACATACACCAGAAGCCTCGTGACCGCAACAAAAGAAATTAAATAATTTAACGGAGGGAGAGACTCGTCGATTGAGAGGAACGGAGTACAAACAACGAAACACCAAAGTGTCCTCTATCATTCGTATTGTTCTCGTTCAATGCTAATCAGGCGTGGCTGGAGACATGCAAAGTACACAGGAATTTCCATAAGGCTGACGGAAGTCCCTTTACGCGGGCGTACGCGAACGCCGGCGAATTGAAAGCGACAGAAATGGAAAAAGAGGAAACGCTCATTGTTCCAAACGGGTGAAAGAGGGAGAAAGGAAGAACAGTAATCGTTCGAGCGAATAGCGAAGAGAAAATCGTCAGGGCGTTAACAATACCCGGCCACGCAGCCGGCAATTACATTTTACGACGTGTTTCCTCTTCTTCGTGTCGGCAACGACTGACCGGAAGCTTCTTCGCACGCGGGAAAATCAACTATTAATTCATCAAATTTTGCTCGAGATTGTCTTATGATTAGGAACTTTTTTGGAAGATTTTATATTTGTTACTTCGCGTAACTCGATTACATATTTTGTATTTTTGTGATATTTTCAGAATTATAATGGAAGAACACCTCTGTTTGGTGGTAATTAATTATGGTACATGTTGCTACAAGTGGATATCAAACGTGTTAGTAAACTAAAACTAAGACAAGGAATATATTTATTATTCTATCTTCGTGTTCGTATGTAATGATGGCTGATGACTCCATAAAATCGATAAAGTCTCGTTAAAAATACATATTTCCATCATTCTAAGATCATAACGTTCAACGAATGCACTTACATGTCATAGGTAACTACTTATTTACGTTTAATGAAAAACTCTAATAAATTTTACTTGTACATTCCATTTTATAGCAAATAAGATGACAGATGATAAAATAATTATAATTTTTGCTAAAGATATCTTAGTGCTTAAAGTCGATGAGTTTAGGTAGCTCTGCAAGTTCGATCTTATCTAATGTCACTCGTTGCTTTCTTTTTTTAAACTTTTTTTTAAACTTTTTTTTTTAAACGCTATTTAATGTTAACCATTTGTTTCATCGGTATTGATTAAACGAGAATTGTTAACAAAGAATATTATTTCAAGTATGTTTTATATACTATATAGATTGGAAAGTATTTTAAAACCTTAATCAATTTGCAATTAAAAAATTATGGATTAAATTTATATATTATTAATAGAATAAAAAATTATAAAGGATTAAAAGTGATTTTAGCAAAACTTCAAAAGTTTGGTTATTACAAGGAAAACAAAACTTTTTCGAGCTCGTTCTTTGCCTCTAATTAGATCAAGGAATTTCTTAAATCTAATCATCATTTGGAAATTGGAGTGATCATTTTATTTCCTATTGGATCTAAAATTAAACTATAGAAATCCCTTGTTCTCGTCTCTCGTTCCTTTAATAATTAACAGTCATTGTCGGCGGAATACTACTTTACAAAAACAAAGAGGATTAAAGTTGTATTTTTAATTAAACTTTTAATTCGCTCGTTTCCATTTTCACATCAAATTTGTAGAGCAAAGAAATTCCTGCTAAAACACATCGTAAACAGAGTTCAGGAAATAGTTTTGCTTAGTTTAGAGAAATTCCAAACAAAATGCGAGGGAGTCCATAAACGTAAACACATTTTTGCAGCATGCTGTTTAAACTTTTATATCGACTACGTGTTACTTTTACCAGGAAATTGGATTTTTACGGAGCATGTTTACAAATGCATTTATTTTCTTCATACCTTCCTCAATTTTGCCGCAGTCCTCTCTTTACGACAGTTTAGCTTTCTAAACTCTACGCGAAGATGTTCAAAATTTCCGGAAATTCGAATTAGGTATTGAAAATATTCACATTATAAACATACGTATTCTTCTTAAAACGATATACAAAATTAGAAATAATGATTTATGATTTGTTTCGTTTTTGATCGTTGTATTCTATCGCCATCGCATGATCTCGTATGAAAATTAATGAGAAAGTAATATCCCTTCAAGCAACATAACATCAGGCATATTTCTTGCATTCATCGAGAAGTATAAATCATCTTACCAAATAAAGTCGGATGGATTTATAGTTTGATGAGAGATGACTTCATGCGACCGTAATAAAAATCAAACCAGCAAGGGTTAATATTAATAAAAGTAATCAATATACCAATTATAAAATTTATTAATTATAGAAAAATATCTATTTTTAAACTCCTTTATATCCATTTAATACGCGTGTCTAATAATACGCGTGCTCGAAGAAAAATATTCCGGAACAGTAGTATTTTATAAAACGAAATAGAATTGAATAACGAAACAATATTTTTAATTTCTTCAACTTTACACGAATTGTTTCGTTATATTTATTCGTCGCGATATATTTACTCCTTTTGATAGCGCACAGGCATGTATCTTTGATCTAATCAAGTCAAGTACAGGGTGTCCGGAAAATCGTAGTAAAACTGGGCCGAATGTGGACTCTGCAAAAATAAGTCGAAAGAAAGAATAATATTTTTCCACGTAAGACTTCGTTTTGAGAAACGATGAGTTTGAAAATTCCTTTTTCCGTCCGTATCTGCATTACCGAACATGGGCAATATAGACATTCGAGGACACGACGTATATCCAAACATTCTTCTCTCGCTGCGAATTTTCAACGATATCGATAGTTTCTAAATATAATTGTCACATAGCAATCTATAGCCAAACAACTCCAATTGACGATTAATTACGTAATTACGAGTTGAAATACAAGATCAAATACAAATTAATACCTTAAAGTATTAAAATACATAACGAACGACAAATATCCAACATTTTCATTTACGCCACTATGACTTTCAGTCTGCCATACATCGCATTCTCTACAGTTAACTTTTCTTCGGAAACAGAAAATACATTTGTACCACTCTGTTCTCTTTCCCCGTATAATCCTTATCCGATCAAACACAACGTATTAAATCTTGCCGGCGAAAAGGTCAAGAGAACGATGTCAATCGGTGAAAAGGTGGCAGTCGCGAACGGGGAAAAAAGAAGCATCTTTCAGTAGATGCAATCGATTCGATGGACACGGTTTCGAACTTACAAGACCGGCCTGACGGCCTCTTACCTGAGTCTTACTTCTGTTTTGGCCTGAGTCGACGAACAGGAGACCCGGTGACCCAGAACTTGGGAAAGCGAGCTGCCGCTCGAGGAACGCGGTTGTTGCAACCAGCGCTTCTCTCGAGACGATCTTGCGCTCTAATTGTTCGTGACGGCTGGCAGAACTGCAGAAACTTTCATCTCCGCCGGAGGTGGACGCCTCTCGAAGGTCTCGCTGCCGCCTTTGCGGATGGCCACTATTTCCGGCTTTCCATCCAGAATGGTCGTACGCACGCGAAATCGTCCATCAGGATCGTATCGATCGATGGAGATTCATGGAAAGTAACAGTGACCGGAAGCATCGTCTGGTAAATGTAACCTTTTCACTCGTTTTTCCTTTTTTCCCCTTCTCTCGTTTCTTTTATCGTCCGATGGGAAACCTTCCAAAGTTCGCATGCAATGAAACATTATGACTTACCGGTGAGAACGTACGGCTGGGAAAGTAAGGAAGATCGTACGATGCGAGATCCATTTGCTTCGTATTTTTATTATCAAATTAGTGCTTAGTACACGCTTTTTATTATCAAAAATTGTAACATTTTCATGAACAGGATTTGTATATTAAGCGGCTAATAGAAAACTCTTCTGATATAAAAATCAATTTTTCCTACTAACTAAAAGCTACTACTAAATATTATAACTTTGGATATCTCACAATTTATATTCGCGTCTTTGAATCTCTCACAAACGTGTAAATGCCCGCTGTCTGGTAACCGTGAAACAATTAGATTTCACCAAAGTTCGCGCTGTAGCATTTTGAAATAAAATGTTACCTGAATTTTATACAACGATTTTATTCAACGAAGATTTTCCATGCAACTTGTCTGACGCAGCGAGAAACTGTTTGATTTATGTATCACACACGAGGAGGAAGTTCCAATGTAAAAAGAAATTCGGAAGAGTTGTTCAACAACTTTCGCGAGCTGAACATTATAAACGCGGAATATGTAGGTCGTGATCGAGAGGCTTCGAGATCCTCTCGAGAGTCTCGGACGTATTCCGGTGAACGCTTCGAGACACGCGATCGATTCTTGGTAATGTGTGTCAGGAATGTAGAGAGGATTCGTGGTAATTTCATGGCAAAATTTTACACAGTCACGATGCGTATGATCGTTCCGTTTTGTTGTTCACCGAATGGAACCATTTTTGTTCCTTGAGCGCAGTTCACTGTACAGTTTACTGTACGTTCGAAACAATTACGAATCCCGTTTCTTTCACAGTTTAAAGAATACGTAAGCGTACGATTGAATCAAGGAAACAGTTTCAGTTTAAGCATATAATTTATCCATTCAGATCGACTGACTGACGGTTCTATCTTTCAGCGTTCAAGGACGATAATTTTTTATATTTAATATACAATAACAACAGTTTTGTGAATTGGATATATGGTGCGTGATAATGCTGACTTTCTACTTCATTTAAACGAACAGAGTATAGTAATAGTATTTTAGAATTGAAGAAGAAATCTCTTTATTGAAGAAGCGAGTATTAATCAATTTTTAATGTCGCTAAGTAAGTATTAATAAATATTATTAAAAACATATAACAGATATAAGATATACCGTATTGTTGTTATATATTTTTCTTAATATTTCTGTTTGTTATATTAAGTATATTGTTATATGTTTTTCGTTAGTCACACTATTACACGTATAAGCGTTAATATCGTAAATAAATATCATTTAATTTCTCCTATTACCAAGTAACTGTTTCTGATATTCTTAATTTTTGTCTATATAGTTCCAAAAGATCTGAGAAAAAAGTTCTTTCACTGTGCAAAAATTTCCAAAATTTCCACTATATTTAATCAATCAAGTGAACTTACCGAATTATTCCATAAAATGTATCGCAGTAAAAGCATCTTATCTTTCTTTTTACAGTATTTTTCGTTTAACCCTGCAAGAGAAGATTCTCTTCAATCGAAACATCGATTGTTCGCTTAGACGTTCCTACAGAACTCTGTTATGACAATTGGTTGCTTTCCTTGGAGCCACATGTCCGTAATTAACGCTAAGTACCAAGTTAGTAATTTCCTGTTCGCATTTCAACTTCGTATTGCGTAATAAATTTTCTCCTCGATTTCTTGTCGTCTGCTTCGAAATGTAACGCTATTTTCTTCGATGCTCGTATTGTAACAGATTTCGTGATGTATTGTACTATACAATACTGTGCAGTATACGATAACTTGTAGTATATGTACAAATACTTTGCATGAATTCGTATTTTTATGAATTAAAAGAAAGGCCTACTTGGAATTTTCTTTAATTTGCTCGATGTTTGAATTTCCCATAAATGTTTGTTGGTTAGTCTGGTAATTATGAAGCAATTAAATTTTATTTCATTTTAATTAAATTTTATATTATTTTTGTAGATTAACGTGATCGATTAATCCTTGACTTAAAATTTTATACAAATTTCCCGTAATCGTGACCGCTTCATATTTGTTTCGTGACACGTGGGAAATTCCTTATAATTTTTTGTACTCTGTAATTACAAATCAGATATTCTGTTCATTTTCTCTTTTTGATTTTAAGAATCCTTTGTAAACTACTCTTTTAACATTTGCTGTTACTATTTACAACGAATCATTTTTAATACTAATAGTATTAATTTTACGATATTACATTTGTTAAAAGTAATAAAATAAATACGCTAATGTGCTCCTTTCCAGTCGATTGCATGTTTTACTCAACCATCGTATTTTATATATTTGCGATAATTTTCTCATTCAATAATTAATATTTAATTCCCTCTTGTTTTTTCATAAACATTTTTATTTGAAGAAAGTGTAATATATATATATATATATATTTATTTATTTATCTATTTTTTAAATGAGAACTGAAAGCTTTCCTCAACTAGTTTAAAAAAAGGACGAGGAAAATGAAGATGTGGGACAGAATGACAAAGCACTCTTTGTCGAGTACTTAAAAAGAGCACAAAAAAGAAGAGAAACCTTTCAAACTCTATATAAAAGGTTCCTTCAACCTTCTTCAACCATAGTAGATTAATCCAGTGAATCAAAGACATCCAGTTCCACAATGTTTCTGTAGACGTCACCTTTTTACTTGTGTAACACACCGTTCGTTTTATCGCGATTCCATTTCAGGCCGTGACAATTTCTTCGAATAATTTTTCTTGCCTTTCATACGCGTCGTGGTTGCATTAATTATACGCACAAATTCGCGTTCATCCACGGCAATCATGATACTACGATGTGATGTTTCATTTATTTCAAAAAGCATTATAAATGCAAGAAAAATGAAACGTGACGTTGATACGCATAATGAAGCGTTGTCGACTATTTGCCACTTGAGTAATTGTTGGCGACCTCGTTTGTTCGACAGAATAAGAAATTATTTAAAATGTATCTCTGTACGTGCCAGCTTTAATATATACCTACTATTCAATGGCTCGTTTCAAAATTTAAAAAGCAGAACGCAGTCTTTAAAATTGTAGGAATAAGTCAATGAAAAGAAATTGTATAATCGTTAAACGTATTACAAACATATGATATTTTTTAAACACAGGCGATTTACATCTTCAACTCGTCACAATATCTTTGTTCTTTGTTAATTGACCTAATTTTTCTACTCGCTCTCTGTTAAATCTTTGAAAAAATATATAACGCAAGAAGGGAAACCATATATTTCACCAAAGAATTCTGAAATCTTCGAAGCTACGTCGTCGTAAATCTACAAAATTTGTATTAAAACTTATGATTCGATTTTTACCGCTCAAGTAAGTTCTAGCGATTACAAGTCAGATTAAGAAAGTTCTTCTAAACTGATGGAAAGATTACCGACTTTGGTACAAGTACTAAATATTTAAATAACATGCTGTAGTACGTACAATAGATAATAAAATAAATTAATTACCCTCTACAAGGCAATTTAAATTTATAGCACGTATATTGATTCCATGAAAAGGTAGAAAGTGCTATATAAATTGAAAAATGCAAAAATATAATGATGTTACAAATATCCGTCGTATTTTATTTAAATCTATTCAACAGAATATTTCTATTTTCCGATTCACTTAAAAATTTACCATCAATTATCCTTGCCACGAATGAATTTATACGTATCATTTCTTCTTCGAGAACTCAATGTTCGTCGATGTACCTATACAATGAAATTAAGAAATTAGTCAAAAATACAGCTAACCATTTTAGCTTCTACGAAGCTCAACTATTAATTCATCATTAACCCGCATATTTTTATTATTATATTTCAATATTGTCATCACAAATCGATTAATTTGTCCGCATACTTACGACCGGCACTCCAGTTACGCTTAACAGCGCATTTATATCTCGTTCTGCAATACAAAACCGACAAAGAAGCGAGCGGAACTGTCCACGTCCGAAGTCGGGAAATGTTGCACATCGCAATTATCAGAATTTACGCGCGATCCTGCAATCAAGGGAACAAGGACTCGCTGCGTACGTAAATGGATATGGGTGAGCCGCGCGATATTAGGCAGCCGATCGTGAATTCCCTCCGAGGCTCGTTAACCGCGCGGACCTTAATCACTATAATTTACATGTGACGAGAGTACAGACACGAGTAATAAGTCTGCACGTTTCGTTTCGTTTCATTTCGTTTCCTTGTTTCACGTTACATCCATCGTTCAACGCGGCTCGTTAGCGGCTCGCAGGCTAATTGTATCGAACGCTATAGTCCGAAGGTCCCTAACGAATTCTTCCAACATGACGTCACGTTAATCCGTCGTTCACGACGAGGAATTCTAAAATAAGGAAAAAAGAAGAAGTCCTGGGAACGGGAAGTTGATTTTGTCGAGAGACAAAGATAGAGCTGATACGGTTCCGAGGATCTCGATGGAGTTTGATGTTGTTGAAGATATAGAAAAATTTGGATGACCAACGTATTGGTGGATCGATCTGAAGTTGGAAAGTTGGAAAGTTTGGACGGGTTGGCTTCAAACAATAACTGCAAATGTTTGAACATGGGAGGCTTAGAATCGAAAGAGCAAACAGATGGCTTTCAATAGCTTTATAATGTTATTAGACTTTCAGAGTATTTGATAGCTGGATGAGTGGATCTTGAGTTTATTGGAAAGTTTGAACGCGTTTGCTTGTAACAGTAATTGCAAATGTTTGAATACGCGAGATTTAGAATTAAAAGAGAAAATAAATAGCTTTCAATAGCTTTAGAATGGTATTAGTCTTTCGGAGTAATACCTGGACGAGCTGATCTTAAGTGTTTTGCAATGTTTGAACGTGTTTGTTTGTAGTAATAATTGTAAATGCTCGAATATTCGAGATTTAGAATCAAAAGAACAGCGATTTTTAATGATTTTAGAATGGTATTCCACATTTAGTTAATGCCTTGGTGAAGGAATCTTATATTTATTGGAAAGTTTGAATGCGTTTGTTACTAATGCTACTAATGTAATGTAAATGTTTGAATACGTGAGACCTAGAATCAAAAAAGAAACAGATAATCGTTTACGGTTTTAAAATGGCATTTTACTTTTACTAACTGATGTCTTAATGAATGAATTTCATGTTTAATGGAAAGTTTGAACACGTTTGACGGTAATAATAACTGTAAGCCTTTGAATATATGAGATTTAGAATTAGAAGAAAATAATATCGAACAGCTTTAGAATAGCAAATGAATCTTTTGCTTAATTTTCTATCTTAATATCCTAAGGCTAATATCCTAAGATCGCAATGTTATACGAAACTCTTGTCATTCATAACGAACACACTTCACGTAGTTTGATAAATAGAAGAAATCAATGAGGTGTATTTAATACAAGATTACATGGTTTCGATTGTGAAGAACCTCCTGACATCACCGCATCTTACCGTACGTGTGAAGTTGAATAGTTAATGGAAGTGAAGGAAAGATAGATCCTCCCCCATCATACTCTTTATTACAACGATGATGGCAATAGCCTTTACCCTCACACAGAAGAAGTGGCATGTACTCTTCGTTTTATATCATATCCTTGATAATCACGCGCTTTCCACCTTCTTAACTTACAACGCTTTACAAGATAATAAATTACAACTATCTTCAAGCAATAAGTTTTCTCTTTCTTTTGTAGGTGAAGAAAAATTCTCGCATCTCGTCCGGTGCAAAAATGACTTAATTAAGAGATTCATTGCGTTAGAACTGGTTGAATCACCAACGATCTTTCCGCGAAAAGATTAATGAAGCAAACAGACCGGTAAACCGATGTTCCGAGGTCGAGGTATCGGTAAGTGGTGCATTTCTTTCGAATTACAGTGAATTATCGCGTGTTCGATACTTGTTACTAAAGTGTCCGACGTGCAACGATGCGACACTCGTTGCGACAGTGGTGGAACTTCTTCGGGGAAGCTGTTCGAACATTTACAAGATTCCATGATAATGGCGATGCCATAAAAGGTACGAAGGGTTCGTCCGACCAAACTCCTGGGAAAAACTGTAAAGAGACTTTTACGAGCACCGAGTACTGTGAAAAACGACAGATTCTAGCAGTTTCGTAGAACGGTTCGAACAACACCTTGAAAATGGCCACGATTCCATAGAGCTTGCTTTTACGAGGTGCATCCGAGCTATCCTCGTTGTATTATTCAATAAATTTATGTCTGACTCGCGTATTAACGTTGTAAATTGCTGTTGTGTTTGTTGCGCTAATATGTTTGCTGTATTATGTCGAACACATATATGTGTAGGATGTTGAAAAAGAAGTTCAAAGCTTATATGAGCGTATAGTATAAAGTAAAGGCATAGTAAAATATTTTATGGGACTAATGAAAGGTATTAATAATAAAATGGAATAAAAATAGTGGCAAGTAAAATGGCGAAATAATTTGAGCATAAAAAGACTCTAAGATTTAAGTTCACTGAGAATAATAAGAAGTTTTCAATTAATATGAGTTCTAGAATTAATAGATTTGGTATTTATATTATATTACGTTGGATTTTAACGTGGAAATCCTTCTAAGCGGACAAGTATTATAATATTACTCGATGCACTGCCGCTCAGAAGTATCCGCACATTTGCTGATGTTTGACAGGACATACTTTAATTACAAAACTACTTCGGTTCTTCATAATTACTATAATCCTACAGTAGTATATTGTAACATTTATAACCTGATTAAATTGATTTTCGAAAGTCAACGTGTAATGACAAAACGTTAAAATTCCCATATCTTATAAAGCTAATTTGTTACTTGACAAATTCTTCAGATCCTTCAATTTTTCAAATATAAGGCAGATTAAAAAGAATCCTTTAAATAGATAGAAACATATTTCATGTTAATACAAACAGTGGTACTTAAACGTGTAATTGGCATTTCTAGCAATACCGGGAGGATTAAAAGTTTGGGAGCAAATATTACATTGTTGCAATGTTTTCTAATATGTAATTTAGATTTATATCCTGGTGATATCATAAAAAGGCAGTAAGGTTAGGCTTCTAATTAGCAATTCGTCTTTAATTTCTATACTTTGGTAAAATTCACTCACTGTTATCACAAACTGAAAAAATTCCAAACCGTCCATCCGCTGATGAACGTTAGTATTAGGTTGTCCGGAAAGTGTCTTTCTTTCGCAAACGTGTTTTTACAACAGTGCACCTTCATACAAACGTGAAACCAAGTCTGTGAAATGTCCCGGCGTTTATCTCGACAGAACAAAATGGATCGTACGCAATTCGACAAAATAACATAAAACAAAAAATGTGCGTCTATTATTTCCTGATAAAACGAAAGAAACTTTTCGGACAACCTAATACAATTCTAATTGTAACGTTATGGTCGTCTCTTCAACCCACGACGTTTCTTCGATCAGAATCTCGGTCTCGTAATTATTCACAATCTTTTCTCCTGGCAACAGTTAAAAACAAATGTTAAAACGGGTTCGTCGGTTCATTTGGGGCAACGTTCCACTTCGACTTCGTTGACGCGCCGTGACATGGATCGTTCGGTGTATCAAATGGCGACGAACGATCCAGACGATCAACACTCTTCAGAAATTCATTCGACAGTGCGACATTTGAACGAGGATACGGAACAAAGATCAACAAATGGATATAATGTGCAATTTTCCTGAAACTTGATATCGATGAATGCGACCTTAGTAAATCTTTGTTAATATTTTCGCTACTTTTTAGCTCGGTTTAAATATCTTCAATGTTTATTTCTTCGTCCAACCACACACCATGATGTTTATATAAATAGGCCGATGCCAGGAACAATCTCTCCATTTTTTCCTAAGTGTCACGCAGAAACCATTTATCTTCCCTTCTAGATAGAAATCATTTCTAGATACTGTAGTGATAAATATCTAATACCAAATGGTAAAGAACAAAATTTTTATGTAACCTTTAAGATTTGCTTGGAACAAGTATGGTCGCAAATCCACTCTTCGAACAAGTCGCGATTACGAATGGATTTCGCTAAGGAAATAAAGAATATCCGTGTTTATCAGCATAGCGACTTATAGCAAAAAGAAATTACTTGATACTCTTTAGATTGATACTCTTCTCGTAACTTCGGTTTACTCTTTTGCACACGAAACAACCAGAATTGCTGGATGGTTCGAACCGTTTTTTTATATTGCTTTTTAAAAAGAATTTCTAAATTAAGAAATTAAAATTATACATATCTTTGCTTCAATTCTTCATAAGATGTAGCAAACACTGTTCGACGTGAGCTAATTTTCAAGCAATTTGACTTTGATGTACAAACGATTTTTACTAATCCTCTGATTTTTTAGAAAATTATTGCTTACGCTTATATTACTTACAAACTGATCATATCGTCGATCAACAATAAGATCGAAATCGATCAGTGATTATTTCGATCTTTGCTCGTTGCATGTCGTACTGTGGTCGACTCGATTCGCAGCGAGCGTGTACCATGTAATATCCATGTAACAGTATCCGAAGCTGATGATCGTCGTCGTTTAGAAGAAAAAACGAGCGTATATATTTCATGGACGATGAATTTAAGTAATTGAACAGGTTGAGCGTGTGGCTACGAGCCGAGTGCAGAAACGAGGACGGCGTGTGTGCATTAAGAAATATCGTAGTCGCAAGCCAATAACAGTGTTAACAACGTGAAAATATTTAGGTCTATGATGTGATTTAAATGTGATATAATATGTGCATCAACATGAACGAGTTTATTTCGTTATTAGAAATATGTAGCGTGCTAAATAAGACGTTTAGGAAGAAAGGAAATATTTTCATCTTTCATCGCCTTTGTCATTTTGTTTGTTTCTTTGCCCGTTATTTTATACTTTCAATTATTAGGATTTAAAGGGATTGCGAACCGTTTCTTAGAATATTTATTCGAAAGTCTGGAAAGTTATATAAGGACGTTATATTTACTTTGAAATTGAAAACATCTAAGCACTGCAGAGTTAAAAAATACAACGAATAAAACGTGAATATTTGTACAAATACACGTTTATATAAATTCAGGGATATTAAGCAACTCGTTAGGATGATTAAAATTAAATACAAATTTGCTTTTACTTTGCTTTACTTTCAATATGTTGCACTGTTCTTTATATCATACAGTATCCGCATAATCTTGGATTTTTAAATTTCAATTATACATCCGCGGTCCAACGATAAAGTATTACTTAACTTGACTAACGGTATTATTGAAAAATTCTATGTACTTTAAATTTCATAATCCACTCTATCAAATACCGAGGATTTATCAAAAATTACAAGATATTCGAGATCTTTCGAATGGAAATCCATATCGAATTCAATTTTTTCTTTTCCATACCACTTCTTAGTAACAGATAAAATCACAATGAAACGATCATAAACGCCGTTCAGAATTCACGTTATCCATCGTCGTTTCACACCCATCCATTAAATCTTTCCAACAAAATTTATTCTTCCTTCTTCCGATCCACGATAGATGCACAGGACTTCCTGGGCAAGTTCTCGCCATTGCTCGGTTTACTTCCTCTTCGGGTAATCCCATCTAGAGGTCAGAGAAACGTGGCAGGCAGGACTCCATAAATCGAGAGGGGGATTGGAACGAGTAGCCTGGACGGAAGCGCAAGGATGAAAACGATACGAACGGTTCTGTGGTTCCCGGGGAAGCCGTATCGGAATTAATGGCCGATCGGTCTCGTTTCACGATATGTTCACGCAAATGGCCGGAAACGAACAAAACCGGGCTCGACCGTCGGGCAACACACCACTACTTCGTTTCCAGTCGAGTCAGCCGGTGTTTCGTGTCGAAGAAGCGCGCCTTTGGATCTTCCTGGCCACGATCTGCCCTCTGGGCTATCACGAGTTGCGTTTCTTTTAGTCGACCTTTGTCGTTGCCACGTACCGCGAGAGAATCGTGTTGCTTTAATGGCAAGAGCCGCTTTGACGAAGCTGGCGGCGATCTGCTTCCAATTGCCGGCGTTACGCGAACGTTCACCCTTTGCAGAGACGTGCGCGGGGTGGTTCTTGACCCTTTACGATCGCAATTTGTTCTGCCAAGTATGGATCCTTTGATAGTAATTAATTTTCATTGCTTCCCGGACTGTATATACAGGGTGAATCAATGAGAATCGCCACTCGAAGTAACTCGTTATCTATCGATTTTATCAGATAATAAATGAGGAAATTCAAATTAAAGTCATTAAAATAAAAAGGAAAATTTCTTTTGTCAGAAATGTTTGAAACAAGATTTATCGTGCTCCAGTGGCCTGATCGGATGAATATAACTTGATTTTTTTCATGTTTTATATTTTTCGAGATATTAAGGCGAATTTGAGATTTTTTTAAAGATGCCATATATTTTTGATAACTTTAATTGATCCAAGCTGGACATTCTTTACGAAATAGTATCAAGCTATTTGTATCGAAAACACATTGGTTTAGCATAGTTTAATTTGTCAAATTTAATGCACGAGAGACGAGAAATCGAATAAGTTCGTCGCAAGTACTTGTTAACAAACGTCGTTATTAAATATCCAGGTTACACCATCGCCTGCCAAACTTAAATTCAGAATTGAACGAAAATTAAATCGCCAATTTTACGTTATACGCTTCTTTCAAATGTAACAACGTAACAAATCTCTGCGTCTCGTCGCGTTTTTAATAACTCGATAAATCAAAATCAACGGACACTAACACTGGCAGCTAACGAGAATTAAGCTCGTCATGATCGAAGTACACGATAAAAACGAACGTAATGTTAGTAGAACGTTTATACGAGAGAACTATGTACACATGCATTCTCGTAAAATTATCGTTTGATAGATTTCCGCGCGATTAACCGGCACAATGAAAGTGTAAAGAAAATAATTTCCAGCGATTTAATCACAGCGTAACAAGTTAAAAAACCGTGACTCGTACGTCCGAATGGTTCTTACGAAACATATCGTTATTAACTTTTTGCAGTATGCACGATAATAAAGTGATAAACGTTTCATTATAACCGATCCTCGAGTGCAACGATCATCGTGTAATTCTAATCGCCGGTCAGAAGCTTCGATCGTTCGGAAGCCGCGTCGCGAATCGAGGTTCTTCCTCAATTAGCGAATCAAACTCATTTCCATAATAACAGCCGTATCTGGGCAACTTTGTATCATTCGCTTCCAGGTGTACATCGGAACAGATAGGATCTGCTGCGCATTAATAGCGATTATCAGATTTCTCCTCTGGCGAAGCATGGAAACTTTATCGGTGTTTCTCGATGCGATCTACGATTCGATACGCTTTTTCTCGACCAATGATTGAGAATGAGAATCGTACGAGAACAGGTGTTTGAAGATGCAGGTTATCGATAATAGATTTTTAATTCAGAGTATCGGTCTGACGAATGAGGCGAATTAATATTTTAGTTTCGAGGTATTAGCCCTTTGCACTCCTAATGTCGAGTGTGATGCGACGTCAGTTTTTATCTCAGGAGCTCCTTTGTCGAGTCCCGTGCGAATGAAAACCAGGATTGTATCCTGGAAATTGTTTCAAGATATATCATACGCTTAAAAATTACAAAATACAACAATAGTGTGAATAAAACTGGTATTTAAGCGAATTTCTTTCTTCCTTTATTTATTTAAATTGTCTTATTTTTTAATTAAAGTAAATTTCAAATAAAACACTTAAAAACCTTGGGAGCTGCTGGGAACGAAATTGAAATAAAATTCAGAGTGCAAAGGGTTAGTATTCTAGTTTCTTTGTATTCTTATGTAATCGGTTCTTAAAGGAAGTTATATTCTCTGTTAATACCAATTAACGAGTTGTTTCGTAAGTACTTAAGTTTTAGCTAAATTCCTGAATTTGTGTGATTTATAATTTCATAAATATAGACCTGTGAGTTCAAATTGTAGTTTCTAACTTTACATGCTTAGAAATTAGGAATGTTGGAAAAGTGTAATAATTGATTTATGGTATGTTATAATTTATAATAACGACGCAAATAAAGATTATTTTATAGTGTTAGGAGCATACAATATTTTTCCTCGCGTAACATAAATGAAATATTTCTTTAATTTCAATATTCCGCTTGAAATTACGCAGTTAACAAGTATTTTCTTGGCAAATGATGTTCCATCTCGAAACGTTTCGGTTGATGGCACTCGCAACCGTAACGAGAACGATTCGTCACAATTCATCGCACCCGACAATTAAAAGAAGCAATTTACAAAAGAAGAAGCTTGTCGTCCAGTGCTTCGGCTAATTATAGTCTTCTTAACCTTCTTCTATCGAAGGTACTCTTTCCCAGTCCTACGATATTTTAAACTATTATTCAAAACAGTTCATAATATCTTCGAGTATTCTTCGAGATCTTATAAATAATTTAAAACGAATGAACATAAATCGCTCATTAAGTAAATTATACAAAAAGTATCATCGCCATTGACTGTTGTTCCAATTGATTTTATTTTCCATCACATTTAACCACGTGCTTAATTTTTAAACATTTTAATAAAAAGCCTGTTATAAACTCGTTATTTATTAAAATAAATGTGTAACTAATTTAATACTTCTCACCACTGCGTGCATTATTTTACAACTTTATCCATTACTCTGTTTCACTATTTTCCATTTGTCAAAACTTCAATTCAAAACTTCCTTTCATCCCTTGATAATCCAAGTTCCATGGAATAAACGAACAATCTGAGAAATCCGATTATTAACGATCCCGCGTTACGTAGCGTCAGCAACAAAAACTAACCATATTTTTCACGTCCTGAAACACCTCTCGAGGAAGCTGTTAGCCGAGAACCATTAGCACCGAGTAATTCGAGGTCTTATTTCCAGCTTACTAGGACGAACCACGAGGCCTTGCCTTCGCCCTGCTGCTAGAATTACTAGCGTGGAATTAGGTTTTGATCAGATCACCCTGGCAACTTCCTACGTCGTCACGATCTTCCAGCAAAACGCAACAACAGATGTTTCCTCGTTTCGCCAGCCGAGAGAAGAATCGTTCTGTTCTTCTAATTAATCCGCACACGCTCTCGCGTTTCCCGCTAGAATGCTATCGGTTAACGACAGGGACGAACCTTTATATAACGAACCATTGAGGCGTCGAGAGGAACGTCTATGAACTCTCAACAGCTCGTAAAACAAACATGGGTAACGTTGAACGTGGAGCAATTTCGCTGGCGATCCAGCGAAGATCGTGAGAAGCGCGAAACGTGACGAACGAGCGTAGCTACACAAATCTCGGTGTTGCTGTAATGGACGAATAATTGTCGAGGTATAAGCAAACGATGGAAATTTTGACTTGAGTTTGAGAATATGAGCAAGGTAATTAACGAGCAGCTAGCGAGTAACTAACAGAATCAATCGGCAACGATGTAAAATATTTGGTTAGTAGCAAGAGACAAGCACATTCACGTTTAAGCTTCGCTTGGAAATCTGTCGCTGGATGAGGTGGATCTATTGCTGCTTATTCGAATCATCGTGAAAATAAATTGTCGATTTCATATGTAAAATATTTCCATTGTTTCATATCGAATGAAATAAGCGGATTGCCAGATAGATAATACATAGATAGATATAGTATTAATTAAAGAATTAACAAAACCTTGTTATAGAAAGTACATTTCTTTTCTCGTTGAAAGCGACAGAATTTTCTGCTGAGCCTAGTAAGTTCTTAAACGTTATGTTTGACTTTAATTCAACACTGTAAATGTTCTTAAAGACATGCTGGATAAAAGGAAATTCTTTTAGTAGGTTACAGAGAACGAGGTTCGTTTACATTGATCGATTCATCTCGACCTTCCCTGTAAAAGACGAAAAAGATATTTTAATTTCAATATTATACAATGATATTAGTAAACCTATTTATGCTGAAAGACATGAAATTACACGGACATGTCCTTTTGCGTATGTTAAAAGATGCGTAAAAGTGTATAAGCATACATAGATATAAATATTTGTTTCTGTACATTTATACGAACAGAAAGTTACGGCTAGCTAATTAGGCCATTTGTTAACAACGAGCGTGACGATAAAAATATAATCGACTAATACAACGTTATCACAAAGTCAGATCAGAGAAGCAGCGATCAAACGCGTTAAACAAATACAACCATTTAATCGTTGTGATAAATGAACTAAAATAATGTCACTAAATGAATCAAAAGATTTAATGGACGAAGGAGCAAGGTACAATGTACGAGATGTTGATCGCTCTAGATTAATCTAGGTGGTACACGCCTCTATAAGCAATGAAACGAGCTTTTTTGTTGGAATAGATAAAACAAACAGCGGAGCAGTCAGACGCCATCCTATAGGAGGGAAAGTTTGTCGGGGAGAATAACCCGAGGGAAATGTGTTTCCCCGAGTTAACATTTATTTACCGAGCTACGTTAGTGGCTAATAGGTTGCTTGCGTGCTAATTAAAAGGGAAATGAATTCTATCTGAGCGAAATGCCATCAGTTCTTATTACGTACATTAATGCGAAAATTTCGCGTGCGATTCAAACACGTGACAGCATAGTGAATGTAATAAATATAGATAGTAATCGTAGGCTAATGAGTCGACGTATCTTTGCTTAATTGGCTAAATACGCTAAGCAAAATAGCGAAGCTTAGGGTAATTATTATCACACGCCTTCCTCGCTTTTTTTTTTATTTCTCATTTTGCTATTTACTTCAAAAGAAGCGCGTTTTACAAATTCACGAAAAATTCTCCTAAAAGTAAAATATGATTTTGTTGGAAATTATAATTTCCAGTTCAAATCGTGTACAAGAAATCGTACAAAAATACGTACAATATTTATCCAAATTAGATTTCAATCTAAATACCACAGAAATAAATATGTATGAAAGAGTTTTATTTTTTTTTTTTTTTTGAAAATTAGAAATTCCCGTGTGCTAATCTTTCGAATCTTAATGCACGTATCCTTTCGAGAAAAGGTATTCTACGGAAGCTCGTCGATTGATTCGCTTGACAGAAGCGTTCTTTTGCGATAATTAAGCTGAGAACTATAGCTTTCTGACAGGCCTTTGTAATAGCCCTGCATTAGATCCTATTATATTAACGATAATTACGAACTTGATATTCACCGTTGCACACAGACGCCTGATTAACAGAATATCGCACGATTAATTTAATGCGATTTCTTCGTCTTTCGTTATTTATCGTCTCCTATAATTAAAATCATTAAAAATGGTGAATCGAAAAGCGCGTAAAACGATGGAAGCAGCAAGTTGGAAGCGAGTAGAAACTCGTTTTATTTGCACGCTCGAGCTGCCAGTTTTATAATTATTGTGGTCCACTTAGGCGAAAGTGAATCAATTCTATTTGTAGGCGAATTATTATTCCAAATATATGGTAATTAAAATATATAGATATAATAAATAAAGGTATATAAAAATATATATATTTAAATAATGATAGCGTGCGTCATTTTGAGAAAAATATTCTTAAAGAGGAACGATTAAAATTAAAATACAAATGAATATTAATATTATAAAATTAATATTATCATTTGATGCGATTAAAGTAAGTATTTTGAATCATAAGCAATTATACCAATTACGTACTTTTAAAAAAGTTAATTTCTTGGAAAAATGTATTTAAAAATGTAAATTAAAACGTGACACTTTTTTTCTTCAACGGCTTTTCCTCCTTCAATTTTCTTTTGCATAAAGGGTAATTGGAACATGAATTAACAAAGGACTATCCGGAATATATGCATTTAACATTCTTCCGCGAGAGGGTGGAGTTTCATTTTATGAGAATGCTTTGAATCAAGATAGCCATCCATGCTCCTTTGTCATTTGCTATTGAGAACCGTATTCACGTTTATTCCGTAAATTTTCAGGATAATACAGAAACGTATCGTAGAAAATATGATAGAAAATGTATGTGATAACCGGATTTTATCCTGTTATTAAAGGTTTTACGAATTTGTGCGCTGTGAAGCAAGTCTACTGTGCACAGTAGAATAACTCCATTATAGTCAGACACATGAGTCATCGCTCAAGCTATTTCATAACTGAAGAAATCAAACGTTTCGAAAAATTTGTATTGAAATACCTATGCAAAAATATATTTTTTAATTTGGTGTAACATTTTTGTACAATTATACTCAAAGATTAATTACTTATCACGATTTCTGATTTACTAAATTCGATCGTTTCTCTATAAAAAGGAATAAAATATCTTTATCAATTTCTGTCGTTAAAGATTTATTTGTTAAACCATCTATTCTTGACACATCAATTAAGCCTAGTCAATTATTAAGAATTTTCTCTGCTTTTTGTTCTTTCTGAAATTGAGCTCTGACAGATACGAACAATTATTCATATTTAAAAGATGTTATATTTTCTCTACAATTAAACATTACTATGTGAAAAATTCTTTTACTATGAAAAGATTGCCATTCATGATATATAAAGATGGTATGACGTATTGCCAATTGATTTACTCTTCCTGCTTATTCCCTCACTGCAATTTATTTTTCTTCGAATCATCAACTACCGCTGTATTACAGGCAAAAACTAGATCTGCAGATAATCTGAAGCATTCGTAGTTGTAGAAGAAACTCTCAACACTTTTATAAAAACGTTGACACAATAGCATACAGTAAATATCAAGGAATGAAATATCTACTTTCGTCCCACGGTTTTAAACTAGCATTATAAGCGATACCAACGTAAACTATATATTCAAAAGCATTCTAATAGATATAAAATTTCCGATCTTTTATTTTTCAATGCAAATCGTCTTTATTTCAGTGGAAATACAAAACGTATAATTTTTATGCAAATTATTTCCATAGTGATCGGTATACTTTTTAATACATTTAAATACGCCTGAAATATATGTTGTGCGCCTGTACTCCGATTAATGTTCTTACATATTAAGCATTTCCCATTTCAAAATGTACCAGGAAGTTAAAAATCTATTCGTTCTACAAAAATATTCTATTTTGGCTCGACATAAATTGTGTCCTTTGTTCCTTTTGAGATTCGAGGGAAATTGAAAATGACGTTTCTATATAGAACTAATATAGATATACTATATAAGATATCGTAATGAATATAAAACAATCGTAGGAAGATTTATTGCAAGTGAAAGATTTATTTCAATATGACTGTACGTTAACGTAATTAAGGCGTTAGTTTATGACGTATTATTGTTTGGTATAATTTAATTTACTGTATTAATTCCTGAACCGATGCATTACTAAATAGTTAGAGAGATATTTGTACTCAAAGAAATGCATTGTAAAATAAATCAAATTTATTAACACCGAAATAAAGTAATTAAGATAAAAGTAATAATCTCTGTTTAATAATATTTAAATCAAATTTGGAATAATTATTTCTATCCCAATATTTTATATATCTATCTTATTGATAAAAAAAAAAAAAAAGGAAGAAATAGAATAGTTATCCAGGAACAGCTCATAAATTATGAAGATCAAAAAATTAATTTTTGGAATTTTTATCTCTCTGCTTGCGCTCGCATCGCGTAAAAACTATCGAACCAATTTTGACAGAGTTTTCTCTGTTCTATATCTCAGTGTCCGAAAAGGAAAATACGCTACGTTTCATCTCGATCCGTTTTGTAGAAGCCGAGGAATAGCCTGGCATCTGAGTCGTATGCTTTGTAAAGGTCACCGTTTATCATTTGCGTAATGTTTTTTCCAAAATCGAACCTTTTTATAATCTAATAATATTTTTTATCACGCAGACCAACCTATCTGTCAGTATAAAAAATATGTAGGTGTTTCATTCGTAAAAATTCATCTGCTTGAAAATCGTTCCGTGTATATTAGTAGCCCACGCGAACGAAGTCGCGGACAAACGCTAGCAATTCCTAGAAAAATATCGTAATGCCGGAGCACCGCGTCCATTTCAAAAATGTAAAACCTTTGCGCCTACGTTTGTTCAGACGTATTTGAAAAATTCAACGCGTGGAACGCGCTCATAAATTTTACGACGCGCCGGCTCAGAATCATTCTATACATCGAGCACGATCTCGGTCGTGACCGTGAAAGCTTCCCACATGGCGTAGCTACGAACTGGGCCGACGATAACGCACAATAGAAAGCACTTGGAATTGCAAAGCAATCGGCGCACGATCATTTCCGCGAGGTTATGTCGTTTGTCAGATCGTGTTCTTACGGCCCGTCATCCGGTGATCTTGATTCGTCTCAAGAAATTCCTGACCTGGACAGTTTCGGAATTACAAAGCTGCGATTGTCGTCTACCGCGTGCATGATATACCCGAGGTTGCTCTGTAAAAACGGAACAATGAGATTCCCAGCGGTACTTTATCTTACCGTTTCCTTGATTCTTAAATAATCATCGTGGTATTTTTATCGGCAATGCTTGGTAATATCGCAGCACGCCCCAGATAAGAAAGAGTTTGTTGAGAAAACGTAGATTTAAATAATAAGAATATGCGCTTTCGGATCTTCTGCTCTCGAATTGAACGATCATTTTTCTTATTATTTCTTATTATTCTTTTTCTTCTTTCTTCTCTTATAAATTAAATTTTATGATTTATGAAAAGTCGTAGTCGATAATTAGATAGTAATTGATAGAATAAACGATACGTTGAAAAGATGTAAATTTTATGGGAGTAGGTACAACGGTCCTTTTTCGAATTCGTAATATCGTTGATACTGATAGAGGATTGTTACATCGAGAGAATAAACGACTCGTTGCGCATTGGGTATTTTCGGTGCGAAATTTAAAACTTCATAGAAAAAATGTGTAATTTTGTATTTTCAATTGAAAGTTTGGAGTTTTGGATTTGAAAATATTTTAATCAGGGTAATTCCACTGCAAACTTCTTTTTATCAATTTTCTGTACAAAATGTGTATAACAAAATGTGTATAACGAGTTTGTAGAAATGTTTGCAAAAAAGATAAACCGCTTCTACTTCACTTTTCACTATAGGATTTAAATATTGCAATATTTCTGCAATTAACGTGCGAACTTGAATTTACTAGATGCGAGCTAAATTTATTCTATGTAATAGCAACAATTTGTTAGTAAGGTAATAGTTTACAAAAAATGATTAAATACGCAAATAAATTAATTTCTAATAAGATAACATGGAGAAATTTTCAAATTTGTAAAATAATCATAATTAATTTTTTAATAACTGTTGATTAATAAAATCAACGCTCTCCTTAGATGGTAGATTTAATAATTACGTTATTCTATTCTGCATAATTTCCACGTGTATTTATTATACGTTAAAATATCGCTATTCCACTTCACCATAAACCATGACTAATGATCACTTAACATTTGAGAAACATAGTAAAATACCGTGTAGGTAGAACTACGACTTTCATTCCAAAAAAGAATGGAAAGTAAAAACGAGAATAATAACTACCCTTTAAGATAAAGAAAACGTTTCTTTATTTCGTGCGATGAAAATAATAATAAATAATGGCAATCAAGACAATATTTAACTTGTATCACATTTTCTGCCATCATCAAGAATATTATTTTTATTAAAACGTAATAATTATTAGAAAAAATCGGCGATCCGAAAATTCTGCTATTCTAATGCTGAAGTATTTCCTGATTAATTCAAATATTAAGGGTTGTAGTGTGATTTATCTACATTCTAAAACATATTTATCTACATTTTGAAGCACAACGTCTCTTGATTACTTTGAATACTGTTATTTACTCTACAACCTATCAAGTATAATTTGTCACGTTCGATTCGAATCACCAGGAATCACGAGCCTCAAAATTTTATACGAAGACTAGAATCAAATTTATGTTTAACCGTGGGAATAATAAGCTAACTTATTAATATTAATTTCTCAATTTGGTAGAAAGTAAAACCGCAAATCTGCAACAAAGTAACGAATAAATTTTTAAATATCAATCTCTTTACTTGGATAACAACGAAGATTAAGAGAGAGAACTTTCCCCTTTTCTAATCGAAAATGCAACAAAGTAGACACAGTTTTACCAATGATTACATATTTCTTGGACAATCAAATGCAACAAATGAAAGAAACTCTTTAATTATACTCGAAAATTAATTGCAATTTCAATCTTCCTTATTTTTAAGAACGTTGAACTTTTCTATCTAATTTTCAATCATAGATATCATTGGAGGATTGTTTAAAATTTTTTCAAGACGTTATTACAGAGGTTTCGATTTGATTAGTTTCTGAGATTATAGTTCAGAGGTTACGGCATAATTTCCGTGATAAAAATGATATATGTCTAGTAAGAGTAGGAAAGTGCCTGTAAAAGACACGTTAATACGATAATTACCAACGTCACGGTACTTTCCGTGGTTAAGAAATATTTACGAGCATTCCTTTATGAAAGGGACACCATAAACTATCTCTCAGATATTGAACTTGACTACGAGGAAGTCACGTTGTGCGTTCCATGTAGACACGTTAAGAATTATGTTTGCCTACAAATAATAGCGAAGGGAAACATGCACCCTTACTTTTTCTAATCTTTATCGTAGATTTTTGATAAAATTTTGATAAAGAACGATACCTTTCGCGACGAACATAAACACGAGAAGTAATGCTTTTATCGTTTCACGAAAAAATTATTAACAATCAGTGCATCTTCTCGATTTTTCATCCCCCCTTTGTACTTGTATATTCTTTTTTCATCGTTATTTTACGATCAATCTTTAACGCGTTATCATACAAACAGCACGTTCATTTATCAATTCTGTTCTCTCGATGGACGCAACAAAACCATTGAAAGCAGCGACCCTCGAACGTTTTGCAGCAACGTGCAACAAATTCGGAAAGAATAATGAACCTATACCGAAACAAGAACGAAGGATACTACGCGATAAAAGGCAATCAAATATCAATTAACAGGAATTAGAATAAAAATAAATATGTATTATTATATTGGGTTGGCAACTAAGTGATTGCGGATTTTGTCAGTACCACCTAATGACAAAATCTGCAATCACTTAGTTGCCAACCAAATGTAAGTATACAAACGTATTTCGATCGAACATTACGATTAAAAATAAGCTAAATAATGTGTGTAGGTTGACTGATAGAGAAACGAGTGGTTGAATTTGTAATAGAAAAATATATTGAAATAAGTATAGGTATAAGTACAGGTATAGTGTATGCTGATCCAGATCCTCACTCTTACAATGTTACAATACAATAAGAAGAAGGTGTTATAGGGAGCACGTTCATATATTTATAGCAAAGGACATTAGCAAAAAGTAACCTTGGTGTGTAGCTCTGGCTGAAGACTACAAGAAACAGTAATAGAAATCTACTTATAGCTCTTTTGTTTCTAGACCTTGTAACCCAAAACAAAATTTATATTCAAGTACACAATAATATAGACCTCTCTTTATTTTCAATTTTTTTCACTAAATTCTATTCTCTTCGTAACAACGGTCTCCAGGTCACGGATACACAAAAGAAAAGGTGTAGAGTTCTTCTTGAAATTGAATTACTTCAACATAATGGTTAAGATTTTTTAAATAAGTCAATCTTTCTGAAAACTTGTAGAAACTCAATCTGTGATGTTAACCGCTAACTACTCTAATGGTAAACAATCAATAAAAAGAAATATATTAGAACGAAACCTTAATTAACTTGTCACTGTATTCGCAATTACACATTTCAAGATGTGAAGGTCAAACATAAATGAAAACCAAATTTTCCATAAATTAAGAAATAACAGATCCGTTATGAGAACGAGACAAATTTTACCGATCGTATAATAATCAATATCGAAACGTTCGTAAACAGAACTGTATTATAGTGTTCGAGATACGTTTCGAGAACAGAGACCAGAAAAAGAAGAGCGCGAGAGCAAGAAAAGAACGATGGTTGCTGTAAACGGAGCATCGTTTCCGCATTCGACCAGTATCCACGATCGCAGAACGAGTCGCCATAGCTCATTCTCGATCTTGATCCTGACCATGAAAAGGCCACGGCGCACACGGAGCACATACCGCTCGGACGTATTACGAGCTGTGGCCGCACGATATTATCGCGAACGAGAGGTGCGAACGTAACTTCGCCAAGAAGTGAAAATCACCTCGTTAATCTGCTTCTCGACTTATCTCGCAAGATCGTCCATTGCTTTCTTCATTCGGTCGCTTCCTCTATCGTTCTATCTACTTCGCTTTCCTTCCTAATTATAATTATCGATCAAAACCGCTGAACCATTTTAACGAAGATGATTTCGCGCTGCTTGTTCTTCAAGCGAGAAAGAAAGAAGATCGTGCTCTGATATTACGCGTAATCTTCGATGCAGGATTCTTTCGTGAGCATTAATGGTTCTACATATGGTAGGCGGGTTTGAGAATTTCAGAAAAAGTAGAGTAGTAGAAGTGTACAGTCGGTCACGAAAGTGTACGCGGGCATATAGAATTTTCTGCATCTGATTTGTTAAAAAAGCTGCGAACATAACGTTTACCACAGAGTCATTTGTATCTGCGTAGAATGCAATTGCCTTTAATGTGTTTTTGAACGGAAACGAAGAAATTAAAACTTTTAATTGGGAAGAATCTTGGGATGCGAATATATCAGAGATTACAAAACCTTTAATATTTGTCATCACTGAGGAAATAGTAGGATATTATTTATAGGATATTGCATTATATTATTAGAAATAAAAAAAAAGAAATATATAAAGAAGATATTAATATAATATCAAGCCTATTATTTCTATGATCTCATGTAGATATACCAAGTAATTTTGTAACATTGTATTTTATACCTTTTTATTTGTTTTATTTTAAGAAAGGTGAAAGTGAATAAATTGTTTTATATTGCGATAATATGTGTCTTAATGTACAAGAATATTAGTAGAGAACGTATAATAACGTTCTTGCTGTAATATTTTATGTTTAAGGGATACGTGTTGAAGATATAGAGAAATATTACGTAACTTGAACATTAAGTTAAATGATTTTGAATTTTCTTTTTGCCTCTTCCATCGTCCCGATAATTCACTTTCGAAGACTTTATGTGTTTATTAAAAGAAATGAATTATCTTAACATCGGATCTTAACGCGAAGATCATCTTCAGCTATTGATTTCCATACGAGAAAAAAAGGATTTCAAGGTATCGTACTATGATATTACGTGTAACGAAAATCGATATAGATTCCTTTACGAGCATCTTAGACATTATGGCCTTTCGTAGTGACCATCTAAATGTGACAGAAAGTCAAACAAATTTTCAGCCCCTTGTTCCCATTTTATTAGGGCTTGTCAGATAAGAGAAAGATATAAGAAAATTGCAGTTAAAATGAAATGACTTCGAACCGTGGAAATCAACTTTCTAAGAAGATTTTGTTCGCAATGTTCTTTCACTTGCTAGTCACTTGCGTTAGAAATGATGAGCGTATTTTTCTTTCTATTACAGCATAAGAATTTTTATCACTTTCTATTTATTTTTATACACTCTCTCTAGTACTCCATATTCTTAAAAGCATACGAACGCATTTTCTCATAGATGTACATAGAGAACATAACAAATTGTAATGTAATTTCGCTGATAAAATGAATTTTTTCGGATACTACGAACACGAGACATATTTTAGTCCAAAGAAATACTCTAATTCAACGTATATATTATTTTGCATCTTCTTTCACTTTTTAATAATTTCATCTATTTTTGTTTCTCGTCTGAGCCGCTTCTTCAGTAATTTCTTAATTCTTCTCCCTTTTCAAATGTTAATTTCGCGAAGAAACAAGTGGATCGACATTGTGAATTTACTCTGAAGGTTTACTCGATCATCCGGATTTTAATTGCGACTAGAAAGTAGGAAAATACAAAGATTTGACAGGAATTTTGTCGGATTGTTATCTGAATCTGTCTAATCTCATTTTCACGACCGAAGAATGTTCATTTCTCTTCCACTGGATTAGCAACATCGTGGATTGGACGTTATCTCTTTCATCAAAGAGAAAATTAGCAGGATTAATTTACATTTGATTGGCGAGAAACAACATAATCATTAATTTTACCTACGAGACTTTATAGTTTGAAGATTAACTTCATGAAGGTCGAAGATATTACCTTCTGCGATGACGGAAAAATATTTTAATCGATGAAAAATGTCAGAACATTTCGGTAGAGAAGAAATTCATTGGAAACTTTCATTCGTTAAAAATTTCTTAAAAAATATAAAATCAAAAATTTTACGAAGTATATGAATAAAAAAGTTCTACAAGAAAACTAACTACTGTTGTTAGAAAAATACTGATAAGGTAACATAGTTTAATATTTTCTTAAATTTCGACTTGCAAGTCTTGGGATTTCATTTTAATTAAATTTACTTTCATTTTAAAACACGATAGTATGAAATCTCATTCATATTCATGATTAATTTAACATATACTTTAGACACAGCCTTAATGTCGTTTATTGTAATTCTGATCGAAGACGGCTGGCTATGAAGTACTATTAAAGATTATCTCAAATATGATTCTCGTGGAAGCTTAATCAACTCGATCGTACGCAATTAAAGCAATATCTGTTCTGTCTCCTTCCGCTTACAGTCTTAATTGCAACCGAGATAGATTCGTTCGCTGTTTCTTCACTCGCTTCGAAACATTTGTCTCTGTTAAAGTAATTACAATGTAATCATTTTTATGTCATACTTGCGTAAAATATAACCAATATGAAAAATCAATTTTCTATAACGAACAAATATATAACTATTTTCGAATTTCTAAAATCGATACATTTAAATCTTCCATTAATTTTTTATTTTACAGTTCACAAAGAATATCTTTATGAGTATTCGATTTCTTCAATTCCGATTAACAACTAATTCATCAAAGTTATACAAGCAAAATCTCATACATAATTCGCTTCTCTCTCTGTAATACTTTTCATATTTCTTATATAATCTACCACTCTTTTAGAGCTCTGTTCCTAACACAAACGAAATATCGACGATCGTCGTCAAATCGCCAGCAAAAGCAAGCATCGACGTTAATAGAGAGATCCATTGGAAATTAACCAAAGTTTCCTACAGACTCGCCATCCTGGATCAAAAGTTAACGACCATAAGTCGCTCTTCCGCGCCAAAATAACACCCTTTCGACCACCAATGCCTACCACTTTACTCACATGACTTCCTTTCATACAACACCCTCCCCATCATCACGCACGATATGCCTCAGGAGCTTTATCCTCTTCAGCAGCTCGCAAGAGAACCGCGATTGAACTTTCATTTCAGACGGGTATTCGCCAAGAACCGCTATTAATCCATTTCTCCGTCTCGAAGAGATATTTCATTCCGTTTATTCTGCATTCTGCCCCTTTCTTCCACTCGAACGTCATTCCCTTTCACTTCTCTCGGCCACCTGCGAGACGGGTTATTTCGCCGGAGCCTCTTCTGCATTTTCTACGGGCTAGAGAGCGACCGTGATTTCCGTTTTCTCCTTGGTGAACGACCCATCGCTCGATTATCCCCTGGATTTCACGCGCTTTTCCTCTTTTGGAAGCATTTTTTTCTTTTTTTTTTTTTTTTGTCTCCTCTCCCTTTCTTCGGGTTACGTTCGCTTCTTTACGGTTCCGACTCATTTTCCGGGTCGAGGGAGATAAAGCTGGAATTTCCTTTCTGAGTGATGGATAACGAAGACAGGGTTGAAGGATTCTTTTCGTTCGTTTTTTACACGGTTACTGGATAATTAATCCTTTTGGCTGTGATACGAAGTTTGAAGAATACGACTGTCGAAAGTAGCTTGTAAATATTGCCATAGGTACAGGATTAGTCAACGATATTAGTTTTGATTGTGAGTTGTGAGCAAAGAAATTAAATATTCGCGGAGTATAAAATATCGTTTGAAATGTTACGAAGTGAGGATTTTAATACGAGATCGATGTAAAAAATGATCACGGAGTTGGGCGAAAAAGTTTGTGAATAGGTCGTCGTGTGACGATTAATGTCTTTATTTCGGGCTAAATGTATTCACGCTATAAAAGGGTATTTCTTGCAACTGGGCCAAGCCATAACTCCAACGTGACAGAGGAAACATGAAAATTTCACTAGGCAAACATAAACTATTTCAAACGACGTATTTTCTGTGACAGTGGAACTGTTTCAAAGATCGAGTAAATGTTCTCATATTTATTTATATCGCAGTCTTCGCACATTTTCCATGTTTCATCAGTGGGGACGATATAGGAAATGAAAACGATATGAAAACCGCTACGGTGACCTCGGTAGACTTTGTAGTCTATAACTTTATGTTAATCCTACGATTAAACCTTAACTCTACCACGATCTTCGAGTATTTATATTTCAATCTCGTTCCAACGAGCAAGAATATCCTTAACATTTAAAAAAAAAAAATTAAAACGTAGATTCTTTCATATTTTCTTGAAACTTGACGACACATTTTTAACGATAGAAGAGCTCGGTCATATCGAACACGAGCCAGAAACGTAGCGGTATTTAAAATATGGAAATACGTATTAAGTATTCACTCAACGAAAATCATATTTCGTCTAACCGAGAAAATGTCGCTCTTCCTGTCAATTGATACATTTTCGTCCATTAAAGTATGCAAGACGAAGGGCTGATGTCGCTTATAATTAGAACTGAGCTAATGTTTAATAGAATTACTGATTATAATTGGCACGAGTCGTACAAAATTATCTGCATAGTTGTATTTTACAATATCTGCTCGATTGATCTTACTATAGTAATAACGTCAAATTTCAGGATGTGATCAGTGAACGGAAGCGATTAGTGAGTTCTTTAATAGGTTCTTTTACTTCTTTCTCCTCTAAGATTGTATATATTATTCCGTATCTTATCCCTCGAAGCTCGGAAGATATTCTAGTTACAACGAAATATTACTCATTTTAATACCATTAGATCACGCGGAGTCAACTGATGGAAGATTAACAAGAACCTCTGTTGCTTATTCCTATTTATTGGCCTTGCCTACAGGACGTGACGAGGTTCGATGCATCTTAGTCTCATCTCATTAATGCTTCTCTTATTCGTGAACCTGACATATTAAGTCTTGATTTTGCTGTGACATCCAACCTGTTCTACAGATGGACTTGTTATTCAATTTAAATGACTCGTATACGTGTAACTCTGACGATATCGATTCTAATTCACTTACACAAATATATACCCGTATAAGTCGGATAATAGTTTTATTATTAAAATTTGAAAAGAATCAAGTGGAAATAGAAAATTGATTTTATCTTTCTAATTTAGTTCGCTAAAAAGCTGTGTCGTTAAACTGCTCGATAATATTCGAGTACCTTTTGCACAGTTTGAATTATTCATAGTTACGATATTAGCTGGAAGAAAATTGTTAAAAACCGGTGGTCATAGAAACTTCATAAATTTATTTCTTTTTTCATCAAATGTATATTATTATATCCTTTTTATAGGTATAATATTATAATACCAGGCCACGAGTACAATAACTAACGTTAAATCGAACTCGTTCGCATATCACAACACGATCTGGTAAGCGTACTCTGTAAAATGCTCCTGTTCTTCTATAAAATTCATGTTACAAGTTATAACCGTAATTCGTAGTTGGTGCCAGACTCCGTATCATATTTATAAATCGTCGATCTTTATCTTTCGCCAAAGATAACCGATTCGCTTCATTTTCCTTATCTCAGGTTAATATCAGCCGCGTTCAATTTTATTTGTGAATGAAATTATGCAATCGATTATCTGTAATTTTCAACATGTAAAAAATGTACTTGAAGCGATATCCTGTTTCAGAATCCAAGATATGGAAATTGGGTTCTATACGTACGACTCGTTAATCCAAATACGGTTTAAAACGTCGAGCATATTTGATACTGAATAATATTAAATTATCTATATGGAATAATCTTCGAATTACCTTGATATTATAGTTTTTAGACTCGAAGAAAATGGAAAATAGCTTCAAGTTTTTGTCACATCGTACACGTATTGTGCGTATTAATTGACAGGTGCATGGATCATTAAAGAGAAACTCCATAATTATGTTTTATTAAGACCTTTTTGTCGTGTATTCTTCGTTCGTTCTCGGTTTCATGAACGAAACCGATTGTTCCGTATGGAAACGAAAGTGAAACCAATACTACGTTAGGTTAATTGTTACGTGGAAAGATATTTGTAAAATTTGTTACTTTGTATGATTCCTACCGTAGGATTTATCACTTTAGCGATCAGTTTCGTTTTATTCGTTATGGTTATCGATATACAAAAAAATTATTCCTTTTACAATTTACTATTCTCGCAAATGATTGTGAATGGAAATTTTTTATATCTAAAAAATAATAGCGTAGGTAAATTTAAGAAGAGAACACAATATTTTACATATATTACAAGAATGATAATTGCAGTTCGTTATTTTGATCAAAACTCTAACGACAAACAGCTGCCAGAAATAAATTAGTTCAGTATGTATGAATCATAAGAAAAATTAATTTCTTTTCAAAGTTTGCCACGAATTATTCGATGCTCTCGATTGAAATATCTTCCTTCGTCGTAAATGACTTCGTTAACGATGATCTTGTTTCATTGAAAAGAGTTCTATTTTTAATGTTTCTGTTCTTACCTCTTATACCCCCCTCCCCCAAACATTACATTTACCAATCGTTCATATATAACGTGATTCACTTTTTAAAATTATCCTTAATGAGAGTGGCGCACAGTGGAGCCGCGGCAGAAAGGAATTCTTTTCTCATTGACAATAAGTAGAACGCTAGAAATGAGGTCAAGAGATATGAACTCTCCGAGCGAAGCGATGCATCCATTCCCTTCAAGCAACAGTCTAAACTATGATAAAAGGTTTTTGCATAGCATCGCTGCATATTCTGTGTGTATTTCTGTAAACTCTATTTTCCCACTTAAATAATTCATTTCACGCCTATTATCCGATATTATTTACGTATTACGATATCGTACGTATTTACATTATATCGTTGCACGCAAAATTAGAGCAATATTTTCATAAAATTTATTTTACGACGATCGTGAAATTTTTTACAGTTTCAAACTTTTCCCATATTTATTTCATATACTTCCGGACGAATTATTGCGAAATTATTGCGAAATTTCCACATAATTTACTGTACCGTTAAATTTTTTATAATTCCGAACTTATAAATTATTGCAAATTTATTTATCTTCCCTCTTTAAATTATAAATTAAACTTCCATTTGTCACGTGTATTTCACAACGCACGTATCGATTATTTTACAGTTATCGCAATCTTTCGTATAATTCTAAACTCGCGAATTATCGTAACTTGATAAACTGCAATCACTTTTCGAATTTTAACTTCAATTTTCTACCTGTCGTCGTACTTTCCCACGCGGATTAATTATTTCTCAAATATTAAATTTATCATCAGAGATCCATCGAATAAGCGAATCCAATTTCTCGATCAATCATGCGTGCTTTAAGAAGCAATTACAGGTGCAAACGATTAACCTCCTATGCTTCGTAACGAGCGGTATAGATCGATGGTTCGACAGCATTAGAAATCGTAAACGCTGGTATTTCGAACGATAGCACGATTCTTCGAACGTCTACCAGTTCTCATGAGAAGTTCGATGACCTACAACTCAAGTATGCAGCGGACGATGCGAGCTCGAGGGAGGAAAACCGATTCATCAACATCTTCCTGCCCTGCACTTTCGATTTCCGATATACCTTATGAACTACGCATACTTCTGTACGCGTACTTGCAACATTTCTAATTATACGAATTGTACGACCGTTGTTATCTTAGGGGAAGATCGTCGGAAACGTTTCGTCCCATTTCACGCCAGCCACTCAATTATGAATATTTATAACCCGAAGCTATTTCGAGAACTCTGTTCGGCCACTTCTTTACTCTCCCTTTATCGTTGCCGTCATAACAATAAATCTCTTCGAACAAAGACGTTCCTTTGCGAAAAGAAAAACCTCGGTCTCGGTGAATTTATGCGATGAAAACGGAAAGACGGCTGTTTCTGTACAAGATACTTTCATCTTATAAGAACGACGAATAGCGGATAGCGAATAGCGAATTAGCGGTAACTACAGATCAACTCTAAAGTCTTACATCTGAGTTGATTATGTTTTAATTGAATGTAATCGTATTTTAAACGCTCTGATTATCTAAATATCAAGTGCACAAGAACTGAAAGTTTAGTTAAGAAAGAAAATAGCTGTGTAAAAGAAAAAAGATGTAGCAAGCTGTTCGATCGAAGTATTTGTCGTTGCTGTCTAGAAATTTGGCTATCTATTAAGCAGGTGACGAGATCCGTCGTGGAAAATTATTTTGTCTTTAAACAAGATGCAATCGTCAGGACCAAGAGACGAGAGACATCGTAACGAGCCTGGTTTGGGACGTCTTGCAGCAGCAAACTTTGGAGTGCTACTTGTTCCGATCGATGTAACGCGTCTTATCCTACATCCACTTCCAATTAGTGGATCGGATACAAAAGTGACTTAAGATTAGGTCTCGTCTAAAGACACAGCATTTTGTCGCGATGAAATTCATCTCTTGCCAGATAGATCTGGCAAGTTGTAGAAAGCAACGACGAATATCTCGATTGAGCAAGTTGCTGTGCTTTCTTAAAAATAGACTTTGAATTTCAGATTAAGAAGTTTGCACATCTAATACATTGTAAACAAAAGGTTCCATGTCCGCAATTTATGAAGTTTTATACGCATTCAACGAAGCTTGCGATCATTCTCTTCGCAATTGATTTACGTGGCAATTAGTGGCTGAATTCCACAATCCAAAAGCAATATGTACCCAAATGGACAAAGTACTATTTCGAAATAAAAATGGCATATGTTGAAATAGGAAAAAATAGCCTATACAACATATACATATCGAATAGAGACGAACGTGAAATTCAACACGCAGATACACAGACCTGTCGAATTTAAAACAAGCATTTCAAAAATTCAGGCATTGTCATATTTATCACATCGTTGTAATATATTTGTTCGTACAATCCACGCACAAAATCACGCGTCAAGCTACCTGTTAAGCTGACGCGTAAAAGTTGCAGATTCGTTTCAACGCGATACTAATTAATGACGATACACGCGTTTCTGGAACAATTTAACAAACTCGCAGAAATTTAACAGAACTTGATAACCAACTTTTATTGTACAAATATGTGTTTCTAAATACGTGTACACGTATTTCATAGACAGAGAATTAAATCGACGTGGAAGACACATTTGAAATTCAGATACGTTAGCGAAGATACGTAACTACAGGAAGAAGGCGGCGATTGATCGATGCGATCGTAAAACGACGGCGCAACAAATTGGGAACAGCAGCTGCATTAAAGAGGGAATCAGAACGACGCGACGCGACGCGACGCGGCAGATCCGGAGCGGTTAATTAGCGTGTTACGGGCAAACGAGGACCCTGATACCGTTACGTATCTCGCGAATGCGAAATGCTACGAGCTGGAACGATAATGATCTAACGATATATATACACACGCTCCACGCTTTTCCCCTGACTGTTGGCTCTTTGTGCGTTCGCTCTCACACCTTGACCTTCTTCAACCGGGAAGTCTAGCCTCCCTTGAAGGATATTC
Organism: Bombus difficillimus; assembly: GCA_014737525.1. Classification (NCBI taxonomy): domain Eukaryota; kingdom Metazoa; phylum Arthropoda; class Insecta; order Hymenoptera; family Apidae; genus Bombus; species Bombus difficillimus. Next base: position 100,370 of record JACXIT010000003.1, on the reverse strand, counting down.
GCATCCGAAGGACGCCATAATGCGTACATACGCGTGTACGCGCATTGTGTTTCTACAGTCTGCCAACCAATTTAGGAATTTACGCGATTTATACGATTATGGTTAAATATTTTTTTTCTTTCCGATTTTAATTACACCGGGAAGATAGTTGGGGCGCGAGAATGTACATTTCAGATCTCTCAAGACCATGACTCGAGCACGTGTTGTTAACGACAAATACACACGTTGGTTTCTACACGTTTAACATTGTTACCTTTGTACCCTTGTATCCTTAAAGCAGAGAATTTTCTCAGGTAATTAGGATCGCTGTTTTTTTTATCACGAGTGGATGAAGGATTTTTATCGTTTCTTCGTTTGCAAATATAGTTAATGTTTGGTAATCGTTAGTGGTGTTTTGTAATGAGATTTATATTTATTCGTTTATTTATTCAGGAAAATATTTTTGAAATTCATCGATTTGGAATAACCAATTTTGGAATTTAATAATCAATCTCGTATTATCAGAAGTGCCCTCTTATTTGATTCTAACTGTAAATATGTATTTTCGCGCGCTATTGAACATTTCAAAGAAGATTCTTTACTCGATTTTCTAGAAAATTTCATGGGTTTACCAAGCGTATTCAAGAAATTTATATTTGTCAACCGAACAGGTGGTTCGAAACGAAGAAATGAACGAAGATGAAGTCGTGACGAAAAGAGGAAAAAATTGAAACGGACGTTCTTCTCTAACCATAATAACACACGATGGCGCGAACTTCCGCGTAAAACAGTTTTGTTTATAAAAAGGGAGAAAGTGTTATTTTAACCTGTAAACTTCGAATACGTTATGGTAAACCTTGTAATTTCTAGCTTTAATTTTCCCAGGAACAATTTATAAAGAAAAAAATGTTAATAGGTCTACTTGCCCTCTAACCTGAATTATTAGTTTCTTCCATGGTAAATTAATATTCCGCGATGAAAGTAATCAGGATGGCACGTAAGCAACACGTAAAGCGACTTTCTATTCAATTTCGAATATCACTTTCTTGATAAAATATCGCGCGAGTTATTCATCTATCGAATATCTGTCGAATCCAACGACAGTTTCAAGTTACACACCAAGTTTCCAACTATGCGTTGGTGCAAATACACAAGTTATGTGACCACGAGAAAGTTCGAAGGAGATGTAACGGAGTGAAAAACTCACCGGATGAGAGTTGATTTGCCGACAGGATCTCGTCTTCGCCAGGTTGAAGGCGAACTTCCATTTTTCGCAGACGCGAATGTAGCTCTCTTGTGTGCAAAAAGAGGAAAAGGGTGCTGGAAATCGCGATAAGAGCGATCAGCTCGATGGTCCTGCAAAAGAATAACCAAATCAAGCAGTTGCTCCTACGTAACAAAAAACAACGATCTAATGTTATTTTGCACGTTTGTGATTCTTCGGATTTCAATCGCGTGATTAGCAGCTTGCCTTTTGTTTCCACGTTTCGTGAACGTTCTGGTTCGCTTCTTCGAGCCAAACTTGACAAAAATATATTTCTTCCCAAAGAATCACAAATACGTCGTCTGATCGTCTTGAATGCGTAAAATCACAAAAATTGGCTATTGGTACGTTTCTCGGGAGGTCTCTAACGTGCATAAAAATTCGTTAAACGTTCATTTGACATTCACAAAAATGTTCTAACGCGAATGAGCTACTTTACTTAGGTAAGAAACTTTCGATTCCAGACTCATCCTTCTAAACGGATTAATTGGTAGAATTGGTTTCGGCAAATATTGACGCTCGGTAGCCTTAGATCCGTTAACTTGGTCGATTCCTAATCTCTTTGCAAGAGAAGACTTTCCATCGTGCAAATAAAGGCAGAACGAGAAAACATTCGAGAAACTGTGGATGTCCGTTTTCCCAAAGCAAGGTGTCACGAGCGGACTGTCATGTGGGTTGTCGTCGCCGGAGGAAACAGGGCATGGCAAGCAAAGTTATCTGTCCCGTAATTGATCATTCTGTTCGCGGAGATGGTTCACGTGCGACCTGGTTTCAAGCGATCCCACGTCGACCGTGAAAGGACGACCGTCACCGGGGAGATACAAAATTGCGCTCCGATGTTACAGAGAACCCGAACATTTCTTCGTTGCACGCCGTGTGCGGTTTGTAACTTCACGGAACGGCCGTAATTACGGCAAAGGATGACAAAGTAAGGAATCCGGGGGAATTTCCCCCGGGAATGACGACACGTCAAAGTGTCTGTGTGAACAGGTTTCCAGGTGGAAAATTTCAGTATTATTGAAACTCGAATGGTTTGAATTGCGTTAAAATACGTATAGAAATAATTCAATCGTATATTGTAGGTATAATCATGCTGCGGACCATAAACAATAAAGCCACTCTATATATAGTTATATTTGGAAAAGTGTATTAAATTTGACTTTATTTAATATTTTATTTAGCATAATAGGACATTTATTACATTTATTAGAAAATATCTATTCAATTTTATTTTATTTAGTATGTCCTTTGACATTTTATTCAATACCTTTTGGTTACAAGATACGAAAATCGAAGAAAAATGTAAATTATTCCTTCTTTCCGCTAAAAATCAAAGAAAATAATTACAAATTCGAACAACTTAAATACACCGAATCTGTTTAACGTATCAATTTAGTCAATTCTCATTGACCTTCGATCATTTCCACGTATTGCAGTCGTTTTAAATAAAATCTGAAATTTCTAAAAGTTAATACCATTTACTTGAATTATTTTCACGCGCTCAAGCAATATTTAATCAAACCGAAAATTCCTACGAATTAACACTACTTTATATTAAAACCACCAAAGAGGATTTGAAATTTTGTTTGTATTTCGAAAAATTTCAGAAAAAATGGTACGTGGTATCGTAAAGAAGATCAACCTACATCTTTCTTCAAATACAGTTATATCTAGCACAACGTATATTTCCACGTTTCAGACGCATCCATATCTTCATCACGTCATCATACGTTTTAAATATGCATAAAGCAGGAACAGCATCGCTTTCCGCTTCATTAAATTAATTCAACAAGTTTATTATAATTTGCAAACCGGGATAAACGACGCGGCTAAAACGTACAGACCGTGCAACAAGTACTATCATATCGACATCGATCCGGGCTATAAAATTCTCCGTAATTACCATCGACTACACGCTATCGCGATGATCATACTCGATGAAAGAATAATCTATTTATCACCTTACCAGTTTTTCCCCCATGCAGGAAGTAATCACATCAAACGTCGGTTGTTTCGATTCCGCGATCGACACGCGTTTCGCATCTCATTGAAACGCTTCTTTAGAAGCGATCCCTCGTCTATTTCTCACGTCGTACGGTAAAACGTCATCCTCGATGACGTTCTTTTCAACCCGTTCGGACGTTGACACACGCGGAACGCCATGTGTCGCATAACTTTATAATGGTTTATGATCTTTGAACGAGCAAAATCGTGACCGCGAGAACCGGAAATTCCTGTAAAAGATTTCTTGTATCGCTTACACGATTTAGAACCGGGTTCTACAGAAGAAAAAGAAAAGAAAAGGCGCCTTTTCATAGAACAAACGAAGTGGGAGTTCGCGTAACGTTATCTCACGAGCTTTGCATAATTCCTAGGAATTACGTGATTCAATTTCATCGATTTCTCGGGTTCGAAACGAGATGATCAACGACGATATCGATAAACGAGTTTGGATAAAGATACGAAGTGTGAATATTTTTTTCTTTTTTTTTTTTAAAGATCTGTTACCAATTTTTCCAATTACTTGAAACAGTAAAATTCGATATTACGGTTGATGATAAATACAATTATTGATTTGGGAATTAGTAAATTTATTTAGAGGTATGTATTGGTATATATTTGATTTAAATTTCTTGAAACGTTCCGTAGACACCGTTGATTGTAAGCTTTTCGAAGGTTTAAATTATCGTTTTTGTTGCTCTTATTTGATAATATTATCTACTGTTACTTGTTTATAATTCTTCTGCAAAAACAATCCATGTACAAGTTTTCATATGCTTTTTCTTCAAATATCATATTTTGAACTAAAATTATGTAAGCATTATAATTTGTTTGATTATATAGAATTATTACAAAACGATTTGTCTATAAAAATTTCAATTCCTTCGACAGTAAATATGAATACATATTTATTTATTATCTTGTCCATAGAAATTATACAGCGTTAAATAAATTCTAACAAGCAATGGTATAAAAATATCTACTCGAACATCTTCTTCTATGTAAACAGTTGAGAATCATAGTGACGTAGGTTAGTATAAGTCAGTCTATCACTATTCCTTCTAATTCATTATATTTTTTCAAGCCGTAAAAACATACCACGACAGAGAATAAAGTCATAACTTAATTAACTAAACGACGCTTTTAATTGTACGATTCTTTTCTCTTTTCTTAAATACTTCCAAGCTCATCTGTCACTTGCCAATCACTAACAATAAGCAAGTACTATGATTCTCAGCCCATCACCTTTCTCGCAGTAAAAGTACAAGTTCTTTCTACCTGTTCGTCAAACGATCTTATTAAAGTTAAATATCAAACTTTCCAGCGACGATTCAAGTTCCCACATTTTTTCCATAAAAGTACAAAATCTTTTCTTCCCATCGTCGAACGATTGATACGAAACTTTCGCGGGATGGTTCGAGTTCTTACTTTCTAAAGCGTTGAACGTTTGTCACGGTGAAATTCGAACGTTCGATTCGGATTAAGTTTAAGAGAATGCAGGCTGACCGCGCGTGGAATAGTCGAGTTTCCAGATATTCTCATTATGCACGATGGCCCTTCCCGCGTCCCATGTTCTTTCACTAACGCGTTCCTAGGAGCTTACGGTTCCCTCGTGTTCGTGTGTCGTTGACACCGCGTCCCGCGACCGATACCGTTCGTTTCTTGTTTTCTTTTATCTGGACACGCATTCGTTTCTTCCGACGCGATTGTCTGGACCGCTTGGACATCCAAGCGGTTTCTACGGCGAACAAGATGCGCTTCTTTGTAACCGAGGACGTGTAAAGGGAAACCTATGGTTGGTCACCGGTCAGGACGTCTATGCGAGGATCGATCCTTCTAAACGATCCTGATGGTGATGCATGAGAATGACGGTAGATTTTTAGTAGATACAAGATTCTCTGTTCGTAAGCGATTTGAAGCGATCCTCTTGCTGCGAAGAATGTCCGTTATTGGTCAGAAGTACCTCGCGTGTTTGTCCGTTTTTGATAAGACGTAATTCAGCCGTTTCATGATCGATGTTGCACACAGCGTTGTACTTTTTCAGCGGAATAAATGTAAATTGCATTTCCAACAACACCATCCTTCGGTAACGACTGCAGTGTTCTTGTAAACCGAAGGAGAACGATAAAGTGAAATATCGTATTTTAACAAGTTATCAAACTGTATATGCGACAAATTTCTTTGCTACTGGCAATGCTATTTCTAATTTTTTACGTATAAAATGAAGTATTGTTGATTATTATAACGATTTATTAATAAAAATATTAAAAATGTAATATTAATTTAATGAAATGTATGGATAATAGACTTTAATTAATGGAATATGTTGAATGATCCTCGAGTTAACTGTCGTTTAGGGAAATAATGTTTTAAATGGAAGCTTATTGACGCTAAAAATACAAAATGATTTTTTTTATGAAAAAATTATACTTCTAAATTTTATTTTATATTTTAATTGCTTCGTTCGATACTGGTGAACTTCTGCTCAAAATATTCTTTTATGAAAATTTTGTCAAACTATCGATACAAATACGATAGCGATCGATCTCTCTGTAAATGAGTATTAATATAAAGAGAAAATTTGTCTTGCAATGCAAAGTGTGTCTAGGATGATTTTCTTCTGTATTATTATAAATATCCTAATATTTATGAAAAGGATTATACATTCTCCACGATAAAATCATTTATAAAATTATTTATTACATATTTTAGAATAATTTCATTTTGGGCAATTATTCATCTATATCGACGTAATTCTCCAGATATTCTGCTGATAAATCAATCGAAGTTTGAGATCCAGCAAATCCGATTTACCACAAGATCATTGTTGGCTATTGTTCTCGCATAGCAACAATCTGATACTTTGGATTTTCTCGATTTCAAGCTTCAATTGACTCACCGACAGAATATCTGAAGAATTACGTCGATATAGACGAATAATTATCCTGTAGCTGTAGAATTTGATGAAAACGAAGATTAAGCGTAACGCATGGGTAAATTTGATCGCTGCCATTTTTCTATCTTTGCATAGTCGTCTTTTACAACTTTCCCATCCCAGTTTGATTGAATGCTAATAAGATTTTTGTTCCTTCAGAAATATCCTGCGTCCTAAATGTTCTGCAAGAATTTTTCGTTCGCAGGAAGACCTAATAATAGCTATTTCTCAACATCCTCCTTTACCTAATAATATTATGATAGTCGTGTTCCATTACTTAAATAAGCAACTTTAATTGAAATACTTTGACAAATCATTTTTGCTCGGTCAAACAGTACCTCGACAGTCTTAACAGCCTGCAACACTATGTATGTAACTACACGCATAATGTGGCACATACCACATTCTCTTCCAACTTTGTTAGAGCAATCAATCATGCAAATCTAATTTAACAAAATAGACATTTTTTGATACTCGTACAGAGTTCAAATTGAATTACGCAAAATTATCTTTATGTTCTGCGTCTTCTGTACATTTTTAATTTTCCTTTGTACAGGTAACCGTTGATGCAACAGTTAGTTGCTCTAACGAGCCTGGGAACATTTTGCCAAATGATCGAGATAAGAGTACTTGATTATAACTAGGTTGCACAATAGCTTGTGAATTTAGGAGAACAAATTGTAATGAGTAATTCCTTATATTTATAGCGAATGGACTATGATTGGAGCTTCAATGAAAGACAATTTCAGGAATTTGGCACGAAGAGAATTTCACTTTTTAAGATACGATTAAAGTTATTTCGATTTATAGTAAATGTGTTCTACTAAAAGAAATTTTGTTGACGATAAACTATTGGGACTGTAACAAATTATCCTACGATTCTGTTAGCGATACAAGTTATTGCTTGTAAAAGAAAGCTTTTCAAGCCATAAGTAACGAATAGCAGTAACAGGTTCTGAAAACTAAAAAAACAAAGAATTTTATTTTTTCTAATAATGGCAATAGAATATTAATTTAATCGATGAAATTCACCATTAAAAAGTGAAACTAAATCGAGCTCGACAATTTCTTATTATTACATTCATACAATCTCGCTTCTCTATTCTACTAATCGTAAGATATCAAACACTTAAAACGTTCTTTTAAAAGCGACAAGACAAAATTCATCGTTAGTGCATCAACTTTTGAATCAAACCATCGAAATAAGGATGTCCTATAGCGCTACTTGTAACATTTCACTTTCTCCAACAGACATAAAACTCTCTTGCACATGGTAAATAACTGGACAAACTTTAAAAGGTACGCGAACAAAGAATTTCATTTTCTCCCAAAATAAGCGAAATAAAAAAAAGTAACAAAATAAGAATATCAAATTCAAGCGATATAGTCGACAATTTAAAAATTACATTATATGGAGTAATAAATATTGCAATTACAACAAATAAAATCAAACATTCGTGGTGAGAAGAACAGATCCCAGTGCAATCTACTTTCCGTTTAATTTCCTCGATTTTCCAAAACCCTATCCTTAACTTTCCACGAACTTCGCCATTATCGCTCCTTCTCTCTGTAAATTGTTTGCAAATGACTGCAGGGCACAACGAAGCGTGTCCGCAGAATTCCCTCGCATCCTTCGTTTCAATTTTTTTCTTTTTCTTTCATTTCTACTGCCTCGCAAGATGATCGCAGATAGCGAGAGGCTTCGTTTTCCTCGCTCGTGAAAATTGTCCATGACCAGCGCAGGTGCGAACCACGTGACGACGACGTATTTTCAACGAACGAACGAGCGTCTAACTCGCGTGTTTCCGATGGAATTGAGCTGTTGGAACACCGTGAAAACTCGAGGGGTGTATCATCACGCGAGCTGTTTTAACGCGAGCAGGATAAGTCGAATCTCGCGCGACGACGTAAAAAGTAACGACAATTATACCCGTTTGAAACACACTGATTCTACTTTTCCACGACTGAAACACGGTTCGACATAATTTCTTCTTATTTTCGAGCCGCGCGGTATCGTTAAATCTTTAACGTACCATTTCTTATTTCGTCGTGCATTAAGAACGGCGTTGCTTAAGCAACGAAGAGGATTCGTCGTTAGCATCTTATTAAGGTTCGTTTGGATTTACTCGCAACTTGCAACAAACCTATGAAGTGGAAGAAGTTTAAGAAACTGGTGAACGCTGAGAAGGTGAGAGCAATTTATTGCGGAAAATTTATTTAAGCAACATATTGCGATATTTTTATATAATTCTGTAACGCTTTGTTTGATTAGTACGTGCTGTTTTAGTAAGCGTAAAGTACATGGATCGATTTGTATGCTACCATAGGATAAGTTAAGATAAGACACGATAAGGTAAAGCAGTAGTATTTCATTATTTGCATCTTTCTTTTTAATTTTATCTTATTGCTTCGTTATTTTTGAAATGTTTACTACTTCACTGTTTACTATTCACGTGGAATAATAAAATAAAAAGTGAATAGATTTAAAAATTGTTTCACCGCAATCCTGAATATAATTCTAAATTATGCCACATAATTTTTAATTGCATCTCATTTTTTAAAAAAACCTTCTTTACAAACCATACTAAATTTTCATGTGTTAACTCGTAACTATTACTACACTTTGACGTTTTAAACCAACATTTCGATGATTTGTAATTTTATTCAAATCGATATTTTTTCATGCTCGAATCCCGTAACAAGCGAAAGCCTCTTTTAAATGTTCTCTGATCTTCGATTAGAAGGTGTTTGCATTTTAAAAATTAGCACATCGACGTCAAAAATTAATAATAGTTCGTAACAAGTTTCAAAGCTCATAGAATAAAATATTAATCGTTACAAGCTTCGTCACGCGTACGTCCAGATGTTACAGTACAAGGAATTATTGATAACTAGCAGTCGACACGCGATCAAAGATTGATAGGTAATAACAAGGCATGAAAATTCCTGCCTTTTAAAAGAGCTAGATATTGCGGAAGGTCGAACTGCCGAGTTCAAGGCAGATGTTCCTTCTAATTTTTATCTCACAGTACCTGTTATTAGTGGAGCTAATGATTATATTCTAATGTATCTTCGATTGGACGTTGCTATTATAACACCGTTATAACTAATGATGGTTGAACAGGAATAAAGAAGCGTGAACTATTGAGTGAAATCATTGCACAGTTACAACGATTCAGTGTATAGATATAAGGTTTAAAAAATAATTAATTATCAAAAATAAAACATAGCTGATGTTCATTGTTATATAGATCGCTGATATAATCTTCGTGGTTGTTTATGATTCATTGCAATTTTTTCTACCAGTTTCTCTGTATCGTATAAAATTATTCGCTCTCTCTCTTTGTAATAAATTTATTTATATTATTCCAGCGCGAGGTTCAGATTTGGATCTTCTTTAAATTCCTGGAACTCAAACAGATCCTCATCATCATTTTAAGCTACGATCACGTTACACGTTTCCTTGTTGGAATTTTTAAAATGTACAACGCTGTAAGCGCACTTTTTCCACGCGCGTAATTTATGCTTTTTCGTTGTTGACAGGCTAATTAACAAATTTCTAAAATTACCATTTTATATCGTAGTGTATATCACATAGAAAAAGTTGGAATAATTTTACAGTTATCTAATGCTACATGTTAATTGTTCCGTATTTGCAAATCTCGCGTGTGAAAAAATAAACAAAATTCTTCGCTAGATCTAATAAAATTTACAGTAAAAATACATGAAAAGAACACGGAATCTCTATCGTTACTTACAATCTAAATGTTAAAAGAAAATGGATTGCGTCTAAGCTGATAACTGATAGCTGAACTTGATACGAATATAACAACTATTACAAATAAGTAACTCTAGGCCTGTGATTGCGGTCGTCATTACGTAACGAATGACATAGATAATGAATTAATATGTTATTTAATAATATATTACTCAATCATTGTAACTGGTAAACTTGTGATCCATGTTTCCTATTTCTTTCGAAAAGATACTTTTTATCGAAATTAATTTATTCTTTAACCTTTTCTACGGATTCCACAAACGTAAATCATCGTTTTTAAAGAATATTCCTGTCAATTATAATCGAGACTCGCGGAGATCATCCGACAAAAATTATACTCGGATCGATCTTGTGGTTTTAGACTTCCCGGAATCCCATTTCGTCTGTGACGCAATCTTATTGTCGATTTATTTCAGCAAACGTTTTCAGACTGTGAGACTGATTCAGCGAAATTTTAATTGTTGGATTTTTTTAATGTCGTGATAATGTCAAGGATCCTACTAAAAATGTCTTGTTTTTCTAACACGTGTGTACGATAAAAATTCGGATTTAATTTTGAAGTCTAAAATGTGCCTGTATAATCGTGAATATAGTCAGGAGAGTAATTGTTCAAGAACACGGAAGTCAAAATTTCACGATAAAATTTGTGTCTGTGATTCATTAAAAAAAAAAGAAGATTCTCATTAGATACGTGTGTATTAACTACGAGTGTAGATTTGATCGAATTTTATTTCTGTTCTCATTTGTACTTTGAAAATGCCAACTGACGCCCTGATTTGTTTTTTTCAATTTTTTCTTCCTATCCGAATTTTAAAAATATGAACAATGCTGCGATCTGGTTCTTTCAATTAATATTATTTTACTATACATATTCTTTTATTTAATTTATAAACGGTGATGAAATAGGATATTATTATCCTATTTGAATTTATTAAAAGGTTTCTTGTTTACTCAAGGTTTCTAGATGACCTGAGAAATATGAATTATTCATACTCCCGAAATTTTCGTCAAAAATATCACGCTTACATCTTCCAAAATTTATACGCACGCTACTTCAATCCCGCACAAACATCTTAACATTTTGATTCGTTTGTAGTAAAAGTACGCGAATAATGTCCAAAGTGTAAAACCAATGACAAATTATAACGGCTGGAATCGATCATCTAATATAATATAATTTAATCTAATCTAATATAATCATCTTCTAATATATATATAGGCATAGAATTTGTATATCATATATTTAATCTATTTATTAGAAAATTTAGTAATCGCGTGTGATAGTTAAGCACACAGTCGTTCGATGTTTCTATTGGTTTCAGGTATCGCTATGTAAACCATAGTAATCATAGTAGTCCCTCTATTAGTTTAGAAAAATCATTTTCACCTGTGATTTATAAATGAATAATTAAATAAACCAAAAACAAACTTCTAAAATAACTAAACATAGAATTTGATATCTACTGACACCACTTCGATTATTACACGTTAGTCGTTCAAATTATTGGATTTAGAAATTCGCATATTCTTTGAGAAATCAATTTGCCCCTTTTTCACCCCTATAAGGCATGCATATGGAATAAGACTCAAACACGCGTTTGTTCATTTTTAATGAGGAGTTTATATGCCGAATTTCACGTCTCTAACTTTGGCGACCCGTGGGACATGGGTATCCTTTTAAAAGAAATCACCATTTTACCCCCCTTAGAATTGGTATTTCCAAAAATCCTTTGTCCCTCGTCTATGTTATAAGAGAAGTATACTATACAAATTTCACATTTCTAGGTACTATGGTTAGTCGATAAATAAATCAGTTACCTTTACCTTTTACGTAATAGTTTCAAAAATCAATATTATCGCGTTATAATATTCGAAGAAACGAATACAGACAGATAGAACAGATTATTAGAATAATATTAGATATCACAGATTATACAAATAATACGTAATAACTGATAATATTCTAATATCTACTATATCAGTCTACTATCTAATATTTAACGGTTAATGCATAATACCAAAACATTATCGATAGAATATTATTATAGCCATTTTGACGCATAACATTATAATTATTATAAATTAACATTCTGTAAAAAGAAAACAAATGTTACTATCTCCAAACGTTAGTATACGTCTTTTCATATTGTAGGTATCTAATTACGAGTGCAATAGCCGGCTAAAATAATCGATCCTGACATGCAAAGAGTACGAGCAATTCTCTTTTCTATCGTTCCAAGGAAACATCCCGGAACGTTAATGATTTAACGTAGAGCCACTTAGCCAACGAGTTATCGTGACAGCTTGGAAAATCGTATCCGGTGAAAAACACGCGAACGACCAATGTCGTTGGAACGAATCGGTCGCGATCGAAAGTGCAGACTGTAGACACAGTGGCGTCACGTTCGTCGAGTCAGTGAGAGTTCATGGTAATAATGGCCCCTCCGTAACATTGCTTGCCTTTGGAAACCATTACTCCGCGCGATACCTATACGCCGCACATGACTTTCGTTTCTTGTAAATAGCCAGGTTATAAGAAACATGCGATCGAAGAAGATACGGAAACGTAGAGAAGCTATCGGATACACGTATTCCGTCAGTTTTATTACGACTCCATTTTTCTTCATTCGTAATCTCAGTCTTATTTTTATTCTGGTCTTGCAACGTGTTTTGCAGATGTACAGCTACGTGTTGTTCGGTTTGGGTAAATTTAGGGCAATTTCCTGCTACAGCAGCTTTCGTTCGCAACGAGTCTCTTTCTTTTCTCTTGTCAATTTTCGGCCAATTTAGTTTGGGATCTATTCTTGTACACGTGTAGAGAAAATTTTCTTTTGGAAGAGATTTCTTTGAGAGCTTAGATCCGTTCTTCTTTTCTGTCAATTTCGAGGCGATTCTTTTCTATACGTGCTAAAATCAGGAATCTAAAACAATTGCGTTTTAGAATGGTTATCGGCGAGGACAATCCTGCTCCTCTTGTCAATTTTCCGACGCTTGCTTTATTTGTTGTTTTATCGTGCCTGTCGAAAATTGGCGAAATATACACTCACGTCCAAGTTGATAAAGTGAAACTAAAGTCAGAAGGAAATCTATCGTGTTTCGAATTTTTAATTAACCGAGTACCCTTTTTATCGTGGATGTAATTCGGTGTTGTAAGCGTAGAATAATTAATTTATCAGAATATCATCACTATGATACGATCATTTTATCAGCACAACGTATTATATTTATTATGGAGTAGAATTTCGATTATTAAAAGCAGCTTTCTGTTATTAAAAACAATACGAATCTTTTTAGGAAATGCTATCTGTTGGCAGATTGAAGTGTAAATGCTGTGACAAATTTCAAAATGTTGCGACTAATTTTGAAGGTTTTAATTTACTTTTACGACAATAGGAATAAGACAACAGAAAATTTGTAATTGCCACACTTTTTCTACACAGGTTATCGACAACCATTGTTCAAACTTTTGCATCTTTTTAGTTAAAATGTTCTATTTACTATCTTTTCTTTTTACTTCAAATATGTAATACGTAGATTGTAGATGCGACTAAAGTTTCTTATGTCTTTTATCTCCTAAATTAAATAACATTATACAGACTGTTGCGAGAAAATGAGGAAAGAAAATGATAAAACATCAGTTCTCTACGACGTCCAAATGACACGTAAGACGCACCTAACTACGTAGAATATCCTGAATTTCCTACATAAAATGTTCTAGAGATCGTCAAAAATGATAGTTATCCAAGAAATATGTACTTATATTAGAAGAACATGAAAAACAGAAAGGTTGCAATTAACCTAATTTCTCGCAAGAATGTAGACAGTGTTCTAATACTTGTCCCAAAAGTCACTGCACTGATCTACTTTACTTTACCTTGAATCAGTGGAAGATCCAATGTATATAAAAAGAAATAAAGACGAACCGGTAGACGTTCAACGTGATAAATCGCAACAGTGATCGAGGCTTAATAGTAGCGTTTTGAAAGCAATTAACTCAATCTGTCTAATTGAAAGCGGCTAGAAGTGGACGTTCCAAAGAAAATTACGGGAAACGTTAGTCCTTTCGTGAGATTCAGTCAGACAGACTAAACGTTTTAAACGAGACCGACAATCTCAACGACAAGCAAAATGACTTTAGCGAAATTCCACTCCTGTCTCGAGTATTCCAGGCAAGTTTTTATAAATTCTTCGTAAACTATTCTTTGATAGACGTTCAATCGGTATACAGAAACATTTCAATACACTGTTAATTATTGAAATAACTTTCGCACAGAGTTCGTGGAATTTTCATTTTTTCATTGTCGATACACAGTTGTGAAGTTACATTATAAGACTAGATCGAATACGTATTTTAATACAATTGAAATTATTATAAAATTTATTGAATTGTACGTCCGAATTATAAATACAATAAATTTTACAGACACGATATAATTTTACAGATTATAACGATCATTTATTTTCATCGTTCATTTTGGAGAATTTTATTTTGTGATAGTACGTCAGATAGATGCACTGAACTTTGTCTCTAAATTTTTCGCTATCATTGTTTGCAACAAAGTTTTGCGAATCTAAAAAAGAAACGTAATTCTTATGAAAATTATGAAGCAACGTAATTAGTTTTAATTCTGTATAATGATGATTATTTGGCTTTCAGTTTCGAAGGATGATCAAGGTCTGTTATTTTGCTGGAAGTGACTTGCATGAATTACCGTGAAGATTGGTAAAAAAAGACGTTAAAAGTAGAATGTCGAGGCCCCTGATGTAATACTTTTCTATAAGGAAAACTATAGGAGCTGTCTTGCATTTTATTTATGAGGCTGTTTATGAACTCGAAACGTTGTATCTTTTTCATGTTCATCGAATTTTGCAATTTATTCTTAAGGTTTCATCTCTCTATCAAATAAATTACAATATCATACGAAATCAAATATTTACCATACGATACGTACAAATATTTTTTAATTTCACTTTACGATCAGAATTTTACAATTATAGATAAAATCGCACAAGTCAATTTAATAACCACTAAATATTCATTTTCATTTATTTTCAACGCAGATTCATACACGTACATTTACGTACGTAATTTACTTGCTAAATACTACGCAATATAACAAATTTATTTAATGAGCAAAGAACAACAGACCAAACTTTTAAAGCCTCAGCAGCTAACTCAAATTTCAACTAAAATAATTATTCTCGCAAAATCTTTCTCAACTATTCAACGCTAAAAACTCTTCTAATTAATCTTCGCAATTTTTACTTTCATATTTTCGTAACATAGAAATTTGTAGTTAATGCGTTAACTCCAAACAATGCGTTAACCTCTGTCGCAAGCAACGCTAAAAGATTCTTCCGATTGTGTTACATACGGTGTCTAATCAGCATAATTCGTACCTTCGTATCTTCATATTCCATCTCTAACTTTAAACTCCAACTTTTTATCGTATCGTTACGTTCCTATTAACACTAGAAATACCACACCAGTCAAAATAACTGCTTCTATAATGTTATAAACGTGTCAACTCTCGTTTAGGGATCATGGTCCCACATGGATTAATAATACCAAAAATGTACTACATAACATGGAATTGCTTCTGTAAAAAAGTAATAAATCAATAAATATAAGAATATTCTATTATTACGTATTTTTTAAAGACCAGTCATTTTGGCTACTTTTGGTAGAAATAGCTTCGTGTCAACTATCGGTAGTTCTAGCGTTAAAAACGAATTACGCCGTATCTATACAAGCGAGAAGTAAAAACCCAATACAATTAAAATTATTATAATTTTTCATTCGACGAATAAAAACGTCCAATTAAAGGGACAGCGCAGTTAAAGGGTTAAAGTTAATATTTTCTTTCACTCGACTCTTATCTCAACAGAGCAAAGCGATTCAAATATTCTTCGTTACGATTCATAAAAGTTAAACGCCGACGAGAAGAATCGTCGTGAAGTAAGTTGTCATCGTGTGTCTCGTGTCCGTAGTCGCGCGTACATGAAAAGAAAAAAGAAAAAGAAAATAATGGCGAATTTACAAAAGACGAAATGCACACACGAATCGGCCGTTCACGATTCTCCTACAATTCGCATTATTCCGACGTCCAATCAACGTGATGGATCGATTTGTTCGGTACAGTTGCAGCAGACCTTGTTGGATAACCTTTAATCCATTACACCGTCGTGCTCGTCGAAGTGATGTATCTAAACGTCATTTAGGAATGCTTCGATCCGTCTCTCCCCGTTCAATGAAACTTTGTGAACGCGGTTCGAGTAATTATTCTGCGCAAATCCGTTGAGTAATGGATGAAGGTTTAAGCCATAGACGTTCGTGGGAACAATGTTCGTTTCGAATGCTTCCGGTTGCATCGTCGACCAATTATTCCCATTAATTTTGGAAACTCGGAAGAGTTGAATGCGTAGATTCTTCTGCTTCCTTTTTTCTCTTTCTCTTTTTTTCTGTTGCATTATTTACGCGGTAGAACACCGTTTATACGAACATTTCGGGAGACAAATTGGTTCGTATAACCAGGTCGTTAGTATAATAGGGGTCCACGTATTTTTGTCCAACACCTATGAGTTCTCGTTTAGTTAATTGGAGTTCGTGTATATACGTACAGTATGTTAAACGTACGCATTTGTTTCTGTAAATATCAGACATGCGAAGAAATATTTCGGATGAAAGTTGACTTGACTTGACTAGGAGAAAACTTAAGAAGATATTTCGATTTTCTTGTATATCCTTGCTTAACGCTAAAACTACCGATAGTTAACACGAAGCTGTTGAAAATGTCTGGTCTTTAAAAAATACGTAATAATAGAATATTTTTATATTTATTGATTTATTAATGTCTTACAGAAGCAATTCAAGGTTATGTAGTACATTTTTGGTATTATTAATCCATCTGGGACCATAATCCCCAAACGAGGATTCACACATTTATAAAATTGTAGAACCAGTCATTTTGACTTGTGTGGTATTTCTAGCGTTAGCATCTAGCGATCTAGCGATCGATCCGGAATTTTCCTGATAACTGATATCATCATATTGAATGATGCGCAATACAAATTTTAAAAACGTGTGGCAAGTTGTACAAAAGGAGGGAACTCGTTAATTGGGGTTCGATAAACAAATTGCAGCGTCGTTTTACACTTTGACAACTACCAGTCATTTTGACTGCTATTGGTATAAGTAGCCTTGATACAAAATTATTTTAAGTTTGAATACACAAAAAACAAAATAAAATTCATTATATTATTCTTTTAGTTATCGTTGCGAAAGTCATTACATCATTGCGGGAAAAAATATAACATGAAGTAGGAATTTTAAAATAAAATTGTAAAACCAGTCGATTCGACTGGCGTGTAGTTCTAGTGTTAAAGAGATCTCAGTGCCAATGTAACTTTCTTAAATGGAAATAACAGTTTTTATATACCACTCGACGCATTTTCTAATGCTTTACGAAAGAAAGGTACTTTGGTGGAACAATGATTAATCTAAAAGATATTTTAACTTTAATGTTGTAAAACTTATCGTACGAAACACAAGGGAAATGTGAACATGAAGGTTGCACTTTTATGGGACAAGCTATATTTCTTTCGTTTGGTTGAAATTGGAGGATAACATTGGTGACAAGAGATGAATGATTCAAGGAGGACTACACGTTTTCACGACTGTATATCTTTTTCGCGAGTGCAATGATACATGTGTATTTTGCAATTGCCCTATTTCTTTAAACGGAGCATATATTCCTTTCTGCACAGAGCAAAATCATTTCTTCGTTCCACGTAGAATGATATTAATGTAATATGATTGAAAATCCAGTGGTTTAGAAGAAATTCCAAGTTTCATTTTCTAGAACTTATCATATTAAAGACAAGGAAAGACGTAAAATAGCATAACATTTGGAGCAAAATAATTGTTGTATTGATTTACTTTTTAATCTATGGATTCGTATCAATTTTTATCTTTCGTGTTGTCCTCGTACTTCGTACCGGGTTTCATATTGAAAAAAAAAATCCAAATCGAATCTGCTGTTTAAAAAAATACAAATTAAATCTGTTCTTAAAAAGATCCAAACCTAACGGAAGACGAACATCAATCCCCTAACAATAATCGACTTCTTCGATGCTACTACTGAACCGAACACGTACGCAATCAAAGATACACTAAATGAAGAATCTAGTCAGACTTTAACGTACGATGGCAAAAATCGGAGAATCGAATGAACCTCAATCAACCTCTCGATAACAACCAATATACTACTTGAACGTGTTTCTCTCCCTCTCTCTTTCTCTCTTTATCTCTGTATCAAATCTTTGAGCCAGAGATCACGACGGTGGTCTATTCGAGAGTTGTTAATAATTCACAAGTTGAAAAAATAGAGAAAACCTTGATCTTCGACTATAAATCTAGCTCGGCCGGCCGATGTGATAGCAAAAGGCACAGGTATCTATTAACAGAAGTTTCGTATTCGTTTGTTGAACCCGCCGGGTATTCCGGGGTTAAGTATTTTAACGCGTCGAATGCCGGCTGATAAATCGATTCGAGACACGAGATCTCGACTCTCGCGCCTTGTGCCAGGACCAACGACGATTCATCAACCGTTTTCTCGCTTCGCCCCTGATAGAGTTCAATCGAAACGCGTACTAACGCACCGGGATATCACTATGATGAATATTCAATGGTTTACTGCATGATTACATCACCTAATAACGATTTGTCATAATTGTAGGGCTATTACCATTCCGAGTGTTTTATTGCCACGACAATTAGGGATGGAAATTACCTTTGAAATGCAAAAGTAAAGTAGTTTATCGTTTTTAGACGAAGAACGATAACATTCGATTATTGTTTGTTATAGTCGTCGAGCTTCTAGGTTTTTTCGGAGACTGTTACAGTGACAATCGAAGGATCAAAGTAGCAAACGATGTAATTGACCATGCAAAGTATCTTCTAATTGGATCGTTCGAGGTTTGTATCATTTTTGATAATTGAGCCTTCTAACAAGCTTTAATAGCATTGAAAGAGAATTACGTTAATGCGAATATTAGCAGGTAATGAAATTATCATGAAATACGAATTCTACGAAAATATTTCGATGGGAGAAAGCTATCTTGTTTCTAGGTGCAAAAATGAAAGTAATTGTTTATGGAATAAGAGAGTCGTGGTATGATCGACGACGACTGTCTACTTTTTAGAATCGGCGAAATTTCATTAGATCATCGACCAAGGATAGAAATAGTTTTCTGAAAGTGAATATCGATTATTTTAATTAATAAGTATAGCTATCCTTCGCGTGTAAAAATAAAGAATTATATTATAGAATTGTTGGAAGTTTACTAGTTTAACATTTGGGAATAAAAGCTATTGCTTACGGATTGTCAATCGATTATTTCGATTAGACGAAGTGAAAGTTACTTCTTGGATACAAAGATAAAGAAATCTCTTGGGGAATATAAGAATTGTTGTACTAAACGATTGAATTTTACTGTTTTAACAATTGATAGATAGAAAAAAGGATACTTTGAGAAATAAGGAATCAAATATTTATTTTATCAGTTATCAGCGACTTGGTAATTTAGGATGGAAGCCACAGTTTGAGTATAAAAATAATGAAGTCCTCTGTGAAATTAATAAATGATTATACTACTTGGTTATCATTTAACACGATTATCGATTTATCAGAATTATTTTGGCAAATTCTGGAATTTTATTTTTCCTTAAAATAGATATTTATAATGTTTCCTGTAATCTTTAGATGTAGACTGATCGCTTTTCTCGTAAATAATGAGAAAGGACATTTACTAAATAAACTTATTATCACATAAAGAACCACAGCCAGTTTACTGGTAAATGTTCAGTGACATAGTAGTCGCCTGGAGCGACAAACAGTTAAATAGAATTACTTGGGAGCAATCATAGTTACCGTTTCAACAATAAAACACGGAAAATTGTACGACTGAAACTATATATCAGTAAACTGAGGAAGCTTATGTTCTTTGAACAAATTTAACCGTCCTACAGTGTTTTTATAAAGATAGAATTATTCGAGTTTTAACTCAAACAAATTGTAAAATTTTTATTTCGTCTTATATATATATATTATAATTTATCTATTTTATTTTTATAATACGAATTTTAATATTATACATGCGCCGAATAATCGGTAGAAATAAATCAAAAGTAAGATAAATAAACAATTTTCACAATGTCAATGTCGCTGTAGGGTTTTTAGTGAAACGTAAAGGGTTAACTCAATAGTACAATAGAGAAACGAAAAAATTCCTTAAAAAATTAGGAATATGCATGCTATATACAGAATTAGGTAAAAATGAAATTAGGAGTCCTAAAATTCACACCTACAGCTCGTACGATGATACATAGACGACCTAGTGGGTAATTTTTGCGATAGATCGATATACGAGATGATATCGTATTTTAGCCAATCTACTTTCGACGCAAAAGACAAATTAACGCTGCAACGATATTCCTCGAAATTTCATGCTCATATTGCTTCTTCGTCTCAATGAATAAGAGGACTTTTAACATTTTAAGAACTGTAGCATAAAGTTGAAATAATATGCGCGTTAACGTTGATTCTTTCATATTTTTTTATATAATACATTTTTTAACGATAAGAAAGCACAATTAGGTTATGTTTAGGTTACGCTAAAACACATACGCGGTAGAGTCAAATGACAGGTAACATATACCACGACGAAATCAAAGAAAGCGATGTACAGACTACTTAGTGTGTTCTGATAAAATATAGAAAATCTGAAAATACAAAAGAACGAGGTTATCACTGCGATACCTGTACCAAAAACCATCGCTAATTGAGAATTATTTTCAATAACATCGTATTAAGAAGAAACGTTATACACTACAAATGTACTGTCACAATTGAACTACAGAAATTTACACATTTGTAGAAAATGTACAATGTACAAAACACCCATCGTACGTCAAAATATCCAAAATATCCAACGCAAAGTACCTTTTACAGTATATAGTAAGTTTTTTTTTAAATCTAATGAAACAAATCTCTATTTAGGTTAGGTACTTCCTCGATCCATTAAAATATGAATTTCCATAAACGTTCGCTTAATCCAACGACAATGTACAACGTGATATAATCTCTTATTGAAACAAATACTTAGATAAAGTACGTTACAGGTATCGTAGATAAAGTAACCTCGTTCCACGATAGATCTATTATAATTTGTCAAAGAAATACCAGAACGAAATACAACAAGAGGGTTAGAATGAACCGAATGAAACTAACCTCTTTGGGACAGGCACCCGCCTGTGCTTCCACGCGTTGTCGTTCAGCATCGTGTACGCGCCCGTTTCTTCTCTCCACCCTGTCCAAGTTCAATCGAGGGTACAATGCGGGGCCCTTCGACGTCGATGGATCCTCAGATCCGAGACGGTCGAACGCGAGTCATCAAGAAGCAACGAACGTCGATCGAGCTCATGTACGTTCCTCCCTTCGACCGGTTAGCCGGATCCACGCCGCGTTATCGTTCCAATCGATCACTGAAACTTCCAACGCCACCCTACGAGTCGATTCGATCGATCGTTCGCACACGCGTTCCTCGTCCTCGTTAACCGTTCATAATCGATCAACTAGACCATTCAGACATGTACTTCACTTCAAATATACCTGTACGGATTGTCGTCTTTCTAAACGTAAGTAAATTTCTTAATAGCGCGTATATATAATTTTTACGTTGTGTTATAATATCAAGGATTATATTATACGTTATATTACGATCGTATGCTAAATTCTCGATTTCTATCGTATAGATTCGACACGTGGATGAGATCGAGAACCGTTGTATCAATTACCGCGAAAAGTTTCTGTGATGAATTTGAAATTGGGACACGAGACAGCTGACTCGATGACGGAATTAGCGAGAAGACTTTCGAGCGGTACGCACGGTAGGCTGGCTGGTCAGCACGCGACTGACGAGCACTAGGAATATTCCGCGCGAGAACACCGCTCGTCAACGAGGAGACGACACGCGATACGCTCTGCTCCGCGCCCGCTCCGTTACTCAGCCTGCTCGTAATGCGATTCTACTCCACATTCGCTGTGCCGCCGCCGCCGCCGTCGTGGCCCTCTCCACCGACCTCTTTCGCCGCGAGAAAGGCGCCACTTTCCTGGAAGATAGCCGGTGCAAAAAGGTGCTCGACCCCGAACTTGCCTTCGACCACGGAAAGATCCGGCAGCCAGACGCTATTTCCAATGATTTTTTCATTTTGTATTACAATAGATGTAAAAAGCATTTGTACGTATCCTTATTTTCTAACGAGATAATTTCTTCCTTTTTTTTTTTTTGTTTGATAGTACGTTTCATTTTAGTAGCATCGAATTTTTGTAGTTTTACGACTTAATTAGTTAGTTATACAAATGCTACAGGAAATAAATACAGTGGTGTTTGAATAATTTTTGTAGCCACTGTATTTTATTTTATTAGGTAAATACCTAATTATGCAATGTAATATAACTTTATATTATGTTCATTTGAACATTCATATTAGTACTTCGTTTATATCATCACTATTGAATTTTTCAATTTTATTATCAGATTATTCTTATCATTTACTAGTATTTTCACAAGTTTATAAATATCTTTATGCTACTTTACATGTTCTATACTGTTTGATGTACCATTTATGTAAAGTTCAATTAAGGCAACTGATTCCTTTGTTTTCCAAGAACAAAAAAGACAAAAGCTTCCCGATCGATCTAATAATTCAACCGTAATGGGTGCGTATAGCTTGCAATGTTATTGAATGGAAATTTAATGGTTTACTTCGAAATGGCCCGTGGAAATTTTGGGGAGTTTTGTTGTTGTTTGAAAGAGGGTGATATTTAGAGTTGGTTGATGATAATGCGTCCGGAGGGTATTGTTTCAGAACGCTCTAAAGTTAGATGGAATTTGTGTTCTGTTGAAACACACTTGGTAATTACAAGTAGCGTTCGAAGTGAGATAGGATGCTGATTAGGCGAGTTTCGCGTTTACCAGGCTTCTGAATAAGTACCTGAACTTTAATTGAACTTTAATTTTGATAATGGTCTGATAAGAACAAAAATTTCTGGTCAGAGTGTTTAGAATTCCTAGACAGTCCCTGTATTTGTTGTTTTACGTTAAAGTTTCTCATTTATACTGCATTATTTATATCGCTAGTCAATTTGAAAATTCCAAGAAAGATTAATCTACAAATTTTAGAAAAATTTCAATTTCAATTAGGAAAAGAACAATTAATTTCCTAAAATACGTTGATAAATTTAGAAAATTCTGTTATAAAGC
This sequence comes from Bombus difficillimus, assembly GCA_014737525.1. NCBI lineage: Eukaryota > Metazoa > Arthropoda > Insecta > Hymenoptera > Apidae > Bombus > Bombus difficillimus. Next base: position 77,087 of record JACXIT010000003.1, on the reverse strand, counting down.
GTTCGAGTTATGTTCATAAAACGTAAAGTAGAGAGAAGTTTGTATTAAAGGAATTATAAATAAATCGTCAAATAATAATCCAATTGAAACTTTCGAGAACTTTAGAAGAATTTTCATTATAATATAACTATACGTCATTAAGAAAACATTTGACACTTAAATATTAGTCTTTGAAAGTATAAAATCATATCGTCTAGCGATTAAAAAATTGATGACATCTTGCACATTTGTCTTTCTCTAGAAGCAAACCTCTTTTCATCCTTCTGGAAATATCCTTAATCAGTGTTGAACGTATCTTCTCGGAGAAAATACACAAAATGTATATATCTATTATCATAAATCTAATATTGTTTGGAAAAAGGTATCTCGAGGTAAATAACCACGGAGTGCTGATAATACGATCGATTTCAGATAAGCTATGCTTTAAAAGTGTCGTAACCATCGAAGAGTTGGCCATTCTATTTTATTATTAATTGTACAATCCTTTCGCACGTTGATCGTTCTACCAAAGAAAAAGATCTTGATTGGATAAACCAAACTTGAAAAGAAGGAAAAGGTGCTGCGTTTCGTCCTTACCAAGTCGTAAGACACTTACGTTTTAATTATTCAATTTTTCCTTTATCGAAAAATACTGAAGAAAGAGCGAAATATAATTTTTAAGCAATGTGGTGCAACGTTATACAATTTCGTAATTAAAGATTTTCATAGAGGCAAGAAAAAAAGACTTACGTAAAGAATAAGTCCTGCTGTACGATACAATTTTTATGATACCCAAACTTCGTGTTTATTTATTAAACGTTCTTATTATTAGAAAGTAAAGTATCGTATATAACGACGAAAGCAAAGTTTGACTTTAAATAATTTCATAACGTTGTAAAGACAAGTACAGAATTTTAATGATAATTATGTTTAATTCATAAATGTTCGTTATTCACATCATTAAAATTTAATTAAGAATCACAACAGGATATCTTATGTAAAAAGAGGGTAAAAATTTCCAACTTATCCTGTAGGAAGTAATTGAATAAAGTCAACGATAATTAATCTACAAACAGCCAATTAGTAGACAGATAGCTTAAAGAACGTTTATTAGCAAATTAAAAATGGAAAGATATAATCGCCTGTACATTGACGACACGATGGAAAATCGTGTTGACCCTTGTCAAGATGTTACATAGATATTGACGTGTCTCGCCGTAACCAAGTATGTAATCTTCTCTGATGCTGATAGTTTCGTACAAATTTATAATAAAATATAATAATCAGAGAAAAATTTCGAAGCTGGGAAATTTTCTCTATTAGCCATTCTTTTTCGAACTAATTAATAAGTATTTTAACGCGACTATGCAATATCATTAAGGACTGTATGATTCATATTAAAAATGTAACGCAAATAAGCTTGGGAATCTGCGAAGAGAAATATTCCAAACATAAATTTTATTTAATAAATCTAGATATCGAATATAGAAAATCTGTTAAATTTTACCATAAACATAAAACGATTGTGAATATTATTTTACTAAAAGTCATTTATTTGATTACTTACCTAATTGTCATTATTTTTAACAACTTTTTCGTTACGTTTGTGAAATTCAGATAGTCCTATTAATTAAATATATTTAATTTTTGATTACAAAATGCAGGTATAATTGACTTTTTTTCAAACGTCTGGAATTTCTCTCCATCTCAATTGTTTTGCGATGCACAAAGTAAATAAAAATCGGAGAAAGCTACAGCCGGACGATATGACGGATACGTTACAATGATTCAATTCAGCTCGTGGAGCTTATTTTCTCTCTGCACCGAGGCGTGCAGTCTGCCGTTGCAGTGATAAAGCATAATCTTCTTGCGATTAGATAAAATTGAATTCCTTCCTTCGACCACTTTCTTTAATTTCTTTAATCTTTAGAAGTATTTTAGAGGATTAACACATTAATTGGCGTAATATTACGTATGCCAGAAGCAACCTAGTCAATTATTAATGACAGAAGAGAAAATAGGGATGGAGAAAGCAAGAATCCTTTACATTTATTCGAATTAATAGTAGCAAGTGATGCAAGGCAAGATATTCCATAGAAAACTCTAAAAATTTTTATTTTTGCCTTAATCCAAATATGCTCGTTATTCTTCTACAAGGATGATTGCACGATGATCTTATTATATCTCGTAATTTTTGCAGCACTGTCCACATAACGTCATATCCTTTGAAATGATTGGACATTGATAAACGTTTAATTAATACGTTCCATTTTGCACCCAAGTAAAAAGAAAACAAGAAGAAATTATTTTAAAATACGACACAACGTTGAAAATTCAGGCATATCTGGATTAATTGCAAAAAGCTTGTGACATTCTATTTTATTGTATAATTTCCGTAAAATGTTAATTTTAGTTACTTCGAATTGTAGATTATAATATAAAGTCCTTCAGAATCGTAGCAATCGATTAATTGCAAAAATGTTCGCCCAATTTTCCAATATTCTTCTATTTCTTTTTCTCCTTTTCTGTTCGCGATTTTTTTTTTATACGAAACATTGCCATCATTTACAGAAGCTCGCACGAGGAGCGTACTATAGAACAAGTAACAACAAGTAATAATTTTCGCGCATCCATATCTGTCACGAACAAACGCGATTAGAATTAATTCCATCAGCGGTGACTCCACGCCACGTTAAAATCTTTAATAAGACGTTCGTCGAACCAAGAACCAAATTGATTCACCGTGTATTTCGGCGTTCCTACAAATTTCCATAGCCAGTTTTTAATCGAAAATAATTAACACTTCTTAATTACCTAACTCACGCGAATGACGTTTCTCGTCAGCTGCGTCGACCTCACATTCTCGGTCACGATTATTGATCTCGTCTGATTAAAAAATACCTAATAAACAACCTGTGAAATTATTGGTCGTATAAATTATGCAAACGCCATCGAATCGAACTGGTAAACGAGTATATTGAAGAATATTGACGCAAGTGTAACGAACGATGACTAATGAAATTATTTGAACATTTATCATAGAAAACCGCTACGGACATAAACGCACGACTTCACGAAAATATTCAAACACTTGGCGTAGAAAGTATTTATGTGCATATTTTATGCGTTATACAAAACAGTTCGAAATTTCATTAGCACTGCGATGAGACACAATCGTCATGGTTACATTGGTACAATTTGAAACAAATCTGAAAATGTATAGAGAAATTGCAAGATATTTATAGCATACATGTATATCGAATAAAAAAATTAGTATACAGTAGAATATATATATAATAAATGTTCAATACGGTCCTACTGAATATCGAGGTTTATTAATATAATGGCTAATCGATTGTTTAAATACTTTTGTTACTCTACGAAAGATATACTTGCTCCAAACATATTGTAATTTCTACGTATATTTCAATATTTGTTTCAAACTTTACCAGTATAGTCATAACAGTATCGATAAAGTTTCAAAATGTTTCCTATAATACACACAATATATTCATAAAAGTTATCTACAAAAGTTCTAATATTTATATGATCCTGTATACGTGTGTTATTAACTCGTAAAACTACGAAAGATACAACTACCGTGATGACGTTAGAAGTTACAATTTACTGCGAACATGTTCGCAACAAATATTTAATGCAACTTGAATAATTCCATATCCTCGTCCCTTTAACGATGTAATAAAATAACGAAAAACTAAGAACGAATGATCCTCAAAATATATTATCTCGCGATAAAAGGCGTTTCTAGTAAATCTTCAAGTATTTCTACGAGCATACTATACATCTGGAATCCGATTTTATTTTTCAATACGAACGTGATGTCGATTTAAATGCTTCTAAAAAGAAACTTTTCATTCCACGATCGCACACATTTGTAGATAACAGATCCGATTAGCAAATTAAAATTCTCTTATCGTTTTGACACGCTGACCGACACGAAAAAAGTATACCCACCAAACTATCAACTACATTCAACAACGTCGAACGACCATCGGCATAAAACCCGTGGAAACCTGTGTAATTCTCGCGTAAATCTGTTTCTCCGACTGGTTCGAAACGTTTGCGATTCATTCATTCCGCTCTGCGATTATAAAGCGATTCTCACGAACGTAGCACGCAAGAAAAACGAGAAACGATCGTTGGCGGAAGATAATTCACAGACCCTTTCGGTATTCCAAGCCCTTCGGCTATGTTTCGATGCGCCGCATCCGATCTCGAGCGCGGCGTACGCACGAACTTAATTAACTCGACGCCGTCCAAACGTATCGGACATAAGCTTTTTTCTCCCCCTTTACGTACAACATACACGCGCGATATACATACAACCACCGTGAGAGAGCAACGAGGCTTACTCGAAACTTTTCGCCTACCCTTGTAACAGCGTAATAACCGCGATCCGCTGCAATCCAGTGGTTCTCACCTCCGCGACGTGGCATTTTTTCCACTTGCGGAAGTACGTCGACCCCGAGGATAGGACTCTACCGTCCCTCCTGCCTGGTCACGAACATTTCAAATTGGTCGTAGAAATACCGCCTGCCGACCAAGAATTTATTTCTAGACGGACGAGTACCTTCGAGGATGCTTGTCGAACCGAGTCAAATCACTGGATGTACGTACTTGTAGGTTTCGCTATTTTCACTATGGGTTGCTACATTTTATTTGATTTTAGTTTTAGGAGAGTTTATTAGGTTTAGTCTTGGTCGTGGAACTTTTTAATTGGCTGAATATACGGCGATCTTTGATTGTCTCCATATTTAAATGCGCGGTGTCGATACGTGGCACGAGAATCGATTGGTTTAACGTTTAATTGCATAGAGAAATTGAGTCAATATGTAAATTTGTATTAGTCAACATTTATATTTTTTGACGCAACAAAGATATACTTGTTGGTGTATGGTCGAGGCATTGGTTCTTCTTCGATTTATATTTCCTAATATTTACATTTTATAGTCATGTCTGGTTGGTATATAGTATTCGCTGTACAGTATGCTCGAATATATTCATACAAGATACGAAGTATCAGCGTAAATAAACATATGCGGGGTCTGATTACGAATGAACTATTCCATTTTTTAATTCTCTTTATATTCCTATAAAAGAAGCAATAATTTATGCTTGTATACAATTTTTGGAACACGCGATTGATAAATTTAGCCAAATCCATTTATTTGTCTACCTGTGTATTACATTACGTGTGGTCTACCTGTGCGATACTGAGAAGAAATAAACGAGTCTAAATCGAAATAATTCTCATTTTCCATTGTTTTGTCGAAGCCTGTTTGTCGAACTGATCAGTTTGATCAGTTTCATCGAGTGACACCTGTATGGCTTTTAAACGCCAATTATATATTCTGATATGAAAATTAAAAATAGCGACAGATATATTTGGTGATGAAAATCGTGAAAATGTAGCTTCGTACGGTTGAGACCGGCCGAATTTTACATTTCTATTACAATTTCTCTGAGACAAAAGAAAATAATACAAGCTATAATGTCCGAAAGATTGATATTTAGTTATATACTTACAGATTTCATTTATTAATCCTTTTAAGTGTGCTATAAGAGTTTGTTAAAATGACTCTTACTCGTTAAATTAATTACAACATTTTTAACTGATCTATCACGAATATACTCATAAAATTGTATAAAAACTCTATCTAGTTCGCTGAATAATACATTGTTGCAACATATTTGTTGCCAGTTAGACCATAAAAGTTTCCAAGCAATTTCATTAAAATCATATGAAACTCGAAATATAGCGAATTCGTTGATATGTTCTGCTTCGTTCTTTGTTCTGTTTTTATACGTTCCTTTCGTCATTTACTACAATTATCTAAAGTATATTATCTTAACGCATCGACCATAACGAGGATTTTATAGCTTTTGCTCTGAAAACCACAAATAATGTCATGATACTTAACTTTATGCTGCAACACAAATGTTCTACCGTTGAATAACACGCTTTTTATTTTACAGTGTTACATAATCATTTATACTGCGATATTTTTTAGTCAATGACATTCATCTTACTTTAATTATTCTATAAAATCGTAACACCCACCGGTGTACTTAAAATAATGACATATAATTTCTTAGTAAAATTATCCAACAGTTTATCGTATAATATCTTTGTTAAAAATATAGAATAAATTTCTCTTAAAAGTTTCGTCTAGGAAGAAGCAGAAAAGAGACTGTCAATCCTATTGACTGAAAGTATTTACAAGATTATGAACGAATGAATCTGGAAAGCCATTATTTTATTATTTTTTTAATTTCTGAATTACGAGTCAGATTAACAAGCTTCTTCTAAATCGATATCAATTAAACTGCCAACAGTAATAAAAGCAATGATATTCAAACAATAAGTGTACATGAGCGGTACATGTATATAACGTTAATAGATCCTTCCTATATGTAATTTAAATTTATAACGTGTCGATTCCACAAAAACACAGTAAGTGCTTCTTCTAGTAATTACTAACTCATCGTTCATTTGTATGCCCTGCATCAAATTCGAACAAATCAGCCACAAGTCGACTAAAGTATCAAAATACCTATAAAATTTGATAGTTTCTAGAATACATTAAACCAGTTAATCCTTTATTTCCTGCTTATTATTTCCACGTGTAAATTATCTTTTCTTCCAAATAGAAGGCACGTAACGATATCTTCCAAATAAAGTATCACGATAATGGCTCGAATATTTGTTTATCATACCTGGCATTTACGCGGAACAATTTTTCACATCGAAATGACTCGTTTATTAAATCACTTCACGTAACGACTACAGACAAACGTTGATAAAATAGTAGAAGATCGGAACGCATGGTATCCTCCTGTGCACGTATTTCTTCGCAAACTTTAAACGCATCTGTATTCTAAGCGTTTCCAGGGGTACTTTAAATATTTATGATCTTCACTTTCTGTTCGAACTATTTTCTTACGAAACTGGAAGCTACGGGTTCGATTACAAAGACGTGTACTTTGAACCGTGGACAATATTTATCGTGGAAAATTATCGTTCAAGATGCACGTTTCGTACCACTCGTTCTTCTTTTTCTTTTTTCGCTTTCGCCAAATTTTTCTATATTCTCGTAGAGAATATCGCGCGAGACATTGTACGAAATACGACTTTAAAAGTTGGCAGTACACACCGTAATAAATGCTCGACCGTACGTGGAATTTGAAATGAATCTTCTCTCGACATGGAAAAGAAGATAAGCCGAAATAATAAAAATATATAAATCAATTTGAAAGTATACTAATTAAAACATACCAAAAGATTATTGTTAATATAAAAAGAAGATCGTACTATAATCTATATAAAGTTTTATATCTTCTTTTGATAAAAGAAGCGTCTTCTTCCTATTTTAATGCGACGTTTCCGCGCGTGGAACGTAAATCATCGTATTCGTCAACGATTCCATTTCTTTCTTTATATATATATTTTTCATTCATTGTCAGCGTAATAATCGAACTACGCTACTTACTACGTATGTATGAACGAGTAAATTAAATTCCTTAAGTATTTCTGCGTGGCAACATAAAGTTTGTTTTATAATGCGTTTTACTTTCTCTTGGCGAATAAGATGAAGAGTCTTTAAGGACTTGGATTCTTGTTTCAACACCGTAATTCACTTTCCTCGTTCTTTAATTATTTTTCACGTTTATTACTTCTATTTTAACCATTCTATTTTTTTTTTTTTTTTTTAATACATCAACAACATTTTTCAAATTCCACGTATAAAACTGTTCATAAAAATAACGTGGAATTTTTAACTGAACTCTCTGCTTCTTTCCTATATGAAATTAATTCCATGGGAGCTCCACGCGGTCAACGCCAAATTCACAATGACAACACTGTGAAACACTACTTTCAAAGTCATTCCCCTATTCTCGTTAAAATTACACTCGCGTAAGAGTATAAAAATATAAAAAGGAAGGAAAGGAAATGTATCGTAAGATTCAAGCAAGTTCGTAACCCCAAACCAACGGCGATGCTGCAATCTACCTGCGTCTTTCTCGATTCAATTTAGAGAACCCAAGTAGAAAATCTGCAGGAAACAACGAAAAGCCCAACAGAAGCCATTGTTTCGAATAGATTGGGAAAATCTATAGAGTCTGGTTGTTCGAATGGATTAGAATTAATAATAGACTCGGTTCGATTCGAGGAAGGTCGCGTAGCGTAACTTCGGTTCGCTCTTCTTCCTGCTCCCTGACAGTCGATACGTGACGAGATTTCGTCTCTAATAGCTACCAGTTTTAACGAAGTTCCATGAACGTTCGTTGCTCTTTTTGTCTTCTTTAACATTACCTCCCACTCGGACTGTTCAATCCTGATGCTTACATACATCGCGACGCGTGCGTGCACAGATCTATGGAACCCTCGAACACACGCAAAATCCACGGGGTATAAAAGCTTGCAAGACCTGTTTTCACGATTGCCGTGTCCCAAGGAATCCTGTTGCGAGAGAACTACGTCCCAGGAGTAGACGAACGCTACAGTCCTTTTCGGTCTACGGTTTAAAGTACACGGTTTTTAGAATTTCCATAACTCGCGGCGGATCTCATTCAGGTAAGCAACTGTATCGTCACGTTCTTTTTACTATATGATGGCGAAACATTTACTTGAGAACAAATTATACCGTAATACGCGGTTTCTAGAAATCCGATAGATCGTGGATCGTAAGACTGGTAAGAAGGACAATGCACGTCGTTAGGTCCTTTCTTGCGCGATGACGCGATCACGTTTATCCATCGTATTCCAGAGTATATACACGATTGCACACGCTATGTATTAGGTTGTCCGAAAAGTTTCTTTCGTTTTATGAGGAAATAATAGACGCACAACGTTTTTTGTTTTATAGTATTTTGTCGAATTACGTACGACCCATTTTGTTCTATTGAGATAAACACCGCGACATTTCACACGCTTGGTTTCACGTTTGTACGAAGGTGCATTGTTATAAGAAACACGTTTGCGAAAGAAACATACTTTTCGGACAACCTGATATTAGTATTTTCTTTTTGAGCTGTAACTTTAAGTACGTGATTCCTAGAATTTCGACAATTCTCGGGTATTGTAAAGTTTATTCGTTGCCAATGCGAGACATTTATTTAAACATTTGTTATATACTGGATTATATACTAGAATAAACGAAGTTTATAAATTAAGTAGGCGATATTTATATGGTCTAGGAGTAGCATAAATCGCGAAGGTAAGAACGTATATTCCGGCGGTCCAGAAATTAGATCCACTTTGTCGATCGTAGTTCTGATAAATCTATCGCTAATTTTCTTATTATTAATTCGAAATTAGTAATTTTCTTTAGTTCAAGAGTATTTATAAGGAAAGTATCTGAGCATTTTTCAAAGATGAAACGGAAGACCAACTCGACTTTCTTTTAAATTCTTGAATTTTATGGAACATGTGCGCGATCTCGAACTTTTTGCCGGTATCTTATGTAGGTTTCTTTATATACACTTTGTAATGATTACCAAGAGATTTTATTTAAAAATTTATTATATCCTGAAAGTATCTGCTTACTTTTACCAATTAACAATGAAAAGAAAACATCCGAAATCCGACGTTTTGTTAGTTGCAAAGGTAGTCAACATATTTTTTATCGACAAAGGTCGACAGATTTCTCTTTCCTTTCGAACGAGTAAGCTGCGTAAAAGAATGTTGACGAAAAAATGTAAAGTGATTCAAAAAATCGTTTTCTTTTTACCTCAATTTGTCGTTCTTTTCTTTTCTACTTTTTGTTGCTTTGGATACTGTTACATAAGACTTTTCAAATTTTCTTCAAGATAGAACTGTGTTTCTTATAACGAAATCTACACTCGGAATAGTTCCATAATTATAGTTACTTAGAAAATTAAGTATAACAATTATTTTTATCTAAATGCAGAAAATTTACGGTAGAAATTTTAAGCGAAATCTTGAGCACAGTAATATTAACTATCGGACTGAAGCGAAGTATTTGATTAAAAATATTTAACATGTAATTAATTGGCGCGATTCACGCTTAGTTACAAATGATAGTCTTTTAGAAAACGAATTTTAAAAGTGACTTTTATGATTACATCACATGCACAGACTTTATAGTAAAGTGAAATTTCCGATAAAATTTTAAATATTACAATATATATTATAATAAAGGAAGAATTTTATACGAAGAAATTTAATTCCCTAGTAAGTGTATTAGTATTATATGGCTAACTATTAAGAATTTTTAATGTATATCATATTTTAAATTTTATATATCTTGCGATTTTTAACGATTTTTACCATTTTATAAATATATAATATACGTATGTTGTAGGAGAAACGTATTTTTTACAACGTAAGACGCACAAAACCGATAAAGAAATAAGGAGAAAACAGCAAAGAAAGGCGAGATAGTCATAAAAAAATCGGACGGACGAGAAAGCTGTTAAAAGCTTAGTTATCAAAAAAAAAAAAAAAAAATGTTTTTAATTATATCTTTTCGAGATAAATACATGACATAAAAGGTTTCATTATTATTCATTCATAAAACGAAAACGCGACATTCATCTATAAAATATCAATCTTAATAAAAAGGGGAATTATTATTGTAAAAGTTTGAACATTCGTAATAAAATTTTACAGCTTTATTCGCCCAGCTTTCAGCTTTATATCACCCTGCGACTTTACTTTGCTCGTCGCCTCGCAATTACTTACCAGGGACTAGCATCTCGTCTTACTAGCACAAAGCTGTTCAAACTTAAAAAGAAAAGTCGTTGAAAACAAATAAACGGAGCTTCGTAACTTTGATTTCAAGAAGTGGTAGAACCGGTTATTCCATACGTAATGCAAGTTTCCTTCAAGATGTAAAAGAAAGGCTATGGTAATTTCAACAATCCCGGAGTTACCAGGTAGATCTATAAAACAGTCGAAAAAATACCATTTTACAAATTTCAAAACGTGTTAAACGTCATTCCTCTTCCACGTCTTTCGCTAAAAGCAACGTCAGTATATTCTAGTGACGCGATAATATTACTGGTATGTTCGTGCAAACATAACACGGAGCTGTGAAATAAATTAGCTCATTTCCATAAAAAGAGAGAGAAATGAAGAAAAACAAAATCTGGTCGCGTAGACCTCCCATGTATTTTTCTTTGCTTTTACTCACTTCGCTTTGGTAATTTCTTAAACGCTTAGTTCGCAGTTATAAATACGAAATTCTTTTTTTTTTTTTTATCTTTGTTCTACTTTCTTTCCATTCTATCTGTTAAAAATTCCTAATCAAATTTATCCAAGAAGATAAAATTTCAGATTCTGTCGCTTATAATTTCGTACTTTTCTACTTTTCCGATCCCCTATATCTCAAAATCTGTAAAGAATACAAATCTTCCCATAACACATTCACATGTTATATCATCCACTCATTGTTACACATTAGATACTGTACGTTTAATACGCTCAAATTTTATATCGATATATTAAATTTATTATATATTAAATTTCTATAAATTTAATAGCATCTTGCACGATTAAGCAAATATTATTAATGGAATTTTACGAGTCATGAATTATAAATTATCCATGTTGATAAATTTTCTTACAGATATAAGGATAACGAATGCGGTAACGATAATAGATCGAATGAAATTTAACGAATAATTTCTGCGGATTATAAATCGTCCGATTATACTATTCAAACTATGAAATTATAAAAGCTCAGTACGTAACTTGCAACCTGTAACTCGTCAATTTACTAATATCGTTAGTTGGTAAAATTATCGTGCAAGACGATACCTGATATAAAACTAATTATATTTTAGTTCTAAAATGAAATAACTAATAAATTCGATCAGATAGTCTGTTTTCTGATAATTATAGAATCATAGAAGGTCGATAAGAAAATTATCAATCGTAACGAAGCAACGTTTTTTAAACGATAAAATCCTTCTCTCCCCTAGGTACTAAGGATGTTTCTTCTTCTGTGCTTGCCTTTGGTGGTAGCGGTGCCATTGAATCCAACCCTAGAGGGGTACAACTTGGAACTGGTGGACGGAATCCTGAAAGACGTACAATTCCATGACGAACTCATCGACGAGCTGAATTTATCCGGCTTGGGAATTCGTAACATAGAAAAGAACGCTTTCGACAACGTACCGTCTCTAAAATCCTTGAACTTGGCCAATAACTCGCTCGAATCGCTTCCAGAATTCATGTTCTCCAATCTGACAAACTTAGAATACTTATCCTTAGCGCAGAACAACTTAACCAGCCTTGAAAACTTGTTCATCCGCTTGGAGAAGCTTCAGGTGTTGAACATTTCCTGCAATCCCATAATACATCTTCGTAGAGGACATTTGTTCGGTCTAACGAAATCCACCAGCATATTAACGGAAGGAAACGTTCTTTGGAGCATAAGCACGGGAACATTCACGAATTCGTTCCTGAAAGACGACGAAGAGTTGAAATACTTGGAAAAGGTGAAGGCTGAAGAATATATCGAACAACCCAACGACGGAATAGAAAAAGAGATAGAAAAGGCGACAGAGAGTAACGTGTTGAAGGATTTCTCGTCATCCGCGAAATCGTCGATAAAGAAAGGTCAGAAGTTAAAATTGTGCATATCAAATAACATACTGCTATCTATAGAACCACTCGAAGACAATAAACAGGTGGCGAATGGATGTCTGGAGATACCAGTGAACGAGAAAGAAAGATCTGTCAGCCTCCGAGGATTAGGAATCAAAGGATTCCACGAAAAATGGTACCAACTGCAATACCTTCCGTTAGTTTCTTTGGACCTTGCGAACAACGAGATCACAGAAATCACCAAGGAACTACTGAACGATCTTCCCGAGGATCTGATTTATGTGAATCTGATGGGTAACAGGATCAGAGGTATCTGGAGCCAGGTGATCGAAAACAAGTACCTAAAAATATTGAATCTTCGAAACAATCTCATAGACAAAGTGGAGGATGATGCTTTCGCGAAAACCAATTTGACTACCCTGTTTCTTAATGGAAATCAGCTGGAGAACCTTTCGTTCGCTTCTAGTTTGCCCGATACTTTGACAGAGCTGATACTAGCGGCAAATCAGATCTCTGCCATTCCTGACGCGGCTTTCTCGAATCTGCCTCGCCTGGTCTACCTGAACCTGGCTAACAACAAGATTCAGAAACTGCAGAACAACGTGCTTAAGGGGTTGGATTCGTTGCAGGTGTTGATTATTACTAAAAACAGCCTGACAGATATCGAACGTCAGGCGTTCTCCGATTTGAAACAGTTGACTACTCTTTATCTTCATCGAAATAGTCTGGCAGAACTTCGAAAGGGTACGTTCTCGGAATTGGAGAGTCTGAAGGACTTGAACCTGGCTTGGAATAAATTGGGTAAGATCACTGCCGACACTTTTGCGGATCTACCTCAGACTTTGGACTTCCTTCACATCGATTTCAACGAAATAAACAGCCTAGAAAAGGCTAGCTTCATCAATGTTCCCAGATTTACGTTGTCTCTGACTGGAAATAAAATCTCGAGTATCCCAAAAGGAACCTTCGATCTACCTACTCTTAGAGATTTGCATCTGAGTAACAATACCTTGACGACCATCGATGGCGACAGTTACGAAGGTCTGCCTCAATTGAAACGTCTTTGGTTAAATGAGAATCAAATCAACGAAATACCAAAAGGTTCCTGCAAGAATTTAGGAAGTTTGAGTATTCTGGATATTTCGAAGAATCCGCTGCAGACGCTACGAAACGGCGCTCTTTATGGACTGAGTTTGGTTAGAGGGAACTTCTTGTATATCTACAATAACCAACTGAAGGAACTGCAGGGTGGAGTTTTTGAAGATATTTAAGCGGACAGATACAACGACTCGTGCACTCACTTACGTTCGTTTTTATCATTTATATAGATTTAACATATACGGAGATATTAGGTTTGGGATATTATTTTTATTCGTTGAGGCGAAAGAATTCTTTACTTCGAATCGTTTCTTTTTGTTTCTGGTAGTTTCTGATAGTCGGTAGTTTTGAGTATTTCTATCGAGTTTCTGATATGTATGTTATCGATGGTTCGCAATCGAACATAGCTTTATGTATTTCTAACTATCGGAATGCGATATGAATGTTTCCTTAGAATACCTTCCTTAGAATCCTTAGAACAGGAAAGTTTGTAAAAGAAATAAACGAATAGAAGAATACGAAGGTCGTATTATTTTTAAATAAATTTCCCTCCACGTGTTTTAGGAACCTCCTGTAATCTAAATTCTTTCAATTTTGTGATTCGAAAGTAAGCGAAATGCTTTTAATCAAAAGCTTCAAAATTTAGGAAAAGAAACGCAAAACAAATTAAATTAAGAAATAAGATAATTCAGAGAAACATTCAAATAGGAAAATGAAGCAGAAATTACTACCAATAATAGCGATCTCAAATCGGCAATAAGATTTATATACTGGAAGAATTCAATATTCCAAGAATTTGCAAAAAATTCAATATTCATACAAACAAAACATACAAAATATACAAATACACAAATAAAAAAATACACAATACAAAAAAAATATTCGACTAAAAGATTCAACATTTTCAACCATTTGCAATTTTCTATTAGTAATGTACAATAATATTAAACTTTTCCATTTTAACGATTGCCAACTGGTACTAACTATTTTGTTCGTGTTTAAACGACACTCGAAAATATTTAAAACACTCTCCGAGTAACTTAGAAAAATACAATGTAAATGAATAATTTGCACTCTTATTTTTATCGCCTTTGTTTCTCTGTAAAAATACGAAAATATCCTTTTGTCTCGTCCTATGGCTGTAGCAGATATTAAGATGCATTAAAACAGGTCTGACTTGTGACCTTGAAGTTACCTTGAATACGCAGAATGGTACGTGAATATACTATTTATCTATCGGCAGTGATATATAATCTAAAACGAGCAATCCTGACATTTTTTTCATTTATTGAATTCAATTAAGATGTCTGCCGACAGCAAATTACTACATCGGAACGACGAATCCAGCAAATTCGGATATACTACCGTCATTCTAAAAATAACTGAGAAAATATACAACGACCCATAATTGCACATTTTACCACCGGTGATGGATTTATAGATCATTTTGAGTATTCGTTAAAATACGCGATGAGTTCACATGCAAATACGATAGAATCTATCGGGTTGATTGGCAAGTAAGTGATTGCGGGTTTTGTCATTAGATGGTATTGACAAATTCCGTAATCACTTAGTTGCCAACCCAATAGATCACATAAATTAGTTATGATACACGTTATTCGAATAATCGAATTTTTTTCATATACACCGCTGATCTTAAGTATGTTAAGTAGTGATTTCAAGTAGGATAATTAATCGTCACGTTTGTAGAAACACTCGACCAAATTTTACTTCTTTTAGTATTTCACGTTACGGAGCACGCATAACACGAATAACAAGTTTCGTCATAAAATACGATAATTAGAAATAGAAAATAGAAATAATTAGAATTACTCGATCAAATTTTACTTCGTTTAGTATTTCAAGTTACGGAACATACATAACGCGAATGAAATAACACGTTTCGTCATAAAATACGATAATTAGAAATAGAAAATAGAAATAATTAGAATTACTCGATCAAATTTTACTTCGTTTAATATTTCACGTTACGGAACACGCATAACGCGAATGAAATAACACGTTTCGTCATAAAATACGATAATTAGAAATAGAAAATAGAAATAATTAGAATTAGAAAATAAGGTGTTCTAATATTTATAGCCAGTAGTGTACCGGGAGACAACAAGTTTTTCATAAAAATGTAACAATAGTGTTAACAATATTTGTCACAAAGGACTGAACCTACTGTTTCCTTGATCGGCGTTCCGATAATCGAGATTCTGTTGCGTTAGAATGTAATCACTATACTGTGAAAAATGTAAAGGTAGAAAAATACATAGCAAAATACATAGCACTTAAATAGAAAAGTGTATAAAACATCCAAGATACTATATTCGTTAGAAATGTAGAGAATAAAATAGATCTGTGCGTCTACGTTCCATATTTTTAGCTATATGCATAACCATATGGATTTGCTTAAATGTCCACAGTAAATTGATCATAATTTTGAATTTATTTTTTGAATTTCTCGAAGAGACATCTATTACAAAATAAATCGCAAATATCAAATAGATACTCGATACTTATTAAATTCAGCTAATCGTACTATAAAGTCTAATTTCTTCCTTTTCTATAATACACGATTTAAAAATACGTACTTGTACTTCGAAGAACTGCAAGCATAAAACAATTACAAAAATTGTATTTCGAACGACAATTAAGAACTATACTACAACAAAGAGGATTTATCATCGTACAATCACGAAAGAATGAATTCTCTTATAGCGTCTACGTTCGCAGAAAACCAAATCAGATCATGATTAAAGCATCTTTCGGTATCATTAGAGACACTCGCGAGATACTCGGGCGTTCCGATTCTGGTTGGACGCCCATTTCAATGGGAAAACCTAATTCAATGATACAGGAACGAAAGAGAGCTCCATACGCAGTGTGGTGTAACATCGCAACGTAGCAACACGCTCGCGATTAGATTTACAAACAATAGAGCTTATAACCGTTGAAAAGCGAACGATAGAAACCGCTATGTGCAATAATAAATTCCACCTAATTGCGTGTAAGAAAATTCCATTAAAGGCGGAGCGGTCTGATTATCGCACCTTCTTCGTCTAATGGCGATTAAAGGTTTTCAAGTTCGGTGTACGTGTTTGCCCGTGAAAGGCGACCATCCAATATGGTCGCGGTAATTTTCATAAACTGGTTGCTCGGTGCTATTCGCTTTCTCCTGAACGGCTATACGCTATATAAGTACGCGAATAGATGTATAATGCACGCGGTATAAAATGATGCCTGTGGTTTACGACCGGCTGGCCTTGACTTTTACGAGAACCTTGGAAAGCTCAGGTGCGACCGGATTTTGAGGAAAATCGACACGCTTCAAGATCGTTTTCATCCTACCGCTAAACGATCCTCTGGGAATAGGGACAGCACGTTGCAAATTTATGTAATTCTTTGGAATCGAATGGAAACCTCGAACAACGATCTAACGCGTATTTAACACGTTTTGAGAAAAAATAGTCTAGACCGCCTGACGTACGTTTCGAACACCTAGCGCGATTCTTACGTTTCATATTTGTCTTCGTTTATATTATCATATTTGTAACGTGTGTGTGCTTGATCGATCGACAGGGATTCTAAAAGTACTTTGGCTTTACTTTGGTGTTAATTCGACTTTAACTAAGACGAGGTATAAGACCTTCGTTTGGTGTTTCCATGCGATCAATATGGTCGTGATTACTGTTAGCCTACAGGAGTTGTGGAAATATGATTCTTGCTGGAAACCAGACAAATGTACCAGATCTGTCGATTTCTCTTTCTTTTTTGACTTGCTGAAAATTTAATAATCTAACGAAAGTATAGAATGTTGCTATTATAACTTTCAAGTTACTTTCGTTTTCGATACTAAAATTAGCGAACCGGTCAAAGCGTCTGCTACGAAATCTCTTGTTTTTTCAATTATTAAGAATATGAAAATGTATTTTTGTATACTATGTGTATAACTATGTATAATATATTGAAATTCAAATTAAAGATTGGGAACTCTAGAGTTAAGAATGACATTGGTAGGATCTCTCACTTATGTTAATAAGTATTTATGCTAATTGTGTACCTTTTCCACGCGTGTACTTTTCAGAAGATTCGTTCGCGTGTCTCAAAGTGAAAAATCCCATTCCATTAAAAGTTAATAAAAGATGTTCGCATTAATCTAGAAATGATACTACATCGTGTAGAATGTAAACGCGGTAAAATGATCAAAACCATTCTATAATTGAAACCAAAATTGCAGCGTTGGAGCATAAAAGTCATCTGAACGAAAGCAAACGTAATAGGATAATCAACCAACATTTGATTTATAAAATTCATTTGCAAGAAATTCGCTTCTTCTATTATTATGACATTATAATATTATTTTATTGTAATTTGTGACTTGTAAAACACCGGTTCAATCGTAACAGAAACTGTCGCAGGAAGTACCACGGTATCATTCTAATTATTATTACGATTTCTGATGAATCAGCAACAATACCATAGAAACTTCGCTCCAAAGAGTTACCATAAACTTCTACGCGGAAGACAATAGACTCAGACAATACGACGCGTAATAAGTCTGAGTCACGACAGCCTGGAAATCCTTGATCTTCCATCCGTCATTTCGATAGTTACTCACGAATAAAGAGAAGCAAGGAAAAAAAAAAGAAGGCGAGAAAAGAAACGACTTTCGTGAAACCATCGAGGTCGTTTGCGAGGGTGTCGCTCCCATCGTGATTTTTTGAACACCAACAAAGAAGGAACGCATTCTCACATACCAGCTGGTTCTCGTTCCGTGGCGAAGGTCCCGAGCAATTTCGTGGCACCGTATACCCGTGTTCTCCACTTCCGGTTTAGCCAACGGTACCTTGTAGGGTTATCGAACGTGCGTCTGCCAGGACTACCGTCTGACATCTCTGTGAACACGTGCATTGTAACGTTACGTGTGTGTACAGAAATCGACGAGAATGTTGTGGATAGTCGGCGGTATACTTTGTCGAACAAACGTAAACATCGTAGGAAATATAGAGATAAATTTACATTACAAGTCCATTTTAACAGACTCTTTCGATTTTAACATCCTTTAAAATAGAGTACTTAGCATCTGTTAAGAAACAAGGAACGAGGTAATGCGTGCACCTGAACCATGTTGCGTCTGAACAGAGTCTTATTACGAAACGAATAGAGTAAGTTAAGTAACAAAACGAGTTTCGAAACCAAGTTCCAAAAATCAAGTTACACCATCTTAAAGTATTGGAATAATAGATACATCGGAGAAACCCAATGCACGCGTCACAAACACGAGGAGAATTTTTATAATTTGAAAAGAATTGTTTATTACAGTAGGATCTGAATGGAGGAAGAAATAGTAGGGAAAAATGCATCGAGGAAATTCTTGCAACTCCTTTTCGCAAGTACAATGTGCATCCAATAGATCTGAATAATGCAAGTTGACTGAAAGGAAATTGTAAGAGAAATGTTGCGTTGTAACGCAACTTTGGGTATCAATAGCTTCGTATAACATGGTCGAAAGGGGGAATAGTATGACAAATTTCAAAAAGCACAGGATTTACGAACGATTGATAAGTTGACGAGATTTTTTACTAAATCGAGAATACTCCTAACGTTTCGATCGATATTTTTATGATATTCGATAAGACAGAAAAAGTTCAAAGACAAGAGACGAAAATCAGATATAAAATGTCTCTCCTGCTTAAACATCTTTTTGTTTATTTTAAATCTACGAATAAGATTGTTTTATTATTTTAGAATTGTACTTTTACGAGATTAAAAAACAATGTGATCTATATATATATATATATATATCATGTTCTTCCTCCATAATCTTCACGTCTTAACGAGAATTACGCAATCGAAAGATATCGTCTGCGCGTTAAAATTGCTACATCAACGTCATTGGATTTGATGAATGGTTTCGAATATTCTCATGTCATTGAGTAATATAATTTTGGTCATTTCCGATTGCTTCCCCAATGGGTTTCTGTGTGATTCAACAGGTGTTGAAAACGACTGGTTTAATGGCCATACCGTGGAAGGATATAATTGTATAATACGATGTGGTTAGGTAGTTACGTAAATTAGGAAGAAAATTAGGTTTATTGAATTAATTGATCGAAGAGCTTCGAAGAGATTTTGGAAATATCATTGAGCCTCTGTGGAAAATTTGGAAATATATTACAAGTAATAAAATGTTTAATTCGTGCTAAAAAATTCACGCGTGTTTTCCATGTATTTTCGTACAATAATAAAAGTAGAAATGAAAAAAGGAATTAATAACGTTGAAATCGATCTTTGCGCTACATGAAAAGTTGTCATTCTTTTCAAACATTGCTATGTCGAGAAGAAAAATTATATTGTCAGTACTTGATCAATGAATCACTCGCATGTTCAAAAAAATCGGTGGACAGTAAAATTTATAGCTGGCATTGCGAATGATGAATTTCATGCAGTAATAACAATAAAAAACAGACAAAACATCCAATGTATGAACAGAAGTAAAAAGAAGAGAAAGAAACTAAGCTTTGATGGACTTTCTAGTCTCCAGCTGAGATCCATCGAATGCCGATCGTCACGATCATTCTGATTATTACCTAAGGTGTTTAACACTCTAAAACATCGATGTAACTTCACTTTTGCATACAATAGATACTTTGTGTAGGATGTCATATTTTTTTAACGCTTTAATAGCAACTATTAAGCGCCGTAAGAGTTTCTAAAATACAAACTGTTTTAATATGCAAATGTAGTCTTTGAACGCTCGATGACATAAGTCCAACGAAAGGACATAAAATACAAGTGAACGGTATAGAACCTGCGAGATGCAAAGACAAAGTTAATACACATACGTGAATAAAATATATACAAAATTTCTGTAACTGAATTCTGTAACAATAAATTTAATTACGTAAAGAAAAATTAATTAAAATTTATTTAAATTCCCTTGGCATCCTTTATGTTCTATGAAACTAATCTGTAACGCGCGTAGCTTTCTGGATAAAGTTAATTACGTGTAAATAATCTAATAAATCAAATAAACCAGATTAATTGCGTACAAATAAAATTAATTTCAATCCGTTTAAGCTTGAGAATTTTTCTACTCTGCTATGAAGATAGGTAACGCGTGATACGTTTTTAGATAAAATCAGTTAATAAGCTAATAACTCAAAATTAATTGCTAACTAAATAAATTGATTACTGGCGAATACCTTTATATTCTACCATATATAAGAAAAAACTGGTGACACATCGCTACTGGCTAGTTTTTAGATAAAACAGCCGATTGATAATATGTTAATGTGCCTACATATAAATCGAAACCATGCATACCTCGCATGTGTAGATAACGTTGCAAGGAATTGGGCGGAAGTGTAACGTCGGAATTAAGTAGGTCACCGAACTCGACCAGAGCGGGAAAGAAAAAAAAAAGAAAAAGAAAAGGATGCCATCGAATCTCGAACGAACGTTAACCGGAGAAAATGTATAACTTCGGAGGAGAAAGGTCCAAAAGCCGGGTTCATTGGCCTTCCTCTTCTTCCGAAGGTGAGCATGCGATGTCCATAAGACGCATTTTTAGTGTGCGTAACGCTCCACTCCATTTAATGCGATCACGTGAAATGAACAGAAAAAAATGATAAATATTTCACGAAGACATATCGAGGATGGAGAGTCGGATTTTGATTCACAGCCAGAAAGTGGTTCTATGTCGGTGCCCTCGGCTATAGTGATCGATGCATCGAGAAAGCTGACATGATCTTCAACGTTTTCACATAACTTGATAGTATTTTGATATTAAGCCTTGGTATGCTTGGTATATAAGCTTCAATATGTATAACTTTTATATTTCTGTAAAATCAAATTGAAATTATTGATTCATTATTGAATTATAATGTGTATAAACTTTCTTAGTGTATATCAAATTTTTATGCACTGATAAGGAATTTTAAACAAAAACGCGTAGAATATAGGTAATATGCAGAAATATTCAAAATAAAGTACTCGTTATAACATTTAGTGTGTGAAAAAGTTTCCATTTATGCTCTGTTGCTTTAATTGTATTCATAAGAATATGAATTGACTAATATGATTCTTCGCGTAGCTAACAATAATAATAATTTCTTGAATAGATCAGGTATCAATAGTAATAAATAAACTGTTGAATACCGTCTCTCTCAACTAAATTTCGTAATTCATTGGCAATAAATTAACGCCTTGATGTCACAAGCATAAGGTTACAATGTTGCAAAATATATAAAAAAAAAAAATTTTAGTAAAAAATTAAAGTATCCTAGTTTAAAAAATTAAATTCTTAAACAATCATCCAGGTCAAATAGAACCGGTTTCGGTTTAGATTGGTCTTTTGAAAACGTCCCAACATTTCCCAACATTTATCTATCTTTTGCTCATATTTTTTTCACTATGCGTATGCTCGATGTTACAAACGTTGAATAGATGATTCTTCGGTGAATAAACAACGCTCACATGATTTCATCTTCTCGCGTGGGCGAGGTAAAAGTTCTTCCGCTGTTTCGTGAGTGAAAAACGTTCGGTGTCGCTGTAGGGAGGCACAATGTGAAATTTGCATAAGATGGAAAATGCGATTAGGAATAGGTCGACTGAAACAAGTCTAGAACAAGTCCGGAACGAAGTTAGTGCGATAATAATATAGTATAAGATAATTAAACATAGAGATACGTACGAAGACTGCAAATTTTTATACATTTACGGATAATTGGAAGGTGTTTACATAAATGGGCATAATGTTACAATATTTAAGAAGTAAAACAATTCTCTATCTAAATTATTGCATTTTCTTCAATTATATTCATAAAAATACAAATTTCCATGAACGTATAACAGTTTAATAATAGTAGATAGCATACTAAATTCAACTGTGAAGTGTAATTTTTGTAATTTTCACTTAATGCATCCTTCACAAATTATTACACTATCCAAATTCAAAATTAAATCAAAATTTAATTAAAATTTATAAATTTAAAATTGACGTTAAATGCCTAAATTTAAAGTGATAGTAATAATGTACCGTTTTACGTTAACTCTTCATTCATTTAATTATTACTACATAACTGAAGGTAATTAAAATTTGGAATCATCAGTAGGATACCAAAAATAGACTGTAAAAGGTGCAACCACCTTACTTGTTTCGAGTGTAATGCAATAGTAATATATAGAATGATAATAATTAGAATGATCCAGAGTGTGCAGTATAATATTCTTCTAAAATCGCAAATGAAAAGTTGTCGTCCTTACTTGTAACGCGAAACTGCTTGCAAAACTGTCGCCCGGTATTTCTGTACCAGCAAAACTGGACTCTGGTTTGAATTACACCCGACATCGTGTTGTACGATTTCCGAGATCGAAATGCACGATGGACACCGACCTGATAAACTAGACTTCCTACATTTATTTCCAATGATACCATTATGAAACCTCAGATAGGTTTCATTTGTGAATGTCGTTACATCTTTTTCACACTTTCATCCCTTTAAACATCACAACTGAGTTACAGATTTGCCACATCGATTAACTCCACAAAAGGAAAAGTAGAGAAAATTGATGAAATTATACGAGATAAGTAACAATCAAATCTACGTGCAAGCGTTTTGACGCTAAGATTTAAAAAATTCCAAAAAGTAGAGATAACAAATTTGGCCTTTGAACAGTTAAATCAATAAATAAATCGCATGGTGACTTTCAGAATATATTGATTTCAAGATTTGAGTGTAACGCGCATCAATATTTATAAATTACACGAAATTATTTAGTAATCAGATATTTTATTCATAAGTCCTCAAGAATTCGAAGATTTTCGAAAGTTCTTCAAATCCATGATTCTTGTGTCCGATTGAGTGACTTACGATTTAAATGGCTAGCTTATTTCGGTCAAGATTATTTCTCTGATAACATCATTCTTGTTATTACTTAATATTAATATTTAATCGAACGATGTTTTATTTAAATAAATTTAAATATTAATAGCTAATTCAAATATACTTACGAAAAAACGTCTCTAATAATAAATATTGATCTGATTGAAAAAGTTACTTGAGAAAGACTCTCAACGATCGCTAAAAATTTGATAACAATCAAACAGCGAAACTTGCATAAAACGCAGAAAGATGCAGAGACAGCTCCTCGTGTTTTAGCATGGTACTAACATGAAATTTTGCGATCACTTCCGCATTCTTTGATCGTGTACCAAGGTGTAGGATTACAGCGAACGAAAAATTTGAATTTTATGATAATTAATCGAAAACAATGAGAGCTTAGGTACGATCGATCATACATCGCTATAACTGTATCGCAACAAAGCGTAAAGATTAATAATACATATGCCGTAAATCTTACATGCATATTCGTATATTATGCGTGCAAGCGATTTAAATATCAATGTATATGTATGTTAAAATATTAGAATAGTTACCTTCAAATAAAATTGCGAATAAATCAATTTCTTCTTATGTTGTCACACCATTGACAGAAATGTTATGATAGCCTCTATACTATATGTACATAGACTGCAGAATCAACCTATAATTAGAAAAATTACAAGTATTTACATTATGTGTAAAATGTATATTATAGGTTATGGTTATAATAATATATCACAAATTAAAAATTATAATAACATAATAACATTAATAATAAATATTAATATATTATATAAACTTTAACTTTCTCTAAAAAAAGGATTGATAAGACAAAATGGTAAATTGTGTAAATTATGTTGGAAATTTCAGTGCTAGCTTTTCAATGTTAGCTTCGCTTGAGTTGATTATTATAACGACACTTACACAACTTTGTTCCTTTTATATCCATAAAATAAATAAAAATTTCATAATAATTCAACTATTTGATTAAAACAACATCCTTAATATGTATATAACTTTCTTTTTAGTCCTTTTTTAGATCAAATTTCGTGTGAGAATACTACATATTGCTGCATTTCTTTCATATAAAATTTACGATCATGATTCTCGCATTTCCATAAATTATTGCCATGCACGCAAACTCACAGAGGGAAAAACTAACGATTTCGTTACGGTTGTCGATTCCACGGAAGCTCTTCGAAATTCGATTCGACATGATTCGATTTCACCTTCTAACACGAGTTCGAAAGTAATTCTAGCGTGGGACATTGTGTAGGCTGGATCGCGTGTTGGGTGACAGAAAAAGCTGCTTTTGATGAAACGCAACACCGAATACTATCTATGAACTATTTATTCAAGTTCGACAGCAAGTTTGTTAATACATAATTTATAGGTTACACGCATAATATAAGATTATTTCCGATATCTTGCAATTATTTGATGATAAATTATATTATGTATTTACATTTTCTTTTATTGACCCAGTTATTAAATCGTGCGTTCGTTTCATGGATGATTACTATAATTTATAGAAATCACGATTATCAAGTTATTTGCTTTTATGAATGAGTGAACGTACCTGACCCTTTTCCTTATATCTTTCTCGTGTTGTTGTAAGAAAATTGAACAGAGAATAGCTAGTAAACAATATTAAATTACCAATTTAAGAATTTAAGAGGATCGTAAAATATTAATATTCTTTAACATTTCAATTTAAAAAACTGATATTCATATTACCTAATTCTTCGAATATAAATAGAACAATATCTTTTTATTCATAGAGATGATTCTTCCATCTAGAAGTTGAGTAGTAACTTAACATAACATATGTAACTAATAAAACATAAATATTCCAGTGACTTTATATCCTGAATAGCAAGAATACTGAATTGAATTAACCAGCTGAATATGACTGCGTTCCGAGTAATGATGCGATTGAACTCAATAAATATAAATAAAATAAAAAGGATATCGAAAATTAAAAACATTGAAATTATATCAATCAATGATCTTGTACAAAAATTTCGTATTAAGAAAAAATATCTTTTGTAAAGAAATAGTATTTCTATTCTATGAGAAAATAATATTCAATTTGACTGTTTAAGCCAGTGATCAATTGTTTATACTAATTTCTGAAATACTAATAAATATAATATAAAGGAGAAAACATACACCCTTGATCAACTTATGATGGATGGTTTCTCATATTTTATTATCTTATCTTTTATTACATATGTAATTAATTAGAGTATATCATTTAAGGACTGTATACAATAATTACGTTTGTAATGATAATATACATTTAAATATTATATTCAAAATATGTCCACCATAGTAAAAATAAGATATTTCCAATATATATAATTTCCAGTTAAAATCATTTCGCTATTTTTTCTAAGTATACTTTAGAATATGTTTAAATAAATTCATATCTCATATATAATATTAATAAAAACATTTGTATGGTGCAACAGTAGAATGTTATTGGTATTAATTTAACCAAATATTTTATTACTGAATATTGACGAGTCTAGTGATGTCACATTGCTTTATTAAAATGGATTTATTTGTGTAATCTATGCTAGAAGTAATTCCATTTTTAACTTTTTCTTTTAAACAATGACGACAATCAAGTAATTAATCGTCCTCAAAGTACACTTAAATAATACTTTACTTAATTGAAGAATCGTATTATATATCTTTCTCTCTATCATATAATTCCATTTGTATAATAAAATGTTAACTAAAATTTATATCAATATGAAACAAATGTTGCAAATCATAAATCATCATTGTATGTAAATAAAGTAGAAACTTACATCACAATGTCTACGAATTAAAAAGCCACTTGGAATGTTTTATTTTAATATAAAACAGCGATCAATGTTCTAATGTTACTACCACAACACTTTTTACACATTCTGTGATTTTTGCTGATGGATGGAAAACTGAATAACATTAGATATTGGTAGCAAATTAGCACAAAGTGCTACTCTACAAACATGTCAACTACAGTCAAGTAGATATTCACGGAGGTTGTGAGTTGTATCTGTTATTGTCATCTGGCAATACTAAATTAGATACTGGTTCATCTTCAAATATGCCTTCATCTACCTCATCATCAGAAATGGTAAGTTCATCGGGATATTTATAACTATTGCTTAGTTGACTGGATGGTACCACTTGCTCCTATAAATGAACATAGTTGGAGTTAATATAGCACTAACATATAATACATATAATATAAATATATATGCAAGAAAGCAATTCAAAACACGTTACTAATTGAAAAAAATATTTGCACGATATTTATTAATTTACCTCAGATTCTGTATTCATATCTTGATACAAAGTATCAATTTCATAGTCAAATAAATCTTCTTCTGGTTCTTCCAATGGATGAAATGATAATTGAGCTGAGCCTTCGTTCAAATTCATTGTTACTTCTGGCTCACCTATAAATTTACATAAATATATGTTTTTCATTATTTACTAGGTATATACAAGTTATTTTCTTTTTTGTCTTTGCTTACGGAGTGGATCATCTATGCGATTATCCAAATTAAAATATTCCGTTAACCTGTTGTTATTATTATTATTACTATTATTATTATTATTATTATTATTATTATTGTATCTACAGTGGATCAGTTGGTGACTATTCTGATTCTGTAATTTGTCCATATCATCTGTCTACATCAGTTGATAGTACACTCAGGTTGGATCGTCTACGTAATATCTATATACACTAAAAAGTGAATATGGTTAATGTGCATCTACAAAAGTCCTACCATGGCATTGAATGTCGAGTGAGAAATCATGATCATGTAAGAATCATTTAAACACGAATTAGGAAATTTACTTTGAACTGTTATATCTAGCTGTTGTGAGACAGCAACAAATATTTCGTGATGACGAGGATCTTGTAGATCCTTTTTCTCCTTCAAAATTCATCATTTTGAGCGGATGACTCCGATTAGATTGACGATATCAGAACTCTTCGCCCTTTGTTCTGTTATTGTTAAAACTCATTAATCTATCACACAGTTTGTTTCTAAATAGAATTGTGAAATCTAAAAATGTGCTACGTCATGACGATTATCGACACAATGTATACTCCTGAACGTGCTCACCTTCAATAAAGCCCGACGTAATCCTTCTTTCGAAATACGTGGAACGATATACAAACTTTTATTCAAAAATGATTAGTTACTATCATTACAAACGTGAATCATAACGCAACAGTGTTGTGTGTAAGATCACACACTAAACAACCGCTCGTACGTCGCGAGATGACAAGTTATACGCATGCTCAGTTCGGTTTCGCGAACCGACGCCATTGAATGATGTCATATTCAGTAACGTAGGTATAAAATTGGCGCTTCGATAAAAATTTGTTTTTCGAATCTTACGTTAATATATTTAATCGTATTTTATTAAATAAGTTCATTAGAAGAAATCTAGTTAATTAGGAAAGCTAGTCGATTATATTCAAAGGAATGATAATAATAATAATATTGTTACTTTAATGATTTATTAAGGACGTAAATTTAAGCATGGTCCAAGTTTTTAATTCGTCGAATTGTATCTTTTAGACTTTGTCTTCTATATAATATCTTTGTTAAAAGAATTTTAGGATAAACTATCATATAAAAATCCTGCGCAAGGAATAACGTGTACTTTGTGAAAGTTGATTGTTTATATCTAATACAATATAAAAGTATTAAACTATCTATTAATATTATTGATTCAGGCGCAATATTACAATGAAACGCTACATCCTACTAATCTACGTTAAAAGCTTCTTATCAAAAATATCTCTTTTTTGCGTATACTTCTTTTAAGATGTCTTAAAACCATGTATTTGTTGATGATTAATAAGCTATCTTGAAAAAAATAAAATAAAATAAAATGACACGTTCGCAGGGTATCGAGTCTAAACCAATAATCTTTTCGCTTTATTAATTGTCATGAAAAAAAGAAATATATACGTGTGTGTATGTAATACAGAAAATACAGATTAATAAAATATCCATACCTTAAAAACAATTTAGGATAGATGTAAAAATGATGTAATGATGTTTTGGAAGAAACGATGCTGTAAGTACAGAAAAAAGTAATAACATACACGCCGAAATCGGAAATTGGATTTTACGGAAGGATCTTCACACTTTATTTTCGCTTCTTCTAAGCACACAACCGATTAAAAGTAACTAAACGAAAATGTCAATGTTGATTACGACGCTGGTTAATGAATAACGCTTCTCTTAAGCCACATCTACATAATATACAGCGATCGCCGTAAAAGGTTACAAACTTATCTCCGATTATTTAAAAAAAAATTATTAGTTTCTTCTTCTGTTTTGTTTCTGTGTAGTTTTCTTATCTCTTTTCGACGCGAATAAAAGAAACGATCACAGATTTCCTCATATCTTCAATTCTCTCCCTGTACGCGATTGTCATATCACTAGAAGAAGAAACTGTAATGATTTTCTTCATTGAAAACGTGTTAGTTAAAAAAAGAATATCATTCCGAATCAATAGATCTTCCTCTCTCTAACTGTAGGTGTACCTCTGTTGATATAGATATCTACTCTCTACGGTATCTTCTGAGCCACGAGCTTCTCTTTCTTTTTTATCATTTTATTTTCTTCGATCGTACTATGAACAGCCTAAATAAAAACACGCTCGTGACTTTGCTGCTTTATAGCGGTATAATACTACAAACTTAACGGCGTTTTTAATCTCTGCGACATTCGTCCCATATATCGTCTTCTACAAAAGTAATGTACCAGGTCCAGTTCACTTTCGCAAGATCTACAAAAATGTGAAATTCGAGGAGGGTGACGTTCGCGTGTTAGGGATCGCCTGAAAAATGTTCTTTCGGTTTACGAGAACTCGTCAAACATGTTTCGAGATGCTTTTCTTCTTTTTTGGGACATTCTCTTTGACCGGGTATGATGGGACATTCGATCCGATTCGCTGCAACTGAAATTAACAGGCGCAATCACAAGCGCAACGACGTACACGCTTCTCACGGCGGTGTGTGAATGCCTCTGGGATTGAACGCACCGAACGTGGTTGCACGTCTGTGAACAAATTGGAACAGTGTATATTAGAAAATTTTATAGTTTCTATATTTAAAATTTTATAGCATCTACATATAATATAAAAACGGGATTAAGTTCTTTGATAAATACTAATGGAGATTAAATAAAAGTCCATGAATTACGAATACTCTTAAATGTAGCAAAAGTTAAGAATAAACAATCTGTAGAAATTAAGTTATCTACTCACAGTGTGGGCGGCTTTCCTCTTCTTGCTCTTGTTGCTGTTGCACTTGCTGTTGCTGTTGCTGTTGTTGTTGCATCATCATGTGAGTCGTTTGTTGTTGTTCCTGCTGTCTTTGTTCTGATTCTTGTTCGGAGCTTTGATTATCGGAAACTTCAGCACGGGCCTCAACAGGTATTTCCAAGGATTCTACAGGTCTCAATGGCAGAGCAAATCTTGAAACTGGGAATGCATTACCTTCCACAACCTAAAAATTAACATATTATTGATGTGCTAATTGCATATGATAAAATGGAAAATTCAATTAATCGTAATACTTGGCGATATCAATAATAACGCCAATGGATATAGAAAAAGAGACGAAGTAAAAATAACTATGGTAGCAAAAATATGGCAGCGGTGGGATTCGAACCCACGCCTCCGAAGAGACTGGTGCCTTAAACCAGCGCCTTAGACCGCTCGGCCACGCTACCAGATATCAATTTAGTAAAAAATTGCTGATCCAGCGGTTCTCATTTATTCTTACATAACATTTGTTATTATAAACAAGTAAACAAAGATGATGATATTTTATAATGTACGAGTTGGTTAAAATCCGAAATATGACACTCTACGAAAATGTACGATATTTGTGTAACATTAATAAAATGTTACTGTAAGATTAATTAAATGATTATATTTAAAACAATACGTATACAGAATAATTGTCTTCATATGAGAACTTTTAGTGTAATTTCAGATAAAATTTTTCTTTGAAACGTTAAAATTGATATCTAAAATCAAAATAAAATTAAAATTTGGAATTATATCTGAAATTGATTAGTTTGTTTTTTACCTGATGAATTATGTTACGAATTTCCGCTGGTACAGGGAAGTTCCTTTCTTCCTCGCTATCATCTTCCGGTCCAGGGAAAGGTTTAGCTTCCTGTTGCTCGTTGGAACCATCCGGTCGCTGGCGACCCTCGATATTTCCATGCTCCAATAGATTTCGAACTTCTAACGGAAGTGGAAGTCCTAGAGGAATGGGCTGAGCTCCTTCCGGGAACGGTTTGAATTCTTGAACGTTCTGAAAAATGTAAATAACATTATTTCAATAAATAAAAAATTACATTCGATATTATCGTCTAATAATAGTAGAAATAATAGGGCAATCTCGCATGTACAATTATACAGATGTTAAATCCAATTTCGAAAATTATTATTATTACATATGTAATATGTGTATGTTTAATTGAAATTATGAACATTAAAATTACTTATTGAAATTAAAATGAATCGAGATTGATCGTTAAAAAATCATATTTTTCTATTAATTTTCATTTCCAAGACCAATTAATTTTTAATGCCAATTATATTTTCAGTTAATGTAATATAAACATCTCAAATAAATAAATTACCTCGCGGCGAGCACCTTCAGGTATTTGTACGGGTATAGGTCTCGCTTCACCAGTGATATGTTGAATGATA
The DNA here is from genome assembly GCA_014737525.1 of Bombus difficillimus. Taxonomy (NCBI): domain Eukaryota; kingdom Metazoa; phylum Arthropoda; class Insecta; order Hymenoptera; family Apidae; genus Bombus; species Bombus difficillimus. The sequence goes on along the minus strand of JACXIT010000003.1, from coordinate 45,761 downwards.
TTCTTAATTTCTAGAGGTACTTGTTGAATGATCCTACGAATTTCGAATGGAATTCCTTGGAAAGGTGAACGTTGTCTTTCAGTAATCTGAGGCTGCGGTTGTGGCTGTGGTTGAGGCTGAGCTTGAGGCTGAGGTTGCATCTGGGGCTGTACTTGAGGTTGCACTTGCGGTGGCATCTGAGATGGATGTTGTTCGCCCTGCGGGATCAATACGTGGGGAATAATCCTTTGTTCGTGAACCTGAGCTTCTGGCTGTGGTGCTGGCGGAGGCATCATGGCTGGTCCCTGTTCTTGACCATACGTTCCCGTTTGCTCAACTTGTTGATACATCACGGGTACTTGTTGCGGTTCTTGGGGCATTGGTGGTCGCATACCTCTCATAGGATTCGCCGAGAAATGACGCAATTCGATGGGAATTCGGCGCACTTCAACCTGAATGAGATTATTAAATTTTAATTATCGTAGTGGTAAATGATTTTTTTATATATTCAGAATAGCCCGAGTATAATAGTAGTGTAGCATTATTTACCTTTCTATGGCGGAAGTGAAGCGTAAGAAATTCATCGTTTGATCAATTAGTATGTAATTATTTAGAATAAAAACAATTATCTGATTTAGTTTAACAAACGTTAAATTTTAGGTAAATATTACAAGCTTAGTTCTAAATAATAATATGACAAAATCTTTAATTTGGAAGATGGATCTATTCTCGGTTTCTATTTAATTCTAAGACGAAAACTATTTTATTAAAAAGAGAGCAATATTCATTTTTCTGTTATTGCATATTAATATAAGATATACTAACTTGTGGTCCCATTGCAGGATTTTGCGGTCCCATCATGGGCGTCTGTGGTCCCATACGCGGAGGCCTCATTTCCATGGTTACCTGGGGGATATTTCGCAATTCAGGGGGCACAATACCAGGTGGGATGTGATTAAGTCCGCGTGGATCGCTAAGTGGTAACTGCTGCATGTCAGGAACTTGATATTGAGTGTGCACTTGATACTGATGATAACCTGGGTTTGGTTCCTGAGATTGAAGTGGTACTTGGACGGTTCCCAATGGGATGATGATTGGCGTAAGCATCTCTTGATCTTGTTGCCTGAAAATTAAGCACATTTTGAAAATTAAATATAACATTCATGTGTAAAAATTCAATTAAATTTCAGATTTGCAATTATTTTAAATCTTTAAAAATTGTTAGTATTTTTATATCAGGACTGTTTTAAAAGTCCTTTATTTTCAATTTTAATTGATCTTCCTTGCTTTCTTCTGTAAACTAAGATGCTTTACCAGTAGTATTTCTATTTAATTTCCATATGGTTGATAAATTTGATAATGTACTATCTATAATTTAATCCAATAAATTACACTAAAGCTTCTTTCATGGAGGAGACATAACACTTCAAATCATACATACTCTTGATGAGGATTGCCAGATTCGCACAAAATGGCGACACGTTCTCCACTCAGTCTTTGGTAGCGAGAATCAGTACTGTTGTCGACATTATTGTTGTTAGCACCGTCCATCACTTGATCAGCTCTTCGTCTCTCAACCACGCAAGAAACTCTGCTACGTGCCTCCTGGATCAAAGTCTAACGAACAAAACAAAGAGACAAATATAAAAATTATTAATTTTGTGCATCGATCCATTTATGCTTTCGATAATCTTTCAATTTTTCAATTTTTAGAAATTGTAATAAAATTAGTGAACTTACGCCCGCAATTTCGTCAAAATCGAATTGAAGAGGCAGCTTGATGTGCACGGGAGGAAACTCGTCATCATCATAGTCATCGTCATCGTCGTCATGGTCACCGCTTTCGTTGTCTGACTTTGAATTATTCTCATCCTCCTTGTGGACTTTGACGTCCTTGGTGTCTGGCTCTACCTCCTTCTTCGATGGTGTTTGCTCAGCGAGAGACTGCTGAACCTCCTTTATGTCACTGGTATCCTGCACAACGAGAAAATATTCCTTAACACCTCTCGTTCCATAATCTTTCTAAAAGTCTATAAAATCGTTAATAATAAATATTAATACGAAGACGTAACGTAGAACCGATGGTTAATCCCATGTAAAAATAAAAGATATAACGATTTGAAATTTTATTAACAATACTTGTAAAGTATGAAACACATTTCGAAATATACGTACGAGTTACAAGATATTTAGTGCAAGTATATACATATTTCGCAAAAATTACAGAAGTATTTAAAAAGTTTAATATTCCGTTAATAAACCTCGATATTCAATGTAATCATCTTTAATGTTTTATATCTTAAAGATTAATCAATTAAAGACTATTTACACCAAACATCTTGTGACTTTTATACCTACATACATCTTTAAAATGGTTTCCAATATAATCCAATATAATCGTCACAGTAATATCTCGCTGCTTCATTAATAAAATTTACAAAAATGTTTTGACAAGTGTTCAAATACTTTCGAGAGCTACCGTATAGCCTGCACTTCCTCGTTTCTCCTCGTGACAAATCGCGTACTAAAATTGAAACCATCGTTAAACTCTTCCAGTCTGAGAACAACCTAGATCTGGTTCACAGAGTATTAACGTTCTCCATGAAAATAACCCGATCGAGTCACGAATATCGTGCTCTTCGCGAAACATCAGAATCCCGTTTCAAATGACGTACCAAGTACCAGTCTGGTCAGCTTAGATAAGATAAAAAGAACCGTAAGGGTCATCGTGTCGAGCGCAAAGCGTTTCTTCCGCTTAGAAAAACTGTTTGCGTTGAAGGATCGTGCCAGCTAATCGAGCGTCTCATCCTCGTTTGATTTCCATCGTTCTGATCGAGGTTGTACCGCGATAACACGAAGAGAGTTCACTTTCACTCGCGACCCGATGTCGCGACCAGGAAGAAAACGAGTTGCATCAACGGATGATTACTATGGCGATATTTATTCAACTTTCGAAGCCTTCAGGAACGATTTGTCTTCGTTTCGCGGTCTCCAACTCGCAGATACTCTTTCAATTTCTCTTATCAGGAAGAGAAGGTTACACGAAACGACGTGACCCAATTATTTCACCTGCTGCCTATGTAATTATTGTCCGGATTTTAATTATATTTAATCGCTGATAGTAATAACGATGGTCGTATAGAAGCAATAAACTATCGCGACACGCTCTAATTAGCGTTGGCTGCAAATGAAACTGACCGAGGTTTCGTGGACTCTAATAAAGTATCCCGTTAACAATGCGACGTATTGTAGCAACGATTCGTCCTGTTACGATCTTCGGATCTTTACGATTCAGTTCTGATTTTGTTTCAATAAATATAATATAATATAAATATAATATAACCATTACAACGTTTTGAACGTTTCGGGGAAATGTTTGAAACTTTCGAGGATTTTTAACGATGATACGATCGAATATATCTTAGAGAATGTAGGAAAGTTATGAAAAATGTTAATATAAAACTGAAACAAGAAATCACCTATACTATATAATGACGATTCTTGCGTGTTTATTTCAAACTTTTTCAACGAAAGAAAATTGCGATTGGGTTGAAGATATCTCGAACTATGTAGCAGAGTTGAGAAACGTAAAATTGAAACGAACAATCACCATCGGTATAAGAACAATGATTCTCTCGTACTTTCTTCGAACCCATGGTACGAGACATTTTCTGACAACATGGAAAACACGATTGGATTGAAAATAGTTCAAAACACGTGACAGAGTTAAACTACCTCCATATACTTTTTATGACATAATGACTAGCAAATTCCCGAATCAAGGGATGCAAAAGAAGAGAAAAGAAACGGTTAAGTTACTAAAATCAGACCTAAAATACTCAAAGATCGTTTCGTGTTAAGTTAGTTGTAATCAAATTAGTGTTCAAGCGATGACCGCTAGAAAATTAGATTATCGTCGAGTTATAGACCAGGAAACGACGTGAAATACGTATTTGGTTAACGGTGATAGGAAGGAAGTTGCTGCTGAGTACTTTCGAGAGCCTAATTTGTGATCGGTCAGCAGGAAACCATTATCGTGCAAGAAACGTTAAGTTGCATCAGGTTCTGACGAGCTTGGACGGTTCCACAGTTTCTGTTTGTTGGTTGGCAAAAGCGGGGCCCTCTCGCTTTACTCGTCCAAGTGACAACTTTCTAGAATATCGGTGAACGTAATGAAAGGTAGCCGGAATGGCTCAGCTACCGACCAGCTTCTGGTTTTCGCAATTCTAGACTCGCAGAAATAAACTTCGATCTTCCCACTACCCATTCACAGTCGAGAGCTATAGGTATATATATGTATCGCTACGTTTGATCATACATTCAAGTATACGAGAAAGTTCTAACCATTCCAGAACGAAATACGATGTTTTTGCCTTCGGATACCAAGAATGAGAAACTGAATTGATACTTTATTGCATTCAGGTCGATATCTCGTGTTTAGTATTACTCGTTTAGTATTGAAACTATATGTAGGAGTGATAGCTGGTTTTTATTAGGTACATGCATATAGAGATATAAGCGAGCCAAAAATAATTTGAATTTTATAAAAACGCGATTATATTAAATCTGTTTATTTTTTAATAACCGCGTTAATTATGTAATGTATATGGATAAAATATCATATAGATAAAAAATATATTTACTTTTTTTATTGATAACTTCCACCATTCGATTAAAGTTTAATATGTTTCTCCAAATAAATTAATAACTTAGCAAAAATTTGGTACGTTTTTTATTTTGTTTCAATGTAAAGCGAAAAGTATTCTCCTATTTCCAACGAAGAATAATATTTTAATTATGTAGAAAATATTGTATTTTTCACACGTTATCATTTCAGAGGGACGTGAGAAATAATAATTACACAATATGTAAATATCGTTTATTTTTTACCTAAGGAATCCTAAAACAGCTCGATGTAGCTGCAACAATACACGCTCTATTTATTGCACATTCATAGAATATGTATATAGCGCGTAACACTATTTATTCAAGGATTATTAACGTTACGTTCATTCCAAACTAAAACACTATCGTTGCATCGTACAAAGGAAACACTGATTCCAACATTGATATGAAACAATAACGAGGTCTGTTCTAAAATGCATAGCACAACGTTTTTAATTGATAATTAATTTCAATAGTAGGAACAAAATATTAAAAGCGTTATCTTCGCAGAGAATAAAATTCGAATTAAATGCAAGAAAGAGGAAAGAGCAATTCGTAATTTCGATCGTATCATAATAAAAAAGAAAACATTGATTCCAACATCGCTATGAAACTATGTATCACGATGTTTACCTTAAAGTGAACACCGTTTCATGATGTTTCAATTGCTAATTAATTAACAATTTCAATAAAATTAGAATTTCCAGTAGAAACCGAAATTTACAAACTGTTACGTTTTGTAAATTGAAAGAATGAAATTGATTGCGATTGCGAGTAGATGTAGACGGTACCGTAACAGACCGACCACTTTCCACTTGGGAAATTGCTCAGGATGTAGAAACGATTTTGCGGTGCACGAGCGACAACCTGTATAATCGTCAAGCTAGAACGAGAGGAAATAAGTGAAATTTCTTAACCCTTCGAGCACACAGGTGGTTGGAGTGTTTTAACATCGTCGTTTACTGGCTCATAAAATTTTTCTCCTTATTTTATCAAATGGTATTCGTCACTCGCGTTAGAAAACAACAGTAGAATACTTATGGAAATCAACCGTGAAGTTCCTGTTTCGTATAAAATCACTGCCTAAGAACGGACAATACATTGTACGTGATGGTTATGCGATAACCATCGGTTTTGCAACGTCAATCAATAATACGACACTGATTTCTAATTCCGCAACGCGATTCTTGCGTATACGAACGTAAAACGATATTCGACCATCGAATTTTAATTGTATTATTATATATTATACGTATTAACATCTAAAGAGCACGGTTCTTTCGCTTGGATTCGACACAATTTAGTTAATGAATTTTAGTTTCTCCGTAGCTATAAAATAGAAATTCGTCTAAAATATTTTCTTCCCAAATATAATAGTTCCGTTAATAATTAATCTTACTTTATTCAAAATCGCCACATGTATTTGTCTAAATTAACTTAACCTACCCAGTTGGATACTCCTTATAAATTATATTTTCTATTTGACTTTTTCATAAAGTCCGAAAGAATTCACCGAGAAGAAAATAAAAATGTTTAATACCTTAAATATTCTCTGAAATGCAAAAGAAAATCCGAGTTCCTTAACCGCTTTGCATTGCAAGCTATTTCACAAACGCTTCGTCAACGCGTTTCGTGCAACATATTTAAATTTTACTTTCGAGTTGGTCGAAGAAGTGGGCCGACTTGGAACTGTTGGTAGGATTTCACGAGGAAAAGGAAATCGATGGACTTGGCGTCGCATGCAATATACAAAAGAAGAAGAGTAGAAAGGAGTAGGACAAAGAAATCGGTATCGCGACTAACAGAATGCGCGAAAGAGAGAGAAGCTGACGACCACGCGATCCTACAGGCTTTCTTTAGAAATCCTGCAAGCCCCTTTTGCGAGCTGCCTATCAATTAGCGAGCTATTATGGCGGGTAATCATCGTAGTTAAGCGACCTGCACACTGTCAGTCTTACATTATACGATACTATGCGTTCTCAATGATGTAGATTTGCACTCGCGTGCCTTCATCGCTTGGGAGATGGAAATCGACGGCACACTTTTGCATCAACCGCATAGTATTTCTAGCAAGTCGAATCAGCTGCTTTTTTATTTTAGCACTCTTAGCGCGGTCATGTGCAAAACAAGGTATTTTCCATGCTGATACGACAGCAACGTTTTTTTAATCACGGAAATCTTCCAGCATGTATAATACTTATCCCGCTAGAGTATAGAGAATCATACGGTGTAACGCAGGAGTATGTTGACTGTTGTTAACTACCAAATATGGTAGGATAAATTACTTTTCCCGGAATCACGATTTGTTGCACTTTAAGTTGGAAGAGTGAAATTTAATGATTGATAATTACCTTTGGTATCGAGAACGCGAAGCTAATCATGATCTTATGTTAGGGATGTATGTACGCTTTGATTTGAGGTAGCAGTTTCTGTGGATATAAGTGGTTTATCGAATAAAAATATGAAATAATTAGAATACTTTAAATGAAATTTAAATGTTTATTTGAAATGTTTACGTTTTAAATGGGCAAACAGATACTTTGAAACATATATATAGATTTAAACTTTTGAATACGAATTAAATATATTTTATTTTGATCTACCTGTTTCTTGTATGTAATTAACTTCAGATGATCCGTGTGGTAAAAAGAAAGAACCGTTTCATTCGACCGTAATTAAATTTATTGCTCAAGTGGAATGATTAAATACGTAGCGTTTCTTAATAATTTTTTAAATGTTGTATAAAATTATCATATATTCTAATAGTGGGGGAAGATTTAAAATAATAATGCAGCAGTTACGAGAGTTTGATTAAAATTTCTCAAATGATATATAGAAACTTTTTCACAGAACCTTACATCATCCTGTTTCTCTCGTAGCACAAATGCTACAATGTATTCGTATCTTGCGTAAAAAACAAATAATTAATGTACATATGTAATTGTAAAGAAACATTAAAATCGAAAGAATATTTCTATTTTTCATTCCTTTTCATACTTTCTTCTTAAAAAAATTTAGTAAATGAACGATCAATAAATATTAATTAATACTTGAAGATGTTCTTTGCAAATATTTCTGAATTATTCTTTATCTTACGCTATAAATATTATCCTACATTCTGCTTAGAATAAACGGCGAGCCGAGTGATTTAAAATCTAGCTACGTCGAGGAAAAGTGAAATTTAGAAGATTCCCGTGAGAGCGAGGGAATTTTCTAATCTACGCTAACATCATCGTCGCTGTACAACACACAGCAACGCGAGCATACGTATGTATATGCGTAGACAGATAGAGCACAATGTTGGACGAGTGAAAATTATTCTTGATAATTGATAAGGAACAGTTTCTATCATCAAGGTGATGCAGCATGTGAACACAACGCCTCAGACACGAACAGGTAACAATACAGTTAGTTTGCAGAGAGAAAATCTTTTTAGAGAACGTTCACCTTGCTGCCGGTGCGTGCAACGGGCAACCCACTTTCCGTTGTGCTACGTACCTTTCCATCGAGAGTCGCAAAAATACGCCACAGCATCCTCTCAGGATGCTTTCATATCGACGTACTTTAAACCGAATTGTTCTCTGTGAAATACTCGGCGATCTATCTTGCTAGGCATAAATAACGTACGACAGTAATTTGATATTTACAAAAGAAATTCAGAAGAAGACTAATTAAGAAAATAGTTGTGAAAATAATAGAAAGATAATTATATAAAATGATCGTGAACAAGCAATTACGATAGCTACTGAGAAACTTATTATAGAAAAATATTGTGTGTCGATGCTATGCATCTGCTGTTAATCGTTTTAGAATATACACATTATTCTTTTCGTATATGATTAGTATGTTTCGATTACGAATGTTTATATATTTAAAAAATTTGATACGTACAAAGTATACATAATGTAACATGGGATGAATATATAGGCTGTCTCATTTTAATTAATCCACGCAAGTATCCTCTAAACTATGCATGATTCGAAAAAGTGATACAAATAGAAATTGTTCCGTTTCAGCGTGGCCTTACGATGACCGTCGGCCATTTATCTAGATGAAGGCGCTTTAGAGATCTCAAGGTGACCTCTGTTTCTTTAAATAGAAGTGTACATTTTTTTTTATACGCCGTTCGATGCAGATTTTAATTCCCTGCAAGAGGATATTAAGATAATAGTACTAATTTCGTCAAATTGAGCGTATAAAAATCAAGGAATACATAAACATAAAAATACTGCGTTATCTTCCCTTGTTTTTCATGCGATAGGTTCCACAAGATTAAAGTTAAAATATCTTTTAAATTAATCACTTTTCGAACCAGATACGTTAATACTTTTTGTAGAGAATTAAGAAATAGATTTTAATTTAAAAAATAAAATAAAAGGAAAGTAGGTTTTATTTGAAACGATTCTTCGAACAACGTATAGTTTCAGTGATATTTTGGTTAAAACGAGACACCCTGTATAGTATTTGAATGAAATAGTCGTAGTATCTAAAGGATGATACTAATCTATATTTGGATTCCATTTCTCTGATTATGCTCCTTATTATGCTTATTCTCTGATTATGCTGCTTATGAACGTGCATAAATATTCTCAGTATAATAATTAGCATTATACAATTTTCTGGAAACAGAATTTATTTATTTAAAAAGAATGTATAACTTGATAAAATTACATTGTTAAAGACTAGAAGATAAGCTTATAGCTGTGCTTCAACTTTGAATTTACGCTAACTATTTTTAATTAATTTCTTGTTTGTCCGACTGGTCTTGGTTAAACAAGGAAATGCAAAATGACGAAATATTTGCATCAAGCTGGAACCAACAAAAAAGAAATTTCATGCACGCATTAAACTACGTTAGAATTGAATTTTCTGCACTGCTGAGAATAAAAAAAAAACAGAGCGATAGCAGGTCGCAGGTACAAAAAGTGAAAAAAAGAAAGAAAACGAATAAAGTGAAGGAAATAGTAGAAAGTAGTGGAATCTCTTTGGCGATTTTCTCCGGCAAAAGACTACGTAAACACTGAATAATTTTCTTTCCTCCGTTACGCAAAAATTAGTTCCAATCGAACGACTCGCATATACCGGAACGTTTCGTAATGCATTCCCCTCGAACGCAGCGGAAAAAAGCACAATGTTGCGTTCGAATTACTTAAAACTCTCTTGCCAGCAACATTCGCGAACACGAACCAGCGAAAAAGAAACGATGAAACATATTCGTAAATTAAGCGACGTATAAATTACATTTGGTATTAAACTTTGGAAATTTACAAAATACAGGAACAAATGACCTGTACGAGAACTTCTTCGTTCTGGAGACTTCGATTCTTCGTCGCAAATCGCGAAACAGTGATTAATGCCATGGCGATTAAAACTGCAAAATGACTTCCTTGAAGATTCTTTGTAGAGGAATACGAATAATATAAATGATTCTAAAGGATTTATATCTTGAAGTCTATAATAACTGTACATTATTAAGGATTATATTATAAAACAGCTTTAATAGTTCCATGCCCTGCGGGCTATTGCTGATTCATGATACTTGATAGACGTGAGGTTTTCATTAGGGAAGCGAAAATATTCTCTATTGTACTATTCGGTTAATTGGCCAGCAGACTAGAAGGAAGGCTGAAGAGGACTCGTCATAGGAGGTATCATCATCACGAGATTTAAGAGTGGCAGTTCTTTAAGAAGAAGACCGCATTGGCTCATAGAGTACATTAATAAAAATAAAATATGATATATAAAAAAATATGTATATATTATTGAATTAAAATGTAAAAATAAAAATTCAAAATGAAAAAGCGTCATTTCTTTACAATTAGAAACTGTAAGCATTTTATTATAAGTACCGTGTTAAATATTGTACTCTAATTATTTTACTATAATAACTATGACGCTATAGACACTCTCTGTTATTCTAAGCATTTTAATATAAACATATAAACATATGCTTACATACCTTTGCTTTGAATTCAAAGTTCTAAAGCGAAAAACTTGCTTCTTTTACACTGAAGTTAAAAGATCTGAAGTTTAGAATGTTAAATGATTCTAAGCAGATTTCCTTCAAATTACTATTTTAACGATATCTATTTTCCACTTGCGATATTGTATCAATGAATATCGTAAATTATAAAAACTAATTATTAAATTGCCGATGTCAACTTTTACGAAAATATTACCGCCTCAGGTTTGTTTTACATGAACGTATGTATATGTATAAGTTAGGTTACCAAGGAACCATAATACGAAAATTAACATTGATTGTTGAGCAGAGAGTCGGAGTGCGTGGCCTCCTCCAACACGAACTTTCACTTGTTAGCAGGAAAAGAGAATAGGCGCTAATGCTCATCCTGAGGTATTTAACTTTCAACGCGTGATTGATTAATTAGTAAGTGTGAATTGTCTCTCACCCTTTCTTTTTCTCTCCCTCGAATTACAATGTGATACGAAGAGAAAAGAAATTCTTTTCTTTTCTTATGATTTTTCTCGACGTTTTACGAACGTCTCTGTGCACTGTTGGATACTCAAATAACGTGGATATAGCGTGGTTTCCGGTTCGTTTAAGGCAGTTGATAGAAAGTAAGATCAGTTTACGTGACTCAAATACCAATCTAACAAGGTATTTCTGTTGTTGTGTATGATTTTAATGCAACTAATCGTAAAGTGAAAATCGGCCACTGTGTGATAAATTAGAGAAGATATAACTGGATTGAAAAAAGGTTTCTTCGTTACATGTGGGTTTTTATGTCGCCTGCAATGTTTCGAAATATATATTTATTTAAAGTAAGGCAAAATTGACCCAGTTTTCGTCAGAGATTCGTTGATGTATATATTGCAAAATATAAAAACAAATATGGGAAATATTTCAAAGTTTCTAAAATACAAGAAAGCTCGAAGATATTAATTTCCGTGTCAAATAGATGTATTATATTGATCTAAGTTATATTAATTGTATTTTGAAAAGAAATGTGCCAAGATTAGATTTAAAATTTCTCGAATAACCATCGAAGCGTAAATATATTGCAGAAACGATAGCGCGTTGTTTTGAATGCGCATATTATTCAACGGTGTAACAAAATATAAAACATATTTCTCAACAAAAAGATTACCATTCATCAAAACATGTTACTTAATGGCCAATAATTTATCAAAAAATACCGAAGCTCGTTAATCTTTTATTTCATAAACAATCGTATCTTTAAATTTTGCCGAATAAATCTTCTTCTTATATTTCAATGTCATTGAAAAGTCGAAATTATTATTCCCACAGATTCTTGTTTACTGAGAATCAATTCATCATCCTTGATTACCTTTAGGTTTCCGTGACTGAGAGCACCGTCACGCCTTTACTTTTTTTGTAAATTCTTCTGAACGTATACGACCAAACAAAAGCCACATTCGACTAATCGTTACAAATCTTGGATGGAAATTTTCTGCAAAGCCTTATTTCACGTGGACGATCGTCGTCCTTGTCCCACAAGAACGCAAAGAATCTTTACACGCTCCGATTGGTCCGAGAACGTCCTCGTTTTAATACCGTAACACATGTACTTTTTATCACACGTTAATAACAATCACCTCCTTCGCGTTGTTTAACCTTGACAAATTACAACGAGACTTCAAAACGGTCGAGAATAGTGTCAAACTCGAGTTATTAATTAGATTGAAATTAAAAACGAAGTACTAATGAGGTTTTATGTACGTCAGTCCTTCTTGGAATATCAGAATATTTTAATATAAAGTAAAATGATTTCTGTAACTAACAATACAATGTCATGAAGACTTTCATGATAGAAAATATCACCAATGAATTAGATAGAAAACGTATGACTGTACCATTAAATAAATAACGATAAGTAACAATTGAAAAATATTTCTATTAAGTGCGATAACAACGACGTTCCAGTTACAAATTGAATGATATTAATGGATACACCTTCAAAGCTGAAAGTCGTACGATTTTGTCTAAAAAGTAATTTACAAATTAAGATTAAAACCCGATTGAAATTCTTCTTATTAAATGAATGTCAACTTATTTGTATTTTAATTTCAACTTAAATAATCTTCCACAAATTTTCACGAGTAAAAAAAAGATACTAAAATCTTGTCGGCAAAAAATTAGCAATTTAAAGTCAGAACTTGATTTACGTTCGCCTCGATTTACGTTAAAAAAAAATTGCAAGAAGACATCAATATTTGAATTACAAGTTAAATAATCTTCTAGAAACCTGGAAACCAAAAATAGCAAAGTCCTGTCCAAAAGAAAAATTGCAATTTAGGATGAGAACGGAATTCAACCTCTTTTTATTAAACGAATTTAAACGAAACGAGTAGAATGGCCTGTCATAAACCATCGAAACGGAAGAGTGGCAAGATTTGTGAGTGGAAAGAAGCAAAAAGGTGATTTCCTGTTTCGCGTTAAAATCACTCGTACATCAAGGAACGTAACCCGAATTACGTAATTCGCTGTTGCGGTTCTCCTTGAACGCAGCTCCTAGCACCGGTCAGCACCGTTTCAGCGCGTTTCGTTCTCCGCGTTCTAACTCTTTTCTTCTTTGCTTCTCTACATCACTCGATGGCAGAATTGATTGTCCTTTTCTTCCTACTGATGAATCCTCCGCGTCGTCTATCCTTTGTATACAAAAGGTTTCTCGAGAGAAGACGACGATTTACGAGCGGGAGAAACGCGCAGTTCGAACGTGAGCTGGCAGACTCGTCCCGAGGATTAATCGGTACCAGGCATTGAAATCTCCGACGGATAATCGAAACGCGCGATGCTGAATAATCGAATCACGTCTCGCTCCATCGATTCTCGCGTTGCTCCTACTTGTCTGCCGATTAATCGCATGAAAAACAAATTAGATCGAGCACTTTTTTAACTAATGTAAATTAAATTACTGCCTATTGAGACGTAATGCGTGGGAAATCGTTTGGACGTTGAAGTACGAGAAACGTTGCTGGGATTAATTAATTTCTTTATGACGTTTGAATTTCCGACCTATAGAAGATCTAACGAGTTTACGAGTACGCCATTATTGGATCTTTTGATCTTCCAAGGATTATTAAAAGGATTATATATATATATGGGAAGCGCGTTCGCGTTCCTTTAAATAGTAATTTATCATGAATTATAAATAGACTATGCAGATTTATATCGTAATTAGATAACTAAAGGAAAATGGCGCATCTTAATGCAGATTTGTTTCGCACCATAAGTGTCGTAACGAGTATTTCACTTTGTATATTTGTACATTTTTGCCTACTACGAATATACATATACAAATTTCCCATAGTTTCCCATAAATGCATAATTATCCTCAGTGTAATAATACGATGATACAATACGATATGAAATTTTCTGCAGGAGATTGCAGTCTCGAAGCTGATGGCATTTTGAATCTTTACTTTATTTGTCATTGTTTATTTTTAATTCCTCTTGAAACACATTAGCACAGATTCTTCTAAATAGGTGTGAGGTGACTCAAACACTGTTCTTGTCCTCATTTTGATAGCAATTAAGCGTCGATTAAGGATGATTATAGAAAGCTGTAATGCTCCAGAGGAAATAACGAGATTCAAAGAGTGTCGTTCGACACTGACGATGATAAAATCCTGATGGCGATTCGTATCTCCTGTTGCAATAACTCATTAACAATCATAGACGTGATATGGCAAAATTAAAATCCATTGAGGTTATATACAATGCACACGAGATAAGAAACTGGAATTTGCATGGCTGTTTCTGATTTCTGCCTGCTTCTCCTTTTCCTCTTTGCCAATAAAAGTGCGCAAGAGTGTACGTCCTGTCTCGATCGTAAATAATTCCACGCTTTCTAGGTTCCTATCTTTTTATGATTAATTTACTCATTAACATACTCCTTCAACTATTATTTTCATGGACATTAAAAGAGCATGAGACGGATTAAGAGCACGGAGATTAAATACGGTCTGGCAAAAGCTTTCTTCGCTGAACCTTATAATTATCTTTCTTCTGCCATTAAGAACGAATAACGATAATTTCGATATAATTTTATGTACCCAATAACTTGAATACAATCGTTAAACGTTCGATTCTTCGATGATTTTGAAAGTATAACATAATGTTAGACCAATTTTCAGTGAAAGTATTCGATATCGTTAACTCTACTTATTGGAGTATTTCTAACAAATAACCGAAGATGAGGAAAAGTGAACATTCGACGTAATAAAATCCTCCATTCTCTCTATTATTTCTATAGCTTCCTTTCACTTTGCCATTCTATAATATCTCGTTATTATAATATTAAAATATTTATAAAATACGAAATTAAAAGTAAAGCACTTTTCGTATTGAAATAAAAGATACGCCAATTTATAAGATTTCCTGTGTTTAAGTACGGGAAGAAATATGTACTTGTATAAAGTTCTGAGCAATATAAATGGTAACCAATTCGTGCAAAATCGAATAGCCGATCGAGTAACAAAAGTCGTTCTTTAAATCAGGTTTTGTGGCTTTACGAATGAAAAAGTTAGCGATAAATCATGATAAATCACGGTAGTTCGTTATTGCCAGCAATATCGAAGTGAATACCACAAAGAAGGGCGTGACCATAGATCAGGCACGATCCTTTCTTTCTATCGAGTGCCGTGAGAAGCGATTCTTCTTTGCTGTCTCATCATAAAAGGCGTGTTTTCAGCGTTGCATTAAAATTCATATCGAACAACCTAAGAACTCCTCGGTCATATTAATACGAATGCTTACGAGTGACAAATAATTTCAAAGAATATTATTGACAATTCATACCATGTTTCCTTTATTTTCTTTAAAATTAACTACTAGAATTACATATTCGTATCGTTTGTTAAAAATTAATACGATGCTTGTTTGTAAGAAAAGTAAAACAATTAGGAAAGAATAATAAAAAAAAAAGGATAAAATGCTGGATAAATGGATAAAATATAATACCAATAATTAATCTTTTTACTGTAATAATTTTAGTCTTAACTTTCAGTCGGATAAATATCCTCGGCTGATTTCTTTTTATAGCTTTATCGTCGAAAAACTTCGCTGTAAAGCAACAACTATACCACTTTCTCATTTAACTTTCACTTTCATTTTTAAACATACTTCTACTTGGCTTTTGCACCTCTTGCAGATGCACGATTATTCAAGCGTAATGCTAATATACCCATCGAAGGAGTAGCTGTTATTAAATTCAGAAATCCATTGCATTGAAAAAATATTTTTGAAATTATGGAACTAGAGATTGGAACCAGAGTATTAAAGCAGCGAGTTAAATTAAATTTATATAAAAGTAACATATATATATATATAAAGCAAATTAGATAATCATTAAAGAATCCATTAGAATTTCTAACATTATAATAATGCACAAGAAAATAGCGTTTTATAGGAAAGCAATTTTTATTCTAACTTATTTTATTATTTTATTTTAACTTTCTATCAAACAATCCCATATTTTTATTTAATCTCAGGATCGAATACGTATTTTTATCAACCTCTTGAACATTTCAAACACTGATCTTCATATTGCTCGTTAAACATTGACTGTCTCTTGACATTTTACGAAACTTCGTACATGTATTGCACAAAACTGTGAATATTTATGCAGATTTATATTTTTATGAACGTGACTAAAATTATTCATAGAACCTAAATACAGGATTGCCTCGTTCTCTACAATATTTTAGTTTGGATAACCTGTGTATTTTTTCAAATTATGTGTATTTTGTAGATTTTGACATATTTAAATTTACCAGAGACGTATAGACATCCAAAGTCCATAAATTTTTTAAAGTCTCATATCTTTAATCAACACGTTGTTCCCATTTCCAGATGTATCTTTTTTTATGAAAAATTTGATTAGTTCGTTTTAAGCATCGAATTTTCAGCAGAAATGGATTTCTTGATGTCTTTTCCTTCTTATACTCAATAATCCATTGATAATATTAATAACTTAACAAGTCGCAAGATACACAGACTTCTCTTTTACGATTTTATAATCTTTCGTCAAATCTGATAATCAGACGACACGTAATTTGCAAATATTTCTTGCGAAAATCCAGTTGTTTTATTACCAAACTTGTGATTGTTATATGGATGGTATTTATTAACATTGACAACTTGCAACTTGTGATTCCTAAAATTTCCATCGCCAATATTAATTTAATCGTGCAAGACAGCTCTGAGCTTCGTATGGTTTATTTCGATATTTAGCTATTGTTTGAGCGAAAATTTCAAACTTGTTCGAGTTCCGAGCGTTCGTATATTTCAATCTTTTTGCCGTGCGAAGCAAATTGAATTCTTTGTTCAGCATGTCAGCGTTAATCATATTATCGCCGTTCTCGCGGCGTTTCCCTTCCTCACTTTCCATCATAAACTCAAACAACTCCATTCGACTGGAAAGGATCGTTGAGAACTGATCGATCAGCCGGTTGATCTTTTACAATCGGTTAAAATCGAGGTGAAAATTTAGAAATCTCGAAAGCTGGCACCGCGTTGAACGAGTGAAATAAGATACATTGGTAGCAGGCTAACTCTCTGTATAGAAATTTTACACAGGAAAAGCCTTCTTAAACTCGTGCATGCATTATAAACGAGCAAAACAACTACTTTGCCTACTTGAAAGTACAAATCGAAGTCTTTCAGTAATGCATCCATGTTGCTAGAACTGTATTTAGTGACTGGCTTTCTTCCTCTCTTTTCTTTTGCATGCTTTCCATTCTATTTATTTAATCTCATACTTTTGTAAAGATCATACCATACCATCGTATATTGGATACAATTTCCATATACCTACGTATAACGTAAATTATACATTCAAAATAATCTTATTTATAAAGCGACACGAAGCGTGGTATGTTGCTTTCTCCTGAAATCCAAACCTGTCAACTCACACGTTTCTTCGTCATAAGGCAAAACATCTTTAAGAAAATTGATTTCGATTCATACGAACACGAGCACGATATAATATATTTCTATCACAAACATGAAAAAAGTGACGATTAAAAAAATAAGGAACTCGTTAATAAACGAGTTATTGTATGTGATTTATTGACAATTTGGATAATGAATTACCTCGTATCTTTCCAAAGAACGAGTTAGAATAACATTTCTTATTGGAACAAAAGCATAATGAGCAATAAGTTTATTCAAATTATTTTTTAGTTATGAAACAGTTGTGTATACAAGAATTGTAGAATATCGCGCAATATAACTCCTTCAAAATATAAATAAACTACGGTAATTCTTATAAATGGAGGTCGATGTTTTACAAGAAAATTAAATATCTTTAATTCGAAATTTCATGTATGTAAATTTCTGCAGAATTTTTATTTCATTATGATCACCTACCTGAACGAGAGCCTCTGGTTGCAGATGTTTCAAGAATTCACCTTGTTGATATGTAACGGATGATGGTTGTTGTTGCTGTTGCTGCAACCTAAGTTCAGCTTGCATCGCAGCAATCGATTCAGGAGTGCAGGATGCTCGAGCTTGGACCCAGGATGCTGCGAGGATGAAGCTTCCAAGGATCACGGACATCGTCACCAAGGTGACAGCCGCGATTCTTGTAATTTGAACCGCTGTACTCTTTGGCCTCATGTATGCCTGTGAATAAATGAATCAAAATGTTAACAAAACTAAAAATATAAACTATTTTATAACATTATTATACAGAGAATAGGAAGACACGAGCAAGACGAGTAGTCTACATTTGGAAATAACTTGGGTGTAAGAAGTAAAATTTTGTTCTTCGAGGCTTCATTTTTCAGAAAATCGAGTTTAGATGTGTTTAGTCAAAAATTAGTTGCACGCGTCTTCGAGGAAGTTTCTGTTAAAAAACAAAACTTCAAATGAAAAATCATATCCTAAATTTTCGATTATATTTTCTGTATACCGTTAATTGTTTCTGTATTCATTTTTATGAAGTGTTATCGTATAGAAAATAATCTGAAGAAAAGTAAATTAAAATAACATTTATTAATTAAAACAATCTACGCAAATGTAAAATATTAAGAATACAAAACTCTATACAACACGCATAAACAAAATTCGTGCTTTTTTAAATATTAAAACGCGAGATCTCTTTCTCATATTATCAAATTAAGAATTAACACAATAACGTAACTTTTACAGAAACAAAAATTTATCACCGTCAAATATAGCGTCATAGAATAATACCATATGAATTTATAAAATAATATTTCATCGTTAGCTTGCATTTGTTATTATTACTCCGGGTTTAATTACGAAATAGAGACAAATGTATCCGGGTAACAGGTTCGGCGCGAAGTAGTTTGATTCAATAAGCACCGGAACAAGTGTACCTCTTGCAATCAGAATCTAATTACTCGAGATTTTCCGTCGCTATTCTCACCATTTCTATTTTATGTTAATCAAACATGTTTATACACTTCTGTGATTATATCGCGCGTATTACGTTCGGTCGCCGTAGACGAAGAAAGGAATATGTAGCTAAACTTGACTTCCGTGATGATCTCACTACATTGAAATAAGCCGGTACCATAAATCTAATTGCAATCTCATCAAGGTTTTTTTAATCGCTCCATACCTATCCATTTTTAATCCTTCGAACGTTCTCTAACGTACTTTTATCAATTTTTTATTTCGAAATTATTTCCTATATTATTTCCCATTTCTCCCTTACTTGGAACTACCTGTAATATATTTTTGTTTAAAAGTATAATGTATGTTATTTACGTGATAGTTCGAATTGTATATATTTGTCTATCTTTTTTATTCTGTCAAATATTTTAAACTTTATTAGAAACTAAATCAATCTTCAAAGATCGAGCGTGTTAATAATTTATAGAATTGTCCAAATAAATAGTTGAAATGATTTTTATTATGAAGATCAATTTACGTTTGAAATCGTTACTCTGTTTATCGCTCTGTTTTTGAATAACCAGTACAATAACGGAGACGAAGCAAACGATGTAAATGAGATAATTTACATCCAAACACTGTTCCCGAGTGTGAACATAGGTATGTTGCTCGCTTTTTATTTCGCTGATTATTTGCGTGTCTGTTTGACGTAACAAATTACATCAGAGGCAACGAGATTGCGATTAGAAATTAATTTCAACGACCGACAATCCTTCATTACTCGATTAAACGAAACGTTGTGCTTGCAATTCCAAATCGTCGAGTTAAATTTATCTCTTTTAAGCGCGAAACTCTAACACGATTTACCATAGCGGTTTTATGTTTTTACTTTTGTTTAACCGTCTTCGTCTTAAGATTAATTATCGCTTTAAAAACGAATCGAATCTTTTGTTTAGTCAAACCTCCTTCCTTTCCCCCCGTAGTATTATATTCTGCTAAATAAACGATTCAAATTCCATTCTTAAGAGACAATCGTGAAAAAGTAGAGTTTAAATTAACAACTTTTGAAATGGAGATTCTAAGTAACGTTTATTGATCTTTCCGTTCGAAGAAGAACGTGAATTCGCAGTAAACGCCGCGCGTTTCAGCAAACACGACAGATGCATGCAGTTGCTAAACATGTGCAAGGTTCATTACAGGATAATGTAGTCAATGCAAAATGTGTACACGCAGAGTGTAATCGCACGAATGTGTGTATGTAACTTCATGCTGGCTAGCCAACCGAGTCGAGGTCTTTTGTCGTTTCACGCTCTCCTTTCCCGTGGTTTAGCAGCATCCCCACTTCATGGAACGAAGCTAATCGCGGGAAAAAGTGAAAAATGGAATTGGAGAATCTCATCGTTTTCCTAACACGCGTCCCTCCACCATGGTAAAACATACATCGCCATTCATACAATCCTTTCAGAAATCTATAAACTTTACGCTGATAAATTATGCAATAATTTACAAATTACATGTTGCAAAGTTTATGATAATTATGATAATTGTTAACGCCAGAAATTGGTTAATTTTCATCTGTTAGACAATGGACTCGAATTATAATTTTCTCTAACAACGCTATATAATTTAGACAAATTTTTAACCACCGAGAACGTTAACTGTTTTGTTTTGTATTTTGTTTAAAATAATAGCAAATTTTCAGCGATTGTTTGTAAGATATAGAAAGTGTATATCTATGACGAATCCCAAAAGAAAGGAAACTTGGATGTATCCAGTGTTACTTAACTAACTTGTATTAACGTGTCGTCGTGAGTTTTAAAATAATAAACTCGACTATTGCTTATCGCCAAAAATTTCCAACGAACTATGAAATTCAAACGAGCGTGGAATTTACATTTCCCATTAGATTATTCCATAAGTAGTACCAAGTTTGGTACAATGGAGCCCTTCATAATTGGAGTTTCGTAAAAGGAGAATAGGAAACTTAACACTGAAAGATGGCAAACGATTATAACGAATGACGGACACGAGGTTTTTATCCTGCCACTGATTACATTCTCTTGTAAGTAATGCGGAATTAAAAACAATGGAGCTCTTCGCAATTGGAGTTTTATAAGAGGAGAACTATCGTAAAAACTTATTGTTTATAAGAGCGATGAACTATTGTGAAAAATGAGATAAAACATATAACCGACTAATTACAAATGATTATTTATATCTAACGTAATATACAATATATCAATTATATAAAATACTGAGAAAATAATGTTCCTCATAGAATTCTAATAAATTCCACTTTTCACCCTGTGATCAAATAATACACTTCGATTAACATCTGTTAACGATGAATCTAGGAAAGATTCTTAGATTTCCCGTTTTATTCAGCAGCCGAGCATGAAAATTATGCCAACAATACCGTAATTGACTCCATATCAACTATCCGTATAAAATAGTTTAAACCAATGTGAAGATGGGTGGATAGCACGAGATGCTCAGACAGTCGCTAGTCGCAAGAAGGAAATACGTCCGATAAAGTAAGGCTTGCTGTTCAATAACTGTATCGTGACACTATTATTTTACGCCTCGGACTCGTTCAGCCGCTTGAGAACCTTGAAAATTAAAAAAATCTGTCACTCTATACGAACGCGTCTCTGATCTCCTTTCAGATCCTCTCGTCTCAGATCCTTTGTCGTTCCATGTATTATATAGATAGTCTGATTGATAGTCTAATTATAGCAAGTAACATTGAGTTCGATAATTAATTGATAGTAATTTCATATACTTAGAAATTAGTTCAATGTCGCGCTCTATGCTTATTATCCTGACAAGTAAAACAAGCATGTAATCTGACAGAGTAATCGCGTGATTGGTCAAGGAAGATAC
Organism: Bombus difficillimus; assembly: GCA_014737525.1. NCBI lineage: Eukaryota > Metazoa > Arthropoda > Insecta > Hymenoptera > Apidae > Bombus > Bombus difficillimus. The sequence goes on along the minus strand of JACXIT010000003.1, from coordinate 23,887 downwards.
GGTTCCGGTAGATTGCATGAATAATCGACAAACTGGGAACTCCGGTGAATATAAATTGAAAATATTATTATACAACTTATTTTTCCAACAAAATTAAACGTGTTTTTCCTTAGATTATGGAAATATATTCTTACGAGAAACGAAGTTATAACTAAGCCATATTCGTGCGTTCTATGTATTAGATAGAATTAGATAGAAATTAATTAAATTAGATAGAAAGTTTAAAACAAAAATTGAATAATTTGCAAATACATGTAAAATATCCAGAGTACGCTATTTAAAAAGTTTAATGGAGGAAACGGATTTCTAACTTTCTAGCTTCGAATCGTTTCATTGTGTTCGTAAAAATATAAATTTGCATAAATATCTACGATCTATCCTATAACTTGTGTTAATTATGAAACTAAAAGAATAAGGAACGAAGTCTTGTAAGAATTGAAAAGAACATTCAATTAAGTCACATTCTCAACATTTTGCTTTACGCCACTATTATCGTCAATCCTCCAATTAACAAAATATGTATTTAGCTCTCAAGTATCCGTACATTGAAAAATATAGCATAACGTTCAACAGGTTCGAAAGATACTTTTACCTGTACGCTGGTTCTCATCATCATTTCGACATCAGCTATACTACATGAATAATAATCAGGAAGAATCTCGTGCGGTTAACGATCAAACGACGTACCAGTTACCGTAAAGATAAATCGCTGTGCACATCGTACATCAGCACGCGAAGAAATTTACACAGTATACCGATTAACCACGAGCTGCTGCGTTTCAGTGCCTTCATTTATTTTACTTCTAGTCCAATCGATTGATGGAACTCGGTACAGATTCATGCGATATTAAAAAAAAGACGAAGAGATTTACAAAAAAGTTGCTAAGAGCAAAAGTCCAATACGGTAATCGACTATACAGGATGGGACGAGTAAACGTAGTACAACCATAGGCAGGGGATGATTCTACGTGAAAAAATAATTGAAAACGAAATGATCTGGTGTGTACGCGTGTGCGCATGGTACATTTTCGAATTTATTTTCCATGAAAATCAAACGTCTTACGAAAAAATTGTATTCCATAGCTTTTAGTTTAGATTTCTGTCGATTATTCGCTCTTGTTCACTTCGGAATTAGCCAATTTTAAGTATACTCGTGAAATCTTCAAGGTCGATTTTCTCGAAAACGAAGCCTCAGACGAGCCAACGTTATGACAAAATTTTGTCTTATTTTTTTCACGTAAAATCAGTCCCTATCCGTTTGTTCTACGATTACAGTCTCACCCTGTATAACGCTGAAAACAACTTTTTTCAGGATTAACTTTCCATCCGCGGGCAACTTCGATTTTTAGCGAACGCCTCGCGTGTTCTGTTAATTTCATCGGGCCACGCGGTTTGTAAGTTCCAAGTTACTAAACTCGACATTTTCTGTGTCGCATTAAAAGTCTCCTAATAACAAACCTATAAAGATATAAATTTCGTTTATGCAGAAAAATATGAAAATCGTCGGCGGATAGTCTGAAAGAACGACATAGTATACAGTTGGATCAGCGTCGAAAACAACTTCTCACGTGATCAAGAGGTAAATGTTTAGAAAAAGTAAGGAAACTAGCTTATGGGTCGGATTTATGAGAGACGGGTTTAACATTTTCCCATGGGAAGAAAAGTTGGTTTCAGGCGCCTAGCCCGCGATTGCGTCTTACCGCTTTAATTGGTAAATTAATTGAAAAGGGCAAACGCTTGTGACACAGACTGTACTTGTACGTATTCGTAATGACCTCGATGTGGATGGACGACTCTAAGGTGAGAGGCCTCGAGGAGATAGTAGGCCATCCGAGGCTGCCTTTATGCTGCTCGATCTGCCAGACAAAAGTAAACAGGCACTGTTGCCAGGCACTCGAGAAACCAAAGGATTATTATATGTATGTATGTATGGATGGATGTATATGTTACATGACAAAATTTTTAAACGTGTCCTCTTTGACGTATGCTCTGACTCATTCTTCCCTTTACCGGTATACACTATTGATCAAAAGTCTTGAATCACTCGCATCTACTAACAACATCATCGAACTTACCCATCTATCCATCGAACGTACCCATTTACAAATGGAAAGCATATTCAATCGCTTACAGAATCAGCAAACGTTATAATTTTCACTAACAGGTACAATTATTCGTTTTGTTTAATCGATTAAAGTATTATTAAAAATTATTATTTTCATCGACAGGTAAAATTATTGACAAATTTTGAATTTTTCGCTCATGATGAATATTTGTCTATGTTTTCTTGGAAACAGTACATTCGGTTGTTTTATTTATTCGTTTTATGAGAAAGGTATTTTAATATCTACGTGAAATGTAAAAATTAATCGGACAATTCTTTCTTTAATTAACGCTATTTCGTGAAGCATGAAAGAGCAGAGGATGGCAGATTTTTGGTCCATAGTGTACATACGCCTACCGAATGCTTTTAAACGGCATGATAGTGACGCACCATACTTCGGAAAACGAAAAACAAATTAACTTTTTAACATATCTCTTTCTTCGTCTACTTGAATATCTAAGAGTCTTTTATATGTAAATGTAGCATTGTAATTTTCCACTAAATAATTAATCTACGATATTAATAAACTGACGTTCGATAATAAATATTTATGCACAAGTATATGTTTAAGCTTCAAACGATTCGATTCTAAGATTTGCTGTACTGTTCGATTTGCAAGGCTGTAACGTATATTCGCGATTATTAATTCGTTGAAATTAAAAAGTATAACAAACAGGTGAAACGTTTTGTAGAAATGCACACGAGTAAATTAAAGGATTAAAGTTGAAAAAGACATGTCGAGTGAGTCAGTTACGCCTAGATGTACGGGACTTCATTTTTAGCACGTAAAGATAGCTGTTGTGTCTAATTAAAATGTAGGAAGAGTATTAGAAACGCCTGTCTTTCTTCCGCCATCTAAACATTTCATGTCTCGATATGGACAAACCTGATGTATGCTTGGAAATTCTGTGACAATTAGTTTAATTATTTTCAGCATCGTTAAATATGATAAAAATCTATTAATCTATTTTTTCTTATATAACTTTAAAGCAGATTTAATAAATAGATTATTAGAAAAATAATCGACACACAATTTAAATCGTTACGAAAATATAAATATATGTTGACAAATACAGAGATATATGTATATGTATGTATAATCCTGTTTCAAGAAACTTCCAAAGCTAATTAACGATCGCGGAAGAATGTTGGAAATAACTTCGGTTCTTCCGCGAAGACGATATTGAAATATGTACGTATATATTTTGACTTATGTAAGAGACATTTTGCTCGTGCTAAGTCGTGTAAACGCGCGAAGCTAAAAGCAAACGGGCTAAGCCATCGTTTTAGAATATTTTACAAACGATTCCTGTTTCGTCGAGATAAAAATTTCATTCCACATATTTGAATAGAAAATATATTTTAGAAAGTATAACGTAATGAGAATTCAAAATTATAGAACTCGTGTAAAGAACTCTAGCAACGTGAAGTTATTAAATTGAAAAATCTAAAGTGTAACCTATTTCGTATGTAAGACATGTTGCAAATGGATATTCGTTGAGTAATACCGTAGAATTTCTAGAAAAACCGCTGCCGAAGGAGAAGGTATACGCGTATCGTAAAGGATCATGTTATGTAATATCGCAGGAAATTCAAGTTTCAATTACTTGCTACTCAAATAATAGCAGGATGGTCATATTATGAAATGATTACTATCTACGCGTCGTGTGCTCCCAACTTTATCCCGCAGGTGACTCCAAACCAAGCATTAAAGTCTCCAGGCTTACTCGATATGCGTATTGCACCGTTGTTCAAGATTGAATTCTTTACAAACTGAAAATCGAATCTCTTTGATATTTGAATCAAATAATATTCAAGACACATATATCTAAATATATGAATATAAATAATTATAAATTATATAAATTCGTAATATCCATAATCACATATCACGAATATAAATTTAGTTTAATTATATTAATTATTGGTATCTATGTTATTTTATTCTAGCTATTTTATTGAAAAATAAGGAAATTATATATTCAGCTATTCTATTACAAATACGAACTTCGATTTAAATCACAAAGAGGAAGAGATAGAAGAGACGAATGTAAGCAAATCTTGAACCACTTTGTCGAAGTTGAATAAATCGTATTTATGAGGAAATCTACAATTTAAGCGATTTAACGTCTAGGAAAATTCTATTCGATAAATTTGCAAGTAAACCACGGCGCATACAATTTTCATCGATTCTATAATCGTAGTAATTTCTTGGAAAACGTAATTGTCGCGATGCCAACGGTGCTTGCCTCCATAGGCGATATGTAAATTCGATACTTGTGAATTCCGTACAACCCGAATAGTACGATTCTAGTCACGCTTCGATTGAAAAAGAAACGCAGTTTAAATCGCTGCAGGTGAAATCTGTCAGTCTTACAAATGTTTTCAATGACCGGTATTTGCCTCGCGATGAGGACGGTGCAGTTGGTACTGGTTGGTACGTCGTTGTCGGCCAAATACCGTTTTCAAATTTTGTAATTACATGAATTACATTAAAGCAAGAGATTATAGAGCAGTTAACCACGAAAGTTTACGATGATTATTTCAACTATTTCTTTTTCTTCGATATATTTTATGTCTCAGTCATTTTATCTTCTCGTAACTTTTTGACACATAAAATATTTTTTGACATATAAAAGATATACGTACAATTTAAAAAAAAAGATAGGTAAAATAAACTATGCAAAACTTTCCTCGAAGACGAAGAAGTTTTATGTGAGAGTCATTTTATTTTATAACAAGATAATAAGAATATGCGTACTAAAAAGATGTGTAAAATAAACTACGTAAAAGTGTTTTGCAGATAAGAATGTGAAATATTACTTTTGGTCGTGGGCATGTGAAATCGTGTTTTTGTTTTAACGTTTCAAGGACAAGAATTCTTTATGTAACCAAATTGAAACAAACATTGACGTCATGGCGGATACGTGTTCCCCGCGATGGAAAATTTGGACTCTACATTGAAGCTTTGAGAATCTAGAAACAAAAGGCAATTCAACGGTAGCCATGAAAGTTTCTAATAGTGGCGAATGGTTGCGTTCACCGGTGGTAGAAAGTTTCCGGTTTTAACGAAATAAACGAACGAACAAAAAAAAAAAGTGTAGCCGACGTTGAAAATGAAACCACGTCGTGCATGATTTTTCAAAACGTATCGCGTCACCCTAATGAAGTTTTAAAACTAAGACGAACGATATTTAACTGCGGGAGATGTAATTGAATAGAAAATACAGTTGTAACTCTATTCTATGATTATCAAATCAAATATTTTATTTCTAATTCATAGACTGAATTTAAAGGAGGTTCTCACGGTAGTTTCCATTCTTCTTTTCTGCAATGTGAGCTAACTGTTTTCTCGAACTCTCATTGAGAAATTACTCGCCTATGACAGTGCATTTATTTACTTCGAACGGATGCACACACGAACATACTGTCACATACTGCCACGGTAAACATGAATTATGAGCACTGTCATTTACGTCCCCTAAGTATCATCCATTTCTCTGGGATTTCCTACTGCAACTGTATTTTCAAGCAGATAATTAAACGACAAATTGCCTTTCCTTCATTATCTTTAATCCCATATTATTTCCTATCCTTTATTTAATTTCTCAACTACGTTAAACATACTCGAAATTAGAGCTTGGAAACGGAGAAATATTTTAGCATTTGTTTAAACTAAATTTCTTTCAAATTTCAACAACGACGTTAAAAAATGAGAAACGAAATTTTGTTAAATTTTCTAATTAATCTTCGCGAATAGAAGAAAATTTCCAAACAATTAAAACCGAATACGATACAGTACAAAGCTGCACAGCGTAATAAGCAATCAATCTTGAAAGGATCTACATTCAACCTTTCATGGAGACTTTCATTTTACACCGACACTTTTAACAATTGCAACGGTTATTGACAGAGAAAGTTGGCAATTAATTAAACGACAAATTCTTTCACCCGTACCGGTACGTTTCATTTCGTGGAAAAATACATCATTGAAACACGTTTCGATCCTACTATTCCTTATCTAATTATAGAATATCATGTTCGCGGAAATTACCAGGTGTAAAACGCGACAAGATCGCTTTGCCCGTGGGTTGCGCCGTCGCTTCTTCCGTTCACGTAGGCGACTTTTGATCGATCAAGCAAATAAATAAACGTACACATATGGCAGCGTGGTTCGCGCAATTAAGCTTGTCCAGAAACTTTCACGGAAGTGCCTTGCTGTACGGATTTCCGCGCTCTTTCATAAAATACCAGCCAAACAACGTTCTCGATACAAAATGTATCAAAGCCATAACGAATTTTAGTCGCGGTATAATTCAGCGTTTCCGTTGCATGACGAAACATCTGTCTCGATCTATCTCCTCTACCCTGTAATTTATAAAGGCCGACTGATAAGCAGAATTCATTTTGATAATCAGCCACTTACGTACTGTAAATTGTTTTACCTTAACTGAAACTTGGTTCATACGTTACACAACTCCCTTCGTAATTTCCAAACGAATATCGACAGATTCTATTTTAGCAAACGCCAAAGGATTTATTTTCTACTTGAAGGAAAAGAAATCATATAATTGTAAAAAGATAACGATACCTACGTAGATGCTTATAGCAAAAATGGAGGTAAGTAATTTTATATGTTAAAATTATAAGGTACTCGTTTTATGTCTCATTTTATGTCTGTAGAGAAATTGTAATCGATAATAATGAAAATTTGTTATGATGAACAAATTTGTTCATTCAAAGGGAATAATGTAATAATGTAATCCTGAAGAAAATTCGTTTGTGTTTGTGGATTAACCCATTGGCACTTTATCATGCGACCGTGTTGAGTCTGTATAAATATTTTACTTACATACCACAGATATCTACTTAAGTTTGTTATTTTGACGTATCAATTTCCTAAGACCCAAACGACTGAAGGGAAAAAGCTACAGGAAATTTTCGAGCCACTATACACATATATAATTTTTACATTTCTTACTGTATGTATAGGAGAAATTTCAAACGTAAAAATATATACGTCCTTTTTACAGCAATTCAAAATTTTATTGCTTTATTGAACTCTCAATGGGTTAATAATAAATGGGAATTTATTTTCGATAGAGACGTATCAGATGTATCCACCGTTACATATTTGTAAATTATTTTGAATATAACCATCAAGAGATTTTTATTCAAAATAAAATATTGAGATGAAACGGCACTAATTGCAAAGTAGTTTTAGTTACCGAAGATTATTACCGAACTATCGGAAAAATTAGCACCTTCGTATTTATGTCGATAGGCTGAAATAATATTATGATCTTATCCTAAGATTTACGTTGGTCACGTCCTTGCGCATATTTTTACAGCTCCGTCGTGACAATTTTCCTGAACTGGCCTCGCTGTGCAAAACACATGCATTCATAAATCTAATCTACTCGTTGGAATTTTGTTATCAGAAATTACTACATTTATGCTTCCTGTTTAATCGATCGAGAACAAATAGCGTACAAACATCATTGCATCGAAATTCTATTTCTATCTTTACGCAAGCTCGCTTTATTCCATTAATTGTGGCTAGCATAACGGTAAATGTATCGAGTCTTGTCCAAAGATTAAAATATAATCTATAAAGCAGCACTAACGAAATATACATTGCATAACACAGATACACGTATTGTGTTAAAAAGATGATAAACAAACGAGAGGAGAAATGAAAATTGCTAATTACACGCGATTGTACGATTAGTTGGATAATTTATTTGATAAAATTTCCTCGCTGTTTGTTGCGTTCTATTCATCATATTTTTACAAATTGAAAATAGTCGAAATGTCTTCTCTTTATAAATTTCTAGTAACGTAGAAAACACTAATTTTTAAATATTTATTTGGCGATGTGAATCGTAAAAAGGAATTGTCTTTCTATTTGAATAAATGTTAATTAATAATCATCTTTATAATAATGCTGCCAACGCGATCACTATCGATGCTCGAACAATCCCATGTTCCGGAGTCACCTACCATGTCGAATTGTTTTTAAACTGTAAATTCTATCTGATACACCCGTTTTAAAGTAGAAGGCTCTATTATTAGCAATAGCCGTTTCAAGTTATGATACAATATTTAAATAAAACGAACTCGATCTCTGCATCGGATCAAATGAAAAATCAAAAGTCACTGTTCATAATCGACAGAGAACTCTATTACTATAATAATCGCAGTTATATTGAAATACATGGTAGGACATTTAATTAAAACAAAACCAAGCCCTGCGTTACGACTAAAAGATCAGAGTTCGATACTTTTAATCAACGAAAGACTGTGTCTTTTATGCTGCGAGATTGAGCGCGATTAGAAAATGGCAGCTCAAAGCTATTTTATAAAACCATTGACAACAGAATCCTGCGTTCTAAATAATTCTGAATCTCGACCAGTCATGGAATACATTGACCAGACAACCTCGATTCACCGTCTTACTACTCCTATTCCAAAAACAAAAGAAGCTGTCTCGCTCGGTGAGCTGCCACGAAAATAGAGGAATTCTCTTAATTCCCTTGATCCAAAGAAAGCTGAAGGCTTACCGGTGGCGGTTCGGTAGTGGAGTACACCTCGCTGGGTGCGTAATTGCTATGAGGCGGATGAGGCATCTTCTCCGAGACGACGGCAACAGTTGCCAAGGAATCCGGCTGTTCCTTTTCCATCTTCCCTGGTACCTTTATCTTCTTCTTCCAAAGGCACTGATTGACTAAATGACTCTGACTACGACCGATACCTTTCTTGTTGTACGTGGTATCTCGAAAATCCTCTCTCTTCTCCTCGATCGACGAGAACACTTCGATGTCGATCGCTCGGCGAATCGACGAGCAGTGAGCGGCCAGCACCGTCTGACACCGCTAGCTTAGGGTTACCCCCACCAGCTGTTGAAGCTGCTGAACCTTCTGGTACACCTTTCCGATGGGTATGTCTTCTGGTACCAAGGTGTACCTCAGCGTGTTCTCGTTGTCGGACTTTCTAAACAGCTCCAGCGTATACCTGTACGTTCGTGGGCGAGACCGAAATATCAATACGTGTGCATACGCGAGTGTGAGCAAACGTACATATGCGTGAATATTCCGTATATATGTGCGTAAACATCAGGTGTGTATGTGCGTGAATGTAACGTACGTGCCCGAAGCTATCCCACCATGGATCGCTCTAGGTTGGTATCCCCGTGTGGGGATCAACGTTCGAACGCCAAGTTTTGCAATGTTTTTCTCGTCCCCTGCCCTCCACCTGCTGCTGCACTCCTCCGCCCCCACCTTCAACTGGCTGGCTCGTATTCCGTTTTTCCCCAGCTTTGACCAAATTGCATCAACCTGACGGACGAGCCCTGGAACGGAGACGGGACTGTTTTTGAATGTGGAACTCTCACTGGATGGACTTTTAAAGGACATATGGTTATTTAGCGCGCGTGAGTGTGCGAGCTGCATGCGAGGTAGCTTGTTTCGCCGGGCAGGAGAAGCGTAATTGGAAAGGCGCCGCCGGTTTTCGGGAAAGGCGATTAAACATTTTCTCTTTGCCGAGATGTAAATCGCGGTCGCGTGATAGCGGCGCATAGAGCAGATGTTGCGAATGTCTAGTAGACTACATCGGATACATTACATTTGTTAGAAATAATATCGTCTTATACGTTATACTTATTGTTACTTGAACGTCTCAGAAACGAAATTGGCCAACTCGACTTTTTGCTGATTTCCTAATTTCGCTATACAAGTGGACGATTAACGTCGAACTCACGAGAAACAAATTTCATAGATTCGCTTATCGCAAGAAGATAGCATAAATCAGGAATAGTAAATCCTAATGTAAATTTATAAAACAATGCTTGTGCCATCGTCACCTTCTTGTACCTTTTGATTTATGCAGTTTGACGATCGACGATTTATAAACGGCGCGCTTATTGCAGAATGATAAGTGTGATTGCAATTAATTAGTAACATGATCGTAGAATCTTGCATATGTTATTATTATAGACGCAAGGTGAAAAGAAGGAATATAATAATTTATAAAATAAAAAGCTCCATCGCAGAGTCTTCTATCGATTAATGTAAGATTCATGATTTTTGATGTAGTTTACTGATATAAACATTGATGTAAACGTACTATGAATGTATATACTATACTATACTTCTTTTAAATTATTCGTTTCGTTATTTGTAAAATGATATTTACGCCATCTGATCGTAATTAACAAAGTATTTATGGAATATCAGTACATATACACATATTTTATAAATAATATATGTATCATATAAGAAAAAACGTATTACTTGGTATGATATAGAATAATAAGCTCTCTGGCTGATTGCGATTAAACTAAGTGTATAATATGGTTTGTTCATGATATATGAATGGCTAAAACTACTTAAGCTACTGCTTAATGATATTTAACGAAACTTTGTTATCTTAACGCAGTTGTAATACCAATTATACAACTATTTTCTTTCTCCTACCACAGCAAAAATAATATTTTTATATATATAAATGCCACTAACACTTTACGTTAATATTACACCTGCGAATATTTATATTTATAGGAATTACATAAAATGAAACATGTCTTTTATATTGTTAACTTAAAGCAATGTGAAATTTATCATTGTCAAAAATAAAGTGAAAGGTTCTGTTCCTATTGTAAAATAATTTCTATCTTATTTTTATATTTCTGCACATCTAAGTTTAATTATCGTGTTCAGCAGCTGTTGAATCGTTATTTAACGTAAAGGAGAGAGAGAGAAATTATGTAAAGAATCACGTTCGAATCAACGCTGTTCATTCACTGACTCGCAAATCGTAACGCATCGCGTGCACCTTGCAGTAGCTTACATTTTCTTCCCTGGCAATCGCGAACAAGATATCCTTGCTGACGCGGCAGAGTTTAAAGAAACGCTAAATTCATGAATAACAATTTTCCATCACTCTCGAAAAAGAAACATGTTAACAAGCAACTCACACAATTTACGCGGCTCGTCAGCTGTAAGCGATTTAACTTTCTTGCACCAGTTCCCACTTATTTTTCCATTATAGAACCAATTAATTAATCTTGAATAACGAAGCGATTAATTGTCCTGTATAATTATATCGAATCATTCTTTTCCCTCGAGTCTCTTCGAAACTGAAAAGAATCCAAAGTATATCGATTAGATCGCCTTCTACTCAAAAGCTTCTGTAATCGTGAAATTGAAAATTATTAAAAGTTCTTAAATACGAATATCTTGAATTCAAAATTAATGAATTTTGGCAATATAAGCATCGTAAAATATTCGAAATCAAACTTTATAAACGTAACTATCATAAGGTTCAAAATTGAGAAATTTTACAGATACAAACAAGATATAATTTCTTTTGAAAAGAAAAGAACGTAACGAGTGAAGGTAAAAAAGCAGGAAAACGACAATATAAAAGCGGGAAATCTCTGAATAAATAAATTCTCAGAATCAAGATATTGGTGATTTTTTTTAATTAAGATCTTCGCGATTCAAATCTCAAATGATCAAAAGAAAGAAGAAAATCGACAAACAAGTGATTTTTTCGGGTTAAGCTTGGCACGACGAACGTGAATACATCGTAGAAGCCACGTAACCCGTACACAGGAAGTGACCGGCCAGAAGAACCGAGGAAGTTCATATTACAGTATTCGTTAAATGTCGGATGGGTACGTATGCGTGACAGTGAACAGAATGGAGAGCCATCGGGAGAGATGATAGGAGGAAGCGTTGAAAGTCTTTTGTTTATCGACATCCATTTAATAGACGAGCAACGGCCGAGTGCTTTCGAAATTTCACGTCATTAACTCATTCAGAATTTGTAATTTAACTGTGCCGTATCTAGACGCGGAGTAGAGTCTTTTACAGCTTCGATACTTTCTGACGAATGCTAAGCTCATTCCTGACAACTCTTTGTGTTTGCGATACTTGATTTACAATCGGTTTATGTGTGAACGTTTCGCTTCTTAAAGAAATAAAGCTAGTTGGTTTGCAAATCTTGTAAACTTGATAAATTTTTATACTAATTTTTGTTCTACTATTAGTATATACCAATGGAATATAGTATCAGGTTGTCCGAAGAGTGTCTTTCTTTTCAAATACGTCTTTTACAACGATGCATCTTTATACAAGCATGAAACCTAATCTGTCGAACATTGTGATCCTTATTCTGATAGAACAAAATGGATAAAATAATATAAAACGGAAAATACTGTGCATCCATTATTTCCTTATAAAACGAAAGAAACTTTTTGGACGACCTAATACAAGATTTAATCGTTTAGATTATATCAGATATGGAATGATATTCACATTATCTCCTTTATAATAAAATGTCGAACAATTCATAATTGATCTCTAGCTCCCAAGATTTCCTGCATTTCCAATACCAAATACAGAAGATACATATTTTCAATGTTTTATAGAAAATGAATATCGATAATTGCCTTACGTACTGTAACATTTGAAATGTGAAATTTATAGTTCTATTGAAGAGTTAATATTTCTATAAAAGTTTAGTGTCTCTATAATATGTTATATACACAAACGATGATAACAAAAACAATAGTAATATAAAACATTTACAATGAGTAAATACTATTCTGAGACTAGCGATGTTTTTATTTACTTTGACTCCTAACTTCTAACTCATTTTACATTACTGGAATATTATCAATCGCTTGCAAGTACAAATATTTTCCTTTGTTATGTTCCTGTCAATTTGATGTTCCTTCCTACTTTCAACAGAAAAAATTCACACCAAAATTCAATGTTAACGTTTTGACAATTTTACGCTATTAGACTCACTAATGTGTAAAGAATATCTAAGTACTTAAGTCAAGGTACACACAGACCAGACTGATACCCGCGTAATATGAATTTGAAACGCAAACGCGGTTATATCTGTTACACGACCATTTTGCTATGGCCTGTGTGTCGAGTTAGAGATAAACGCCAACGACGTGCAATATTAAATTACATTATCGTCTAACGTTAAAATTATCTGTACATGTCAAGACAATACACGGGAAAATAAACGTAGTTAATATAATTAACATGAAAAATTACGTCTTTGGTATTATTAAAACCTAATAATACAATATTCTTGATATTTTTATATAAAGACAAAATATTAGAAATATAAGATAAATATTAGAAGATAAATTTGAATGAAGGTATCAGGAGCGAAATTTCAGCCTGAACGAATTATCTTGATATATATTGTCATTCATATTACTTGTAACTATCGCAAACAATAATTTTTCTATTTTTCATCCAATATTAGATAACGATAAATAATTTAATTATGTTTCTTTGACTTTATCGATTAAGAATTCGAAGGATATATGATACGAATATTTCAGACGAAATTTCATCTATAACGTAAACGTAAGTTTAATCTTAGAGATTAAAATTCTAAGTTGAAAATTATCTTTTCGTTCGATGTTGCCATTAAATACGTGTTTCTGTTATTCTCTTGAACAACTAAAAAATATTAATAACATCGATATTTATTGAATTAAATATAGATTAATATTAAACAAGTTGTATTAATACAACTAAATTGATATTATTCGTTTTTACAAAACATTGTAAATTTATCATCTACTTATCGCTTGAATTCTTCGAATCTACCATCTCCTATTAACATACTTAATACTGACGTAATGATAAAAAAGTCAGTAAAAACGAACTGTCTGGTGATTTTTATATCATTTCAATTACCACTACTTTAAATAATATGCTTCTAAGAGGTCACTTGACAATCTGTTTAACAATCTCTTTCAGCAGCATATTCGTTGAAACTTCACACGCATGTATGTACGTACATCCATATGTATTATGTGTTTCGGGCAACATTCATGGACATATTTATTGTGCAATTGCGTACGACACGAAGCGACCACCAGAACAAAGAATAACTTTTTCTTCGCTCTTTCGCGACTTTGGTCATCGTTAATCATCCAACACACGAAAATTTACGTATTCCTTGTTAGCATCGTTTTCACGTAAATGGTACCTGATGGTACTTATGCAGATCATCTGCGCACTATGGATGACAAATGAAATGCATCGTCCTTTGGATTTCTTTTGTTTTTACCGACTCGTTTACCTTGTTCCAAGTGAAAATATTGTTGAACATTTTGCACAATCACCGACACGTATACATTTTTAACATGAAAAATAAACTATGAACGTTTATGCATTTAAATATGGAAGATTCAAATATGCAAAGACACATGGAATGCGCATAATACAGCAAAATATATAAAATATTCTGAAAATAAATTTCCATTTATCTTCCATTTCTTCAATTTTCTTCGCAAAAATGTGAATTTTCATAATAGATACATATATCAAAATACTTAAAATATAAATTTTCATAATATATAGAATATTCTAACGTAAGTATAGTAAATGCTTATAATATTTAAGTAAAATAAATTTCTATTTGGAGTCTATTCTTTTCTTAGTTGTCCTCAAAAAATAGAAATATCCGCAATACGTTGCTCGTGATAAAGAAAGTTTATCTTCTTTATTTGCTTCAATTGTGTCAACGAGAGAAATTCTCAAACTACGGAAATAGAGGATTCCCCTTCTCTCTTCATTTGCTGTTACGCAATTGTCAATAAAAAGATGCTCAGCTATACTTTCGTTTTCTCGTTAGTAACAGCCATGGATTTCATATTGTGTTCCTTTTCATCTGCAGATATATCAGTGCAATATGGATTTCAACAATATCTATTTAATCGCACAGTTGCCGAATAACTCGAAGCAATTCGTTTGCATTTTCTATGAAAGTTTCTTGATGCAAATATAGAAAGCGAAACGGATAATTGAGTGTTTTATCTGTTCATTAACATAACAAACTTTTATGTAGAGATCAAGATCAAACTTACAAGAGTAGTAGATAAGTTCGGCGTGCACGTGAATACGTGTTATTGTTGATAAAAGATATATGAAAGCTAAATAGACAGTAATTTTTAGATAATATTTTAACCAGCATTTCTTGTATACAGCGGAGTACAAAAGTGTCCGACCACATAGATTCATTCGCTTAATATTCGAAAAGCGACGTGCAAAAGAATTGTAAATAACATTAGATATACAAACGTTACAAGTAAAACAACAAGTAAAACAACATTAAATAAGAAATCTGGATGCCACAGCCAGAGCGTATTAAGTCATACTTTTTAAACTTTAGAGCAGAGCAAATCAAAATTACAAAAATCTTGTACATGTATAATGTGCACTTAATATCATTTTTACGCTGTTATATTAAAAACTAAATGATTTAAAACGAAAATGTTTTTACCATCGGGAAAAGTGATAAATTTGGTACGGGTAGCACGTAAAATGTAATTTTTAAAAAAAGATTGACTTAATACATTCTGCCTTTGAAGTCCAGATATTTAATTAGTTACATACATAGTTTAAATTTTGTAAAATATCGCTTTTGGAATATTGCACGCCATTGTATATATTTCCTAAAGAATAAATAAAGTAATTGGATAAATATACCTCGTGTATATTGTAACCATGAAAATGCAAATTAAGCTGCTGGAAAATAACTATTAATCGTATTACGTTGTGTCTCTGCGTGAACAATAAACCTACTGGCACTACGTTGAGTCAATTGTACGAAAATTTTCCGTGTAACGTAATTGATAATTACATTGGTAATTATTTACTATTTCAAAGAAAACATAAAACGCGCACAAACTAAATTATCTTCGCCTAATAAATAGTTTATATTACAAATTACGTGATTCGTTGATATGTTAAACGATTTTAAGTATCGCCGTATAAATTAATCCGAACAGTTTTTCTATCTATTTGTAATTACGAAATTAAATAACCTGAAGATGAGAACTTGTCAAAGAAAAAACGATTTCATAAGGTTTGTCCATTATGAACGTCAATTCCTTACTGCTCATTAACTTTTGAAGATTTCTTTTGTTGCGTAATGATACTTTACAATATAATAGTAAGTTACAAGATTACTCGTACAAAAACAAAGACTATCCTACATCGATTCGAAATATTTCAAAATAATAAAATTAATGTGAAAATACGCCGACGTTTCAACAAAGATACAACGAGTTTGCAAAATAGCCTGAGAAATTGGAGATAATTTTTTAAAAACAAAAATAGGATAAATACGTCGAAAAGATTCGCTGAAGTGACACATAAGACACAGAAAACTATGTAAAATCTTATCATCTAATTTGTTTTTCCATAGTAAATCACAATTCTCCAACTGTTTCTCAGGATTTTGTCGATTATTGCTCGGAGTTCAAGTCATATATACGTATATTTCTAAATAAAAGATATTAATAAGTCTTTCGTTGCGTTATTCTCCTATACATTTTTCTTTCACACAACCATAGATACAATAATAATAAATAAAATTATTTCATAGTAAACTCGAATCCTTTCGCTTTTTATAAAATAATTTTAAAACAAAATTACTTCTTGTCAAAAAAGAACAAACATCCGGATATTTCTGCGCGATACATAATGCGTCCGTGTATAGGACAATTATTCGAATTCGCTTCATTGATGAAAAATCGCAATAGAAAAGCGTTTTACTTATTAACGTATACGGTTTATGCATCGACAAAAAAAAGGAAAAAAAAATATATATATGCGTCTTTGATTATAATGCACAATGTTATTGATCCTTTTGACGATTGAACCTATCAAAGATATCGAAGATAATCGTTCGCAACAACGAAACGTATCGAACCACGACAATCTTTACACTTTCTTCTTTCTTTCACTTGGAACTTTGGATAATGGTCGATACTGGGTTTCGTGAAATACTTTATAATGTTAATCAATTTACTATGTTGTCCTATCGACTGAATTCATCAAGCCATTTATCAAGAACCAGTCGAGACTAGCTTATCTAACCATTATAACGGATACGTGGATTCTGCATCTCATTTTAGAAATGGATAGTACGTGTTCGGAGTGCTTGAATTAAAAGACCGAGAAGTTAATTGACTTTATGTATTCGCTACTTTCATGATATTTTAATTAGAATTCAAGGATTTAATGGAACGCATGTTCCTCTGTTTAATTCATATCTTAATCTCTTCAGGAATGAATTTATTAAGACCAGAAGGATATAATTATTTCTTATCTTTCTATCGTATTTATTCCGAATATAATTATGAATATTAAACGAAGCAGATAATGCTCCATCCGAAGGAACAAAACGCGAGGATTTTATGAATCAATGGAACGACGACCTTGCGTGAAGTTTCATACGAGAATAGTCCAGAGCAGAGATTTTATTTACTCGTTTCTTAAAAGTCGTAACCTAATAGTAATATAAGAAACTGATATATTCTAATTCTAGTTTGTTTGACAATGTATGCCGTACAATGTATTGTAAAATATAGTAGAATGTAATCTATAGGGAGATTTCAATCGTCTCAATAAAAAGAATTCCATTCAAAGTTTCTGTAACAATACTGTTTATCGTTACAAAAACACATACCCATGGTCATTCTCCAATTTTCTTCATCCTTCCAGAAGATTGAAATCACAACTTAGTGTATGGCAGGCGCTGACACCATTTTTCTGGCCAAATTAAATTTTCTGGGCAAATTGAATTAATCAAATTATATACCATTATAAAAACAGAGCCTAGATAGAAAATTGTTTGATCTGCTAAATATTATAGCGAATACTATATTTCGAATATTTCGCATATTTATGTTTACCTCCGCTGGTTGGTTTCACCGCTGACACGTACAAATTTCGAATATCATTTTATATCAAACAACAGCCAAGGGAATATTTTTTGTACAAGACATTGTACTTTCACTGCATTTCCCAACGTATTGTCCGCGCTCATTTCGTCCAATCAGAGCCGATCAAATTGCTCAGGAACAAGAAGATGAGCAAGAGTCGCGTAAATGTTCGTACGAACTGCGAAATACGTTTCGTGGAGAAAGTGGGAAACGTACCTACACCCGCAAGCAATCGCACAATCATCGTAATTCCTGGACTAGTCGTGTTCTGTAATTTCTAGCAATTCTAGGATACATATATGTGTTCACGAAATATTGCTGTAACGTATGTTTTTTTCAAAAAGACGATCACTGAAAATGCAACGATTCACTGCAATAATTGAGAAGGAAGCATAAACAGCGTGTATTCCTTCTGTTTGACCTGATTTCAACTCATTCGAATACGTGAATGAGACTTTCTCTGGTTAAATTGTCGCGTAAAGATACAAAGATATCATATACATAATACATTTTACGAACATGGCTTGCTTAAAAAATACTAAGGATTATTTTTGAAACGAATGAAAAATCGAATTATCAAAAGAAATTAATAATTCGCGTATAGAAATTGTAACTGTTCGTTCATTTTATTGCACAGTTGTAATTATACAATTATAAGTAAAAATGAATAGAACATTTTTAAGTGTAGAAATTTACCTACACAGGATAGCCATATGTAAAAATACGTAAAATATCAAAAGTAGAATGCCTATGTTTAATGAATGAAAGAACTTTCTATTTAGATTCCATTTGTTTAGTCACATTCATAAAAATAAGAAATTGCATAAACGTCCGTAATATAATAATTATCGATATTCGACAAAAGTAATAATTATAAAATAATTTTAAGATATTACAGTAATACATTATTGATTTATAATTGATAATTATTTTCCTAATAAGACCATAATTTTGTATAATGTATAATTTTTGTATTATGACCATATGTATTATGAATCAATTATTTAGAAAATGTTGTAGCATCGTTGATTTTTTGCTTTTCTTTATGATACTTTGTCTTTCGGTGTCTTAACGTTTTTCTTGTGATGTATTAAAAAAATTGAAATATTGTAAAGAAAGAAGGAAAATCAACGACGTTATAACGTATTGGGACAACATCATAAAGCTAGAAAATAGTAAAAGAAAGTAAAATAATATAGAAACATAATTAATAAATTGGGATACAGTTTCAATTATTATAGATTACTCTAATCACTCACCGATTAAAGATTTGTCCATTCCTTCTTTAATTTTTAAAACTCGTTCAATAGTCGCATTTCTACTATTAACTACAACATAAAATTATACACAAATCATTGACTTAAATAATGTGTAAAAAAACATATAAAATATCTTAACATTTATTGTATTAATATCATTTTAAAAAAAGTACAATATCGTACCTTTTGAAACAATAATAATATACTCCAAGTATTGTGTCCGTGTAAGCTAAACCATTTTTTGGTACTAATCTTTCAAATACGTATGTACGTAAGTTTTCTAAGAATGGCTGTTAACGTACACTTTTAAATTCAACTAAAAATTAAATATAAAAATTAAATTAAAAAAACATTCGTCTTCTACGCGAAACAGACAGTTGTCGTCATACTCGTTTCTCTTAACTTCGTTCTAATTTCACCGTACTGTATCCCGTTTAGCAATTAACTCGATGAATGGCAGATAAGAAGTAATACGTGACTTTTGTGTTAGTAATGATATGATCTATTGTGGATTTATAGCTACAGTTATACCATTGCTTCATTAACATAATAACGAATGAAAATAAGCAACGGCTGACTATTATTAAAAACTTAGTCATGAAATAGTTATGAAAAAAGGTTTTATGTCCCATTAGAACAAGAAGCATGATCTTATTTTTGATTAAATTCACGTCTAAAAGATCGTCAAAAATTCTAAAAACAATTCTTTAAAATGTGTTATAAAATTAAAAAATTGTTAAGTAATTAAAGACTCGATATTTAATATTACAATGTAACAAATGAACTTTGGAATAATCAAGTTTTGTAATAGAAGAAAAAGGTTATGGTACGACAAATTCATCCTAGAAAATTCTAACCCTTAAACAAATTGAGCAAATTGATTTTTCATAAAAATGCTAATTCAGCAAAACTAATTTACGTTAGAAAATTCTAATATTTTAAATGAACTGATCATATTGTGTTCTTTGATTAGCAGTTAGAAAATTTTGTTACACGAAAGCTACTGGAACATATCATTACCACCCAATCGACGCTATCTCAGAACAGATGTATTTTTTAACCTTTCAAAACGAAAAAAACAGGTTCATACAAATCCACATAAAAGAGTAGTTCACCTCAATTCCTACCACTAATGTTAATTACTACATTATAATGAGGACAACAGTGCAATTAAATACATGAACTGACGGTTTTAATCGCAAATTACTTTTGCAATTATATAGACGTATGTAACAGTTGGCATCGGTACTAATTATAAGTACGTATACAAATTGTTATTTAAAAACCGATTAATCGGACTGCGATCTCGAAACAAAAATTTGAGATCTTAATTTTTCGAAAGAAAATATCGTATACTTTTTTATAACATGCATATTACGTTTATATTAAATGAAACTTATAGAGACATCTTTAATAATACATTGTTATACAGTTCGATTTATTAGAAATCGAAGAGTTGGTATGCTCTATTAAACTCAGCTATCAACTACTTTTCTTTAATGTAAAAACACCGTAACAGTTTTAAGCAACATTTTATTACTTAAAATTATGGGTAATAATTTTCTAAGAATATTTGCGCCTTTATAATAATTCACAAATTTCACTATTTAATGAATTTAATACAGAAATAGATATAACAGAGTCTGTACTACACCCCAACATTAAATGTCGATAATTTGAAGCGATATCGATATATTCGATATATCCGATTGCTTCGGTAATTATTGTCATCGATTAAAACTAATCATCGATAAAATGGTCTTAAATCTGCTCGATTTATTTGAACCATTTGGATAAATAAGATGAATAAATTAAGGTAATTATTAATTAATTAATATATATTTAAAAATATTTGAACTAAGTTACGGGTAAACTAAGCTGCCATGAATCACTAGGAAAAATATCAGACACCCAGTATAGAAAAGCATTTTACACTAATGCACCGCGAGCTACTTCGTGAAGAAAGAAATAGATTCAAAGGAAAAATATGTTTTCACCGTGCGGGTGGGGATTGCACACCGATGCATAAAGCGCATAATCGTACACGCTTAGAATCTTTTGATCTTCTCTGTATATACACATAATGTATCTTAAGTGGATGTTTGTGTCACTGTCGTGAATACTCGCTTTCTCTGACAGTAGCGTACCTACGATCTTTCTCGATATCGATGCATCGATCTGTACTAGATCTACGATTAAAATCGATTTGTCAAATTTTATTTATCAAATAAAACATATACAATGTGTTAAAATTAAATTTAATTATATGGTTCAGAATTTTCTAATAAAATATTTGCAAATTTTAATGATAGATGAGACGTTTCTTATTTATTTAGCATTTATGATTTCATATTATTTTATTAATTGCGTGCTTTTTAATAATTCTATATTTTTTATTGAATTTATTTACATACTTTCATATTTATTGATATTTATTGATATTCTTAAATTTTTCACATACATTGAAAAATTAGATTGGTCATTTAATATAGTATAATAAAAAGTATTCGTATTGTGATTTACATAATATTAAATAAAAATTAGACCGCAACGAGAAACGGAAGTAAAAATTCAGTATAATTTTTATATACGTACTATGCTTGCCATTACGTTCCTGATTGGAGAAAGGGACACTTGCTTCTTATGGACGATTCAAAGCATATAATTTAGCACATGAACTAGAAATATATTTTTCAAACAAAAAACGAGGTCAAGAATAAAAAGTTTCAAAATTATTATCGTTTGTATACAAAATTTTATCCAATCATATTGCAATATAAAAAATATTATTTTTGTAACATTTTATGTATTTTGAGAACATTCTTAAGGTAATAAGTTTTCCATACAAATATTAGTATAGCACTTTATACTTATAATAATCTTTTTACTATATATTTCTTATCTTAAAAAATAGAGATTTTTATAGAATCATCAATAGTATCACGGAAAATGAAAACAAAATAAAACTTACTCGTATTCCTTAAAAGTATACGGCTTTTTAAAAAAAAGTATTTTATTTTAAGATTATCAACATTTTTAAGATTATATTAAATTTATATACATAATATTTCTCAATTCATCTAATTCATTAATACGAGACTCCATTAAACATATAATTTTACTGTAATTATTGTATGCTGACCTCTAGCGGTGATATGTTACACAATAGAAGAGTAACATGTGTTCTTTAATGTTTCCACATTTATGGTTGATAAAACATCAAACTTTCTAAGTTATATTCATTTTCGAATTAATCAAGAATATCAAACTATAAGTTGTGTTGTACTATATAGATTATATGTGTTAATATTGTCATCTTTCTGAGAAGCAAAGACAGTGAAGACATAACCTTACTCATAATCAGTCATGGTATTATTTCTTTTTATTCGTTATAACCAATATTAATTAAATGTAAACAAAACGTAAATTACTTGCTATAGATTTTATAATAATAATTTTTGCCTTTGTTCAAAAGTTCATTCTACCGATTTGTTTTTTTATCACGTAAACGATTTGAAAAAATTGCATGATATAAATAAACAAACAATTGTGCTGGCCATCAAAGTTTATGTTTGTATTTCCTCGTTTAAATACACCTATCGTTCTGTGTTATTAAAATAAATCAAGCAGTTTTGTACTTACTACTTAATGCATATTTTATATACTTCTATAAAACATATGCTGTGCCATTTATCAAGTGGCAATTTTAGTATTTAACAATGGATGGTAACCAAGTAATGGGGAGGAAAACGATAAAACTTATTATAGATACATTCTTATAGTGAATATCAAATTGAAAGATTATTGTGTAAACCTTTTCACATGAAATTCAAGAACTCTGTTTTTGAATTTTTATATAAACAAATGTATTTATTTGTCAAGGGTTATATCCAGCCCTCATATCTACATTTCTTGTATAGAAATGTACAATATTTCTTTAACATTGTATAACATACAAATATTTTTCCCTTTAATTCAATTTTCAGGTAATTCTAATTGACAATTCATTTTTAATATCCAATTTTAATATCAAAGCTAAGTTTCACATATAACCTCATGTATACATTTACTTTGTCAAAAAAATATATACTAAGGAATACAGTTTTAAGTCCATCATTTATTATATCTTATGTATAGACTTCTATTATAATTTATAAGTTTTATTCAAAGATATATGTGCCACTAAATTTATATTCGTACTATTTTCTCCTTATTAAATTTGAAACTATTTTATATGAACCATGAAAATTTCTTTTATTGATATCTAAAATGTGGGAAAATAAAGTGACAGTCTATTTGAATTATAAATTTACATCAAAGTTTTTGTTACTTGTCTTTTTAAAGGTACTTAACTTTAATCTTTTTCAAAAAATACAACAAAAAGAAATATTATGAAGAATCTAACAACAAAACAATTACAAAGAATAGAAAAAAAGAAAAAGAAGATGGCTGCACTTCTGGAAATAACTAAATTAAATGATAAAGATAGAGAAGCTAAAATGCTTGCTCTTAAGAAAGCTGTTAGTATATTTAACTGAGTTATAATATTTTTGTTGTGAAGTTCATATGATAAATATTATTTTAGTCTACAGAAGCAGATCAGTCAAATGCAAATGATACAGACAGCAGTGATGTCTCCGTGGAAGATAATGTCAAACGTAAACGTCCATGTAATGAAGATTTAAAAGAAACACTTTTGGAAGATTCTACTAAAAAAGAAAATGTAGGAGGTACAGAAGAATCAGATACACT